>CM042187.1:3801148-3845213 GCA_023539305.1 Ilex asprella | reverse complement strand
GTTACCCGCAAAATAAATAAATAAATATAAATATATAGTGAATTGATTGAGATGATTTTATCACTATTATATGTTTTGGACATTTATTATTTGTATTTTATTCTAATATGTTATGTTATATTATGTTGTGTTAGATTATTTAGAATATTATTAGATTATTTAAAATATTAAATTTAATTAGTTTGGGCTTGAGCGAGTATGGGAGAAGCGGGGACGGGGACGGGGATTAAAAATTTACCCGCGGACGGGGATGGGGATAAATATTATACCCGCTAACGGGGGTGGACCGGGGATGGACGAAATTTTTTTAAGCGGGTACGGGGATGGAGACTATACCCCCCGCCCCCGCTTCGGTCCATTGACATCCCTACCTCTAACTAAATTCTACACAGACACAGACACAGGGAGAGAGGCCACGTTGTTAGAACTTCAACATATCTACGTCGGCATATAAGGTGCTGACAAGATACATGCATTCCATGTCAATGAATTGCACCATTTCAATGTTTTGAGCCCTCCAAGATGATTATTAGACTTTCTAATACTACCTACTGTTCTTGGTATTTCATGAAGAGAAAATCAAAAACAAAAACAAAACAAAAAAAAGTATTTTTTAGGAATTCAAATCTCGCGTTTCCAAAGGTGGTTTAGGCGCATTGGTGGTCACGACGTTGGCCAGTCTATGAATCATGTTGCTTGCTTAACCATGATCTGGACCGTCCACAATTAATTAGAGTGGCTCGTTAATATGAAAGTAATCATTCCATGTTGACTCATCCAACACTGCTCATAACTAATTATTTTTATTTTTATTTTTTTGTTTTAATGCTTAAAAGTGTTCAAGTCAGTTTACGTATACTTTGATTAATTTCTTCCTTGATCCGGTTAAAGGTATGTCATCCACATTAGGACTAGGGTATTTATAAGAATAAATTTCTCATTTTCTGATACCAAGAAATTGTTAAAATTTAAACTCAATGGGTTTAACTCTATAATTCGTCTTTGTTATTATTTGAATTAATTTTTAGAGTAATAACTAATTATTTCTTCAATCCTTAGGTTGCACTTTGGACCATTGCTTATCTTTATAGGGTTTGATGAGAAGAAAACATAGCTTAGTTTTGAGGTAGTTTAAGTGTTAATAGGGATGAGTTGTAAATTCAGATATTTTGAGTTTGAAACTTTGTAATTTCTTAGGCTAAGGCCATGAGGGTTAAATTTCTCATGAATATCTTAATTTCGACGTGAATGACTTGTCTTTGATCGAACTGAGAAGAAAATTAATTGAAGTGTATGTAAACTAGTCTGGACACTTTGTCGGTTGAACTTAAAAAAAAAAACATAGATTACTGGGTGGCAAGGTTCATCGTTCACTCGCTAAATTGACTAGTAGATTTGCAAAACCTCGATCAAGTTACTTGACCAAGCTATTAAATTCAGTCAAAAGGCCTTGAATTAGCAAGCTACATGTGCTGATTGTTCTATAGGCGATGATTTTTTATCACTTAATTCCTAACAATAATCAAACTAACTATAATAACTGTAAAGCTAATAAAATATTGGCAGAAGATATGGTAATAGATGAACATTAAATCTTCTTTAGAACATGGCTAATTAAGTATAGATGCCTTCGGTTAGAACATGAAACAAGTTTGACCAAAAAATTTGCAGATGGTTGGTCTGTGGAAACACATGAGACCACATGGAATAACCGTTTAGAACTGCCCTATGGAATATTATGGCCTATTTGAGACCGTTAGTGAGAAATTAATTGAAGTTCATTTATTTTTTAATAAATATAGAGGAGATATATAAACTAGCATGTGCAATCTTGTTACAAACCCATAATAATACCCTTGACCAGCCAAACTGCATTTTATTCTCTAATAATAGGCTAGTTGAATATTTGTCATTGTTTGTTTCGTCAACCATGTCTAATCAACTTTTTTTTTTTTCTACAGTTAGAGATTTAATTTTTATAAATACTTTAGATCTGGTGTGAATACTCTGTTTTTGATTGGATCGGGGGAGAGAAACTTTATTTTATTTTGATTTCTGCCAAGGATATACTAATTGTTATACATGCCGTCATGGTATATGATTTGAAGTACTGAACCAACTCTTGGTCTCCTTAACCCAAAGCGAAAAAATTGCAATGGTTCGTGAGTTCTATGATTGCTAAAAGGTCCTCTCATATCAAGTCAGTGTAGTCTTTAAGTTGTGTCGTATCCTGCTAATATATAGTCATATTTATCACTGGATTCATGCCTTAGGAGTCATTTTTGGGGTCTTAGTCACTGATTCTGATTTTTTCCCTCTCCATGATGAAGCTTATCTCCTACCGTATCTTGACATCCCCCTTCTCGTTGTTATGGTAATGATTTTGGGCATTCGTAGCTCCCATAATGTGTGAGACAGTGTGCACTGTCCATGTGTCGACCCAGTTATTAAATGAGTGTCTTGCTATTTAAACATGTTAAGAGTAAAAAAAGTAATGTCAATTTTATATCAAATAGATACGTTATGTCAAGAATTTTGGGCCAAATGAGATTGCTCAGTACATAGTTGCATTTTGAGGATATGACCTCGACTTGGCAAAGTCAATTTACAAAGAAAATGACATAATTGGCATGTATTTTGTGCATTTATATCCACGTATTAACTCTGCAGTTTTAATTTGCTAGAAGAAATATTGGCCAAGTAGCTTGTCTTGGGCATGACAATCGGAGTATTGTGACTTCACCACAAAACTAGATTCCTTTGTCATGATTTCGATATGATTAAGATACTTTACATCCACCTTTAGGACATACAAAGTTGTCAAGGCATCCCAGACTATGGGCTTGGCCATGTCTGCCGTGCAGATGGGCAACAAGGATAGGCATAGGCAGGTGAACCAAAGCACTGGAAGTAAACTGCAAATACACAGGTCTTATCAAAAACCAACATACGCTCCCCCCCACCTATACCCCCTATATGTAGCCTTTGATATTTTGTGTTTTCACTTGTGGGTTAGATGACAAGACTAAAATACTGAAAAGGAAGTTTTAGTATTGTACTTTTAAATTTTATAATTTTTTGTGAATTTTGATATAAGTTTTGGGGTTTGTTTATAACAAAAAAATTACGAACTTTTAGAGTCAAGTTAAAGTTTTTTTAAACTAAGTTATAATTTTTGTAGTAACTTCTAATTAATCCTAACATTTTTAGGACCGGTCATAAGTTATCATAAAAATTGTAAAATAACCCTAAAAAATTCATGAAATATATAATGATGGTATGGTAGACTTCTCTGTGAGTTGATCAATTCCATCAAAAAGTTGGTATTTTGTCTTAAGTTGGTGGAAATTGAGTAATCCACAACCACAACTAGCCCAATAGATTCATTATCAACTCACCTTTCCATGGGATCTTGACCTTTTAGAGCTGATTACTCACATGTGCCAACCCCCAGATCAAATGATTAAATTCTATCTTAATGATAAGTTATGCATTTTATATAGGTTGAGGATCTATTTACATATTTATGATCTCACTTAATCTCATGGTATGTGATGCTTCATTGAGAGAAACAAATAGAAATTATATTAGAGGGTAAGCCCACTCCTATCCCAGCACAAAGGAAAGGTCTAAAATTACCACTGCTTAAGCGAACATCTATATTCTCCAGAAGAGATAAGGGTACGTCTAAGGATCATTGTCATGAATCATTGTGTGTAATTTCCTAGGGTTAGCTACATCTTCATGATTAATTTCAAATATGGTGTTGGTTGATTAGCGGCTTCTCCTTTTTCTTAATTAGTATGCAAAAGTTTTGAACTCAAGTTGTCTATTTTCTCAAGATATCTTCTTTTTTTGGTTCAATGATTAAGGGTGTCGGAGTTAGTTGATGTGCACCTTGACAAATTTCTTTCTATGTTCAATTACAGGTAGATTATCTATATTGGGATTAGAGTATTCATGATAGATAAATTTTTCATGGTCTAATTTCAAGGAGTTGTCAAGATTCGAATTCAGAACGTTTGGATTTATAACTTGTCTTTATTATCATTTGAGCTATACTTATGATTGATATCTTCTACTACTTAATTCACTGTGCTATTGCGGATTTAACTGTATTCCAACTTCACCACTAGACTAAGGCAACTGTTATGTTTAGTAACATTATGGCATAAATTTTGACTGACTAAAACATTTGAATGGGAACTCACCAAATGGATAAGAATGATCTTCCCATCAGAGTAGTATGTAGTATGTAGTATGGTCCAAACCCTACATATAATTGTAGAATGAAGACCACAAATCTCCACACGAATGTGGCTATTTGTATTTAGTGATGAGCTGAATATGTTGGTTGGGCACCTGTCTTATGCCATTTGGGATCGAATGTGACGTAGTTGGGATTTTTTTTTATTTAGTACATATCATCTTTACGCACCATCTAGAAAGACAAATTTAGAATATAATAAAATGATCGGAGGTTTAGTGGATGAAAGTGATAGCATCAGATATTAATAGCCCAAAATTGAATTTTTTGAAATAAATATTTGTTATAATTGTGATACTATGACATTCTTGACAAATGATAAGTGATATTGTCTAATCTTTAACCATGGACCAGAGAGAGAGAGAGAACCATGGACCAGTTGCAGAGTGTTTACATGAGATAGTCAGGTGAACTCACAAGGCCTTAACCATATGGGCCCATTATTACCTCCAAGACTGAATCCCCTCATTGTCATGTTTCTATGCCAATGGAAACCCTCCACCCCTTGATTTGGATAAATCTACATCTTGACTAACTCCACCACTTGCCACCTATTTTGACCGGGTACTCCTCCGGTGTCCATCGGACGTCCGAAATGGTCAATCAAGTGTGTGAAGTTACATTGTGATGGTTGAACAATTAGTGTGGTCCTGTAGGGGTCCTTAATATAATAAGTTCTCTATGGTCCCAAACCCAAGTGAAGCCTTTAGGTGGGTGTGAGAAGGGTCTGGTGAAGCCACCTATGCTATGCAGATGCATGTGAATTACCCATGGACTGGCCCAAGAATCTGCTCCTTCTTCAGCTCATAGTCTGATTTGATTGTCGGGTACCTGTCACTGTTCATTAACTGCATGGAAATGTCAATACTATATAATAAATAATTGAATTAGTCATTAGACTTCTTAGATATTTAAATCATTTTGACATATTAATTCTATTCTATGTTTTTTGTACAAGGATATTTTTCATTTTTTGACTCAAGAAAAAAAAATTAAAATCTTTGACCCCTTGATTGTTTCTGATTTCTCTCTCAACTATCTAAGCGAAACGAAGTTTGACTCTCCATATCTTGACCTTCAGTTGCATACCTAAACACATGTAATAGTGTCCAAGTTGTTCAAGTATGACCTCAAGCAAGGATGATCAATTTGTTCATATCATCTCACGAGCAAGTTTAATATTTTCAGCTCAGGTTAAGAGCATAGATTGAGCTCCTTTATTTATGAGTTGACTAAAAGATCACCCCAAGAGAATAACTTCTCACAGACAAAAAGGATCACATCATATCCAAGCTTGGAGAAAGATATCAATGTGATCTCATCATGTTCTAGGACACATCACACGTAGGGAATGTAATTTTTTAGCTATCAAATATTCCCCTAACAAAAGTATAACAAATTAGGGGGTCATGTGATGAAGACATGAGGTAAGTACCAATACACATAGACACCAATTATAATCCAAAGGCTATAAAACCTCTAAGGAGCAAGAGACTCTAATAGAATAGATTATCCAAGCTCTTCAACTAGTAAACCACTGTATTTTTTGTGTTCTCTCTAATTTTTTACCTCTTACCTCTACTTTACGCTTATTATTGCATGTTCCAAAGCTAGGCTTTGCCATTTGCTGGTCATTCATCCACATTTTATTTGATTATTATTCACAGGAAATTCAGTCCACAGCAGTGAAAATATGATTGATTTCGTCGATCAAAAGAAAATTGCTTCTTGCTTTTCTTTGTCTCTTTGGCTTGATTACTCTGCTGGGTTAATACAAGTTTTATTTAACATTCACAATTCACTTCACCACCCCGTAAGAAGCAAGAAGCAACGGATTGAGTTGTGCGAAAACCCTTGCTCGTTAGTGCATCTGTTTTCTTGCGGGCCTTTAGGCTTAACTAATATAATAAGATAGAAATGACTTTTCTCCTTATTCAATTGCTTTGAGCTTCTCAGCTTAAACATTTAGCTCATGCTTTTGAATTTAAACATCATCAGAAGTCATTCTATCATATCATTGATTTTTCTAATTTTAACTGTACCAATATCAAACATCAAATGTACGAGACTTTTATAATTACAAAATATAAGGATAGTCAAATGTACACAATCTTATTCTCATATGATAAAACCTTTAACACTTTGCCCTTAGACAAGGTCGAAGTTTCAAGCCAATCATCTTATAGAAAGAGATAACAACGTGCAAATCTTTCACTTTATTTTACAAAATTTAATTTAAAATTTTGAACACTTTACAAGTGAATTCAATGAACTATATTTCTATTCTATGCACCCCTACTTGCATTATGGAGTTAAGAAGCAAAAGTAAAAAGTGTTCATGGGCCGGGCTGGGCCGGGCCTGGCCAACGATTTTTTTTTTGAACCAGGTTTAAATAGTGTAAGTCTAAACTTTATCTAATTGAGTTATTGGACGCACTGCGTTAGAATTCGATTAAGGGTTAACTAGTTACAACTGAACCCGCGAACTTATTGTGCGGACTCGTTTGGTGGGTCTGCTCACGAATATTTTTATATATAATTAATTTAAAAATAATGAATATTTTTATAATTTAATATTTATGTAGATTATATTTTTGAAACAAAAATAGAGTTGAAATAGATAAAAATAAAATAATAAATAATTTATTTTTTAATTAGGAGATGAATTACATTCAATAGAATAAATATAACTCTACTAGGTTGACAACCTACTCACGTATCTTTCATTTGCATTATTCTACTTTTAAAACTTGTATATTTAATATATAGAAAAGAAAAAAATATATTATTTATACTAGTATACACTATTCCGACATTGAGAGACTTATTGCAAATTTTAAAATTTAATGGTCTAAAGTATAATTTTTTTTCAAAAAAAAGGTGAACAGACTAGAATTGGCGGGCGGGCGGGCTTGAAGGGCCAAGTTTTAATGAATTTTTTTCAAGCGGGCAATTGGACTGAATAATGGGTTTGGGGCAAACTTAAGCCTGCTTTTTAAGGATATTGAGCTTAGGTGGACCAACTATCAGGCCTCTCAAATTTCATGCTTTTTTGGACCGGATAACTAGACCCGTGAATAACTCAATCCATGGACACCCCTAAGCTAAAATACTCCCAATCTTAGACTATATAAATCAAGTGAAATTAATAAAGGCACTTTATGATGCATTCCATATTATTGTATTGAAGCTAAAGCTGAAGCTGAAACCACTCAAAATAATATTTTTCATATATTTGTGATTTTTGTTCTATGATCTGTTCCATTACAAGATGAATGAAAACAAAACTTATACAACCAATCACTAAAACAATCTGCTTGCTTCCTAACTCCCTACAAAAAATGCTGCCTACTTTGACAGGAAAACCAAAGAATACCCAACAAATTGCAATGCACACTAAAATGAAAAAAAATATATCCCTGCCCCTTCTACTATGGAAACTTTACAAATATAAATGAAAATAACAATAATAATAATTTTACAGCATGGGCTAGGGATGTATTAGAAACCGGCTATATCAGAAAAAAAAAATACAAAAAAAGAATGGATTTACAACATATGAGTTTACGCATGAAATATTCATTTACTGTGTACCAGGCAGACATAGGAGAAGCATGCTCAAGATTCCTTAGCCTCAATCATGTAAAAATTGGAAGAATGGATTCTCGAGAAGTTCTGCTGCAGGTTTGACATCTGAGAAATCCTTCACTTGCATTGAATTAGAAAGATCATCCACTGAGAAGGGTATGCTGCATTAGGAGGCATTGGTCAGTTAGAGTTCACTATTTTCTACGATGTCCATATGGGTAAAAAAAAAAAAGAAGCAGATATAAACATTGACAGCAGAAGCATGTTAGCGTAGTCGTGCTAAGTCAATTGATTTGAGACTAACAGAGTAAAAGCGACACTTTTTTTCTGCTTATTTCTCTTCCTCTCTCTTTCTCTCTCTCATGTATGTGCCTTTGGGGACAATAGGAGTGGGAAAGAATCATTTCCTTAACTTTCACATTAGTAGTAGAATGTATTCTTAAGTAATTGGTTAACATTTTTCTTCCCCAAAGACGATCATAGCTAGAATAAACAGTGTATAAAGATAAGAAATTTGCACCTGGAATAGTCATCCAATATAAAGGAATTGTTGAGAGCATTGTTAGAGTCCTCTGTCATTAGTACCCTCATGCTGGAAATAACCTGTACAAATATAAACATTTCCTAAGCATTAATCTAGAAAGAATACAAACCATTGGAAGATCAAGTGGCGAGTACTTTTTTTGCCTTTAACAGATATCACTTACATCTGGAGATACACTTCGAGTATTGTAGCTGTCATCCCAGTATAGAGTACATATTCTATAGAGCTGCTGAACACTGAGAATCTGAGGGAACCAAGATTTCACATGTGAGAGAGTGAGCGCAGTGCAAAATTGAGACCTTATCATGCTTTGTTGGGATTTGTTACAATTCTAGGGATTCCATCCTATGCAGGAAAGGTCACTATAGATCATATTGATTTTGTGTTTTTCCTCGCGATGTGGAGAGAGAGAGTACTTACCGGGCATAGATCATTGATAATCTCATCATAAGAAATCCGATACTTCTGATGTATAACCTGCGGGCAAGATGCATCAATTAAGCTAACGATAAACTGCCAGACGCATGTATTTTTTTCTTTGCTTGCTTAATGTGAGGGTTGGACATCTTGTCCAATCTAACTTTATTCTCTTTCATACTACTTTTTTTCATCAACGTAATAACTGTTTCTTATACAAAGAAACTTCCAGACTTACCCTAGCCCATACATTTTCACACACCTAAATTTTTTTAAAGAGAGGAAACAATTGCCACTTTTGTTTTCCCAAAACATAGCCGCTACAGTGAACATATCATAATATTGCTGCAGAAACGAAATGTTTGTAACCTGACTCCTCTATTGAAGAAAAAAACATATATTTATTAGCAAATGAATGGTCAAACCAATCCCAAAGGAGACAGGCTAGATCAGAGACACTGAGATCACGAATATTCTAAGTGTCCCACGATCATCGATCGCACGACCCCAAACGTGATGGGTTCGCTACCTAGATAGTCCAAATTTTGGGCCCCAAATTATAACCTTTTGGTGATTTTTAAAGTTATATTTTGGTTTTTGTGATATGAATTTATTTCATAATACAAACATGCAACATTTAATTTTTAGTATTGATAATCATTAACCAGTTTGTATAAGATTATTTCAAAAGTCCTTTCAATGAGGATTAGTGGGTGTTTGGGAGATACAATTTCGAAGTATCAAGGGGCCTTTGTGAGGGGGAGGCAGATTATGGATGTAGCATTTATTGCTAATGAGATTGTGGGAGAGTATAAGGTAAAAGGGGAAGAAGGTTTTGTGTTGAAGATTGATTTTGAAAAAATATATGATCACATGGATTGAAATTTTTTGGATTTTGTATTGGAAGAAAAGTGGATTAAGGGATGCATGGAGTCAGCAAATTTCTCGGTCATTATGCATGGGTTTCGTAGATTGATGGAGAGAGCAAAGAGATGTCACTTGGTGGATGGGTTCGTGATAGGAAGGGATAGGGTTACAGTGTCACATTTATAATTTCCAGATGATACTATATTCTTCTCTTAAGGAGATGAGCACAAATTTAGAAATTTACAGATGATTGTTGATGTGTTTGGTGTAATCTTAGGACTTAAGGTTAATTTGGAGAAGAGCATTCCGATGGGAATCAATTCTACTTAGGAAAAAGTGGATAGGATGGCAAGGGAAATAGGATGCATAATGCGTGAGTGGCCATTGAAATACTTAAGACTTCCTTTAGATGGCAATCCGTCGTCAAGAACTTTTTGGGACCATGTGGTTGAGAAGGTTAGAAGGAAGTTAGATGGATGGAAGAAATTCTTTATTTCTAAAAGGGATAGATTAACTTTGATTCAGTCTATTTTGTCTAGTATTCTTACATATTTTATGTTTCTATTTAAAATGCCTGGAGTGGTGGTTAAGAAAATTGAAGGTTTGATAAGAGATTTCTTATGGGAAAGGGTGGGAGAGGAAAGAAATGATCACTTGATTCAGTGGGAGGTTGTGAGGAGGCCAAAAGATAAAAAGGGGTTATCGATAGGAAATTTGGTGAAAAGAAATGTTATTTTAGTTGGAAAGCAGCTATGTAGGTTCCCTTTGGAGCAAGATTCATTGTGACATGTCGTTATTAGGAGCAAGTATGAGCTAACTAATGGCAGGGATGCAAAACGGGGTTGAAAGATGTACTTTTTGGAGCCCATAAAAGTTTCTCTCTTAGGGGTTACCTTGCTTTACTCAAGGAATTAAGTTATTTGTGGATGTTAGAAATAGAGTGTGTTTTGAAGAGAATATTTGTGTGGGTGGGTCTTCTTTCTCTACTTTCTTTCTATGACTCTATAGGGTGTCGTGTTATCAAGGGGGTTATATTTCTTCTATGGTTCGGTCATACTTTAATCCGATTTCTTGGGATATTGGATTTCATAAGAGTCTTAATGATACGGAATGTTTGCATTTGATGAGTCTTCTTTTCTTACTTAATCATGTTGAGTTTGTCTCCAAATTTGGAGGATAGGAGGTATTGGATTGGTGATCCAATGGATGTCTTCTATTGTAAATCCTTCTTTGTGTCTTTGATTGATGATCCTTTAATTATTTTTTTTGAACCTTCATTAGAGATTTGGAAAGCAAAGGTACCTTTAAAAGTGCAAGTTTGTACATGGATTATTACCCACAGTAAGATTAGTACCAATGAGGTTCTTCAAAAGAGGAGACCTAATTTTTGTCTTCAACTGCAATTGTGTGTTATGTGTAAAAGAGATTATGAGAGTGTGAATCATCTTTTTTTGCATTACCCTTTGACACGAAATTTGTGGAAAAAACTTTTTCGTCTTGAGAATTTTTGTTGGGCCGCCCCAAGGGATATAAATTCTATGTTTTGTTTAAATGATGTAGGGTTTAGGGGAAATAAAAAATGAAAGATTTTTTAGTACAATGCTTTCTTTGCTAATTTGTGGGTGATGTGCAAAAAAATGAATGCAAGGATTTTTTAGGACAAATGTGAAGAAGTTGAGGGACAATGGGATAAAATTCATTTTTTGACTTTTTTTTGGACTTCCACAGCTAAGGAATTTGAAAATATTCCTCTCTTTTATATTAGAACAAGTTGGAGAGCTCCATGTGGTTTGAAGTCATTGTGTGGATTCCTTGTCCACCATTGATTTGTTTCTTATAAATTTTTTCTTATGATTATCAATAAAATGTTGTATTTTATCAGGGAAAAAAATAATCATGTTAATCACCAAAATAAAACACTTTATAAACAAAATTGCCAAAATATGGTACTTTTAAACCTATTTACTAAATTACAGCACTTTTTAAAAGTAAATTCAATAATTCAGCTTTCGTTAAAAAGCGGATTCAACAATCCTCTTTTTAATGGAAAAAAAAATTAGGCAGTGATTAAAGTGTGTTTAGTAACCACGTTTTTTAAGCTTTTTACACAAAATTGGGCAAATCTTACTCAAATCACTACAGGTCTTTCACAGGTGTTTCTACTTTGGCTTCCTTTCTCCCAAGTGAAAGAGTACTCTCTCTCTACTTTGGTCTTCTCTCTTTCAATTCTTAAAGATGTCTACACCAGGACCGAGATTCTATGAATGTGTTAGAAGAGTTTGGCATAATGATAGATACCAATGCATGAAAGGCTCTCTCATTCAAGAGATTTTCAGGTATTCAAATCTTTCTATACCCATATCAAAAAAATATTATATCAGCCCGAATGATGGTGAGGCATGCCAAAGATCGATGGCTTCAATTGCATTCTGCCCAAATGCTTGAAGGTTCCAACTTCTGAGTTCGTAAGTTCGGCGAGGTCCACCATTGATGAAGTCTGACAAGTCATCTCCATTGTCTCCAAATTCACCAATGTATTTGGTGATTTTCGGCTCTCCAATTCCATTTCAGACTGTCTTGATCTCCTCGACCTCTTTGCCGATAAACCCGATTGGACTCTACTTCTCAAAATCCCAATGGTGGGTCACTGTCATCTTTCTCACTTTCTATTCTACCTTCCTACTTTTCTAGTTGAAGGAAGAGAAAGATATTGAAGTGAATCACAAAGGAAAAATAGAAAATCACCCACCTTTGATGTCAAATTTGACACAACCAAGTTCTATTTCTTTCTAGTTTTTGAACCAGTGACTTGCCCAGTTTTGTGTGAAAAATGTGTTCACCAAACACGCTTTTCCAACAGCCCTTTTTCGTTTTTTAAACTAGGGTTGTTGAATCTGCTTTTTAACAAAAGCGGAGTTATTGAATCCGGTTTTAAAATATGTTGTAGTTTGGTAAAAAAGTTCAAAATGTCGTATTTTGGTAAATTTGTTTATAAATTGTTGTATTTTGGTTATTAACTCTATGTTGTTTTGTATTACACATCTTTGGAACTCTTACTATGAAATAAATCTTAGTTGACTACGTCTATTAATGTATAAATAGAAATAATGACATAATATTGAAAATAATCTAGATAAGAGTTTGAAACCAAACCGCAACCCAAGACAGTATACCAACTGAGTCTACCCTCTTCGTATCACATATAGCATATATGTTTAGCCACACCTTCCTACATGGATTATACAAGGTAGTTTAATCCTGGCACTGCCAAGATTTGTTTTTATGAATACATTTTTCTGCACCACTAACAACAGATCTGTTGTTCTTTTCTTCCATTTTACTTTAATTTTTCTTTTCTGCATCACAAAAAGATTTCAAGAATAACTAGTACTGAAACATAAAATACCATGAAGCATCGTACCACAATCCTATGACATGATCAAGAATCAATTAACATCTAAAATAGTGACTATGATTCACTAGTTCAGTTATCACAAAAGTTTCATTATATGATAAGCCTTGGCAAATACATGGGTCTTGATATCCGTCTCAAATGAGACAAACGAGTTCCATATGTGATCAGTTGAGAAAACTTCCTTTGCAGAAAGACTATATTGAAGTGAAAAATTCCTTCGCACTTTTCATAAGTAATTACGAAAAAACACATATGATTATAAATGATAGACAGAAAATTGGTCTTATTATAGGAACAGGATATACTGGCAGGACGTAGCAAGATGCTACATACAAATATTAGAAGGACTAGATGAGTGGCGCTACAAGGCGAGGACTTTACTGAATAACCATTGAGAAGGCATAAGCAACATGCCAACAGTCCTTAGGTTTTCTTGCCTCTACTATTTAACAACTTCCCGCCCAGTTCTTACAACTATTTTCACTAACATTCACTTTGAATTGATGTAAAATGAAACTTTAAAAGAGGTAAACATACCAAAAACCCAACAGCTTGTCTTATATGCCTAAGTTCATCCCAAGCTGAGCCTGCATACTGCAAACCATAGGAAATGTTCAGCATTAGAAGCAAGAAGTCATGTAGGTGACAACTTATAGTTATCGTAACAGAGAAAAAAAGTGGCAGGTAAAAATGGATTTATTAATCAATGACATTTTCTAAATAATAAATTCTGGAGAAACTCACCTCTTCTTTTGCTTGGCAGCTCCATTGCTCTAACTCAGCCAACCCAGCTTTCACATATTCCCCATTGCTGAATGTACAGCATTCACGGCGTAGAAGAAGACTACAGGAGCACCACAAACTTGCATAAATCATTACAACTCTTAAGGAAGAGATGACAGCAAAATAATGAAACCAAAAAGGTGTACAAATTAATTACCTGTTGAAGAGTTGTACATTAATATAAGAGAAAACCTGAGTAAATATCTTCTGAACAAGAATGGGAGGCACCTGAAACCCAACAATTGTAAGCATTTCTTTGCATTAAAAAAAGAACCAAAATATCTTAGAATGAGGTAACGTACAAAATTTCCTTTCAAAGTACTGAGAAGAGTGTTGAGACATTCAATAATTCCCTGCCAGTGATTTGTTGAAGTATCTTTACCAAAGGACCGCCCAGATCTTAGCACGCTCCCCTTGGACGTTCTTGGTGCCTGAATTTTCAGCATATCATATTATGTTTTGCAGAACTACATAATTTGCAAAATTATTATCTTTCATGCTTCTTCTTATGCATACATCAGAAACACTTTCCCTCCTAGACTCAACAATTCCTTTCTTTGAAACACATTTAAACAATCAGGAAAAGTCAAACACAAACAGTTGAGAAATGATACACAAAATACTCAACATCTTCAGCCACACAATTTTGTTTTTGAAATGCCAATTGTTGAAACTGAATCAAGCAACGACAGATGGACTACACAAATAATTCCGAGTTTTCAGCCCCAACTTTCTAACAAAGAAGCAATAAACTAGAAAACGATATTGACAAATGAACTGTATTAAACACATACAAAAGAAAAACCTGATATTAGATAGTCTGGACAAACATCCCATACACAGTTACCATTTAGATGCAGAATGCTACTTGGATATAACTGTGATCCAAACTTATAGGCATCCAACTCCCACCACCAAGTTTCAAATACTACTGATGTGGTCAACAGACAATATTTAGGAAAAAACCAAAACAAAGCTACAGTGAAGTCGTGTTGCAATCTTCTAGGCATGCCACACCTTGCCTAAAAAAGGAGCCAGGCCCTCACTTATAACTAGAGACCGGCACCTCAAGAGACCACTGTTTGAAGGAGATACCTCCATACCATAAGATATGTTTGCTGCCCCAGAACCAAAACCTTCCAAACCAAATCATTTAGTAGCTTAAATAGTCATTTAAAAGCTCATCTAGCATGCCCCTATTCAACACTATTTTGGTTAAGTACTCATCAAAACAACGAAGCAACTTTGCAGTGTGGCTGTACATCATATGCTGTAAAAGATCTAACTGAGCTTTCTTTTGGAGAAGATGGCAAGCCTTATCAATTCTAACAAATTCAACACAAGAAGCTAACGCTACCTTTCAAGAATTTCAGGCATCTAATTCTCAGCAATTCCAGCAACTATATTTCTAAATGCAGTCAATTACCCTTTTCTGTCTTCAAAGCCCTCAACCTTCCATCTACCTTGTCAAACCCTAAACTTACAAACTTTCCATAAGCTTAGCCCACCATAAATCCTATTGTATGCAACGCAATCACAATTTTTCAACCTATTGTCCTGAATCATTGCAGCAAGCATGCCACTTTCAACTGTGTTCATACTTTCCTGTCAACCACTACATATAATTCCCTGCCCAAAAACCAAGCTAAAAGGTATCATGTATATCTATACTGCCAAAGTGCATGAGCCATCAATATTTTATCCAAGCTTTAAACTTAAATAATGAGTTTTCATTATGTCCGTAAAATGGGGCTTCCTTACTTAAGTCTAGTTTTCTTATAATTGTGTAACTTAAATAATGAGTTTGTGAGTTATGAACGAAGGCCACAAATAAATAAACGGAACGAAATAGAAAAATACATAACACATTAACGTGGATCGGCTCGAAAGCCTACATTCACGTGCGAAGGGCAACAGTAAAGTTTCACTATCAACATTGGGATATTACATAAAATTCTCTAACCTAGAGAATAGAACCAAACATGGATGCCCAAAACTAGGGGCCAAAATCCCCTAAAGTCCGAGGTGCCAAAACTCTCAAAAAAAAAACTGAATGATCTTTAATCTATTTATAAACCTAAAATACTTTGTCTCCTAATACAATAGGATTTCTAATTGGTCTTTTCCTTGAAGTGGAATTCCAAGACATCCACTTTTCCAATTACCTATGGAGAACAAATTTCAAACCAGTTTCCTACTAGGACTGGAATGCAAGACACCCACAACACTTTGCATGAGACATCTATCTTAAGCCTACTTGCCCTATGGCAATCAGTCTCCCTGATAATATGCTCGATTACAACTTATGCCCAAGTAGTGGCCAAAGTTCAAAGCAATGCACCAATAGTCCTTATTGAGTCAAGTTCAAACCCTCAAAACTATTATAAATGTTGCATAAGTACAGCCTGCCGTAAAAACTCTCAAATGAAATTAAGAAGTACATGGATTTTGAGAGTCCTATGCTCATAATTCCAAGGCCTCTCTAAATACTTCAATCAGAGCTAGCGGTTATATCTAAAGGGTAATGCTGAAAAAATGATTTGAGGAATCATATAAAAAACCAAACTAGGAGATTAACTCTTCATTTTAGATTTGCCAGAAGCGTAAAGGTTCATTTGTTTTGCGGGAAAATGGTAGAAAATGTAAGAAAGAGAAATTTTTTAAATTTTCATATGTTTGGTTAACATGAAAAGGAAAATAATAAAAAAAAAAAAATTCTTTCATGCTTACATTTTCTCACAAATAACCAACTTTTTTTCTGGTAAAAAACACAAGAAAATGCAAGAAAATTGTGATCTATAACCAATTTCTTATTTTATCCTTATTTTTCTTAAAATATTTTATTAGTTATTAATTTAAAAAAAAATTGGTATGAATTTGATTAATCATATAATTTAGCTAGAAGACATCTGTGTTGGTGATTGTTCTAAAATTAGGTTTCGAACCACTTTTTTAAAAATAAATTAACTTTCAATTATAAATACATATTTTTTCTTTTTTAAACTGATTTAATATAATTAAGGGTAATTTAAACAATTATAAAAAATTTCTTATAACTTTCATTTCTTTCAAATAATAGAATGAAATTTTTTTAAAATTTTTCCTTAAATTTTTTATTCTAATCAAATACATGCATGAAAATATATTTTCTATCATTTTTTTATCTTTCACTTCACTTTCTATCATTTTCACTTTCCATCATTTTTTTCTTCTTAACCAAACGGACCCTAAAGTAACGCAAACAATCATTACTTTCTACCATAAGATAGTTACCCTCAAGGAGTTCCTTAAGATCCTTGCCTCTGATACTGGCTATTTAAAACCTGCTTGTTTAAACCATAACAAACTTGTGGAGAATGGCTGTTAGAGGCTTGTCTCTGCAGGTAAACCACCGAGTTGTTCCACTTTCTGTAATCTGGGAAGGCCTTGCATTAGTATCCATGACAAAGCCAAGAAACTCTAACTCAACCACACCCGTGCACCTCCGCCGACCCCCACCCCCCCCCCCCCAAAAAATAAAAAAAGCACCACACTATGTATACAATCTCTCTCTCTCTCTCTCTCTGTATACATATATAGCTGAAGAAAATTATACTTCCAGCAGGCAATATCAACCATCCAAGAGCCATCCCAAAAAAGAGTAAAATTTTAATACACAGGCCAAACAATTTGAGAATGGTCGTGGGGGGAAGGAAAACAAGGATTTGCAAAGTGCAACCAGAAATGCAACCTACCTGGATACATAAGGCAAGCAATGATCCCAACTCCTTCTTCAGGTTGTCTCGAATAATTCCGTAGATTTTTTCGACATATGCTGTGAGCTGCTGCTTGAAAAGCAAAGCTGGATATTTGGCTTCAACTTGGCGTACTACCTCAAGCGCTGACTCAGCTGCAGCAAGGTTGACAGAAGATGGGGACGAGCGAAATCCCTGGATATAACAATGCAAATCAAATCACATAGAATGAGCCTACTTTGCACCACTTTGACATTGAAGTTATACAAATAAATATGAAACATAATCAAAGAGTTCAAATACCATTGTCATCCTCCCAAAGAGGGATGTCACAGGTGGTGGTTTCCGAAGTGGAGTTGCACCAGAAGCTTTTAAACTTCTTTGGAGCAAGAACAATAATGTCGATGTATTTGACAGCCAATAAGCCATATGATCATGGTTGTCTTGATTCTGCAAATAGGTAAAGCTTTATTAATCTTCAGTTCTTCGCAATTACTCACATCATACACACTTGCACTTGCTGTACTCAGAAAATTATGGCACACACAATACAAGAGTTTCTCAAGCGGGATCGTGAAGAGAACCCCAATAATCTGCAAACTCATTATAATATATCTACATTGCGCAAAATTGAAGGAATGCATCAGTCTAGCTGAACATCAATGGGGTTGTATTGTCGAGTTGTGAGCCCTTTCCGAGGACAATAATTTAAGTCTGTTCTCATTCATGATGATGTTGATATGGTTGCCATTCGAATTGACACAGATTGTGGGGAAAAACAAAAAATGAGATCCACAAAGAAATTTTAACATGTTTCTTTTACATTGATATATTACTTTGAGCCAGTATAGAAGTACATGTTATCCTCCTTCAGGCCAGCTTGAACTCAACCAGAAAACTTTGGGAGTATGAGCAGCATTTAGGATGAGAATGCCTATTTTGGATGGGCTGAGCTCGAGCTTGGAGGACTACTCAGTTTCGGCCTGAGCTCAGTCAAACTTGTGCCCAGATCAACCCAGCCCAACTGACACCCCTGCCCTTTAGAAATATTAAGATTGTGACATTTAAGTAATAAGAGGACAGGACTAATGTGCCAAGCCTAGGCATCACTAAACTACAGAGCGCACTTATGACAAAAATTGAGGATCAAGTGCAACACTAGAAGAATATCCAAGCAACATGGTTTCCAGACCAAAAAACCATCATCTCATCAGATCACATCACATGGAACCCATTTCAAACACCCACATAATTGAGAGCAGAACCATGCAAAAGGAAAATTAAGATCAATTCCATAGTCCAGAAATCAAAGTAGACACTACATATAAGACTCACTAAGAAGCTCAAACACTTCTAAGAATAAACCCTGACATAGTTAAATAAGTATCGGCTACCGACACTTCTCAGATACTCCAGAAGACATCCCATACATCTTGAAAATGTCTTTGATTCAATAACTTCCCAATTTCAAACTCAAAGCCAACACCTTTGGGTATTTGCAAACACGTAAGAAACTTATTTTACATGTTAGCAGTTAGCCTATGATTTACTTTAGCGTGGAATATATGAGAAACTTGCATACATGTGATAAGTCATATTAATAGTTAGGATATGGATTTCCTTTGGCATGCAAAAATTTCTTTTATGAGAAATCAAGGTTAAGAAAAATGCTACATGGATGTGATTCGCAACCACTGAACCACATGAGAATAGCTTCAAATAAATGTGATATTACTACCTCAATTGCTGAACCAATCATCTGAATCAGTCGATCAAATACACTAGTTCTTTCAGCTTCAAAAGATTTCCAGTGGAGAAGACATTTGTAAATGGTAAATGCAGCAACAGGCTTGCCTTGACTAAAACCCTCTTTCATAGTCATAACGCATTCAATCAATGCATCAACATCCTCCTGCAGCAAAGTTGAAGACCAAGAGTCAACCAAGAATTCACAGTGAAAAGAAACGATAATAGACGAAGTAGAGCACGTACATGCGGACGATCAACCGGGGGTCTCCTAAACCTGCTATCTGATTCAGTCCCAAAATTCTTAGCAGGCGTGACACTTTGTGGTTCCTGCAGAAATAAATTATTTCCCGATCACAGAAGCAAAAATTAGCATTGATAACACAACTCCAAATAAAAGTAGTTAGAAGATTGAAAAAGTACACTTACATTGGCTCTAGTCTCTTCTGTCACATGATGGCCATTTTCCAAAATCTAAATTGAAGTTAAATCACAAAATCAACTGATATTTCAGAAAGAAAAAGATGGTGGAGAGGGGAGAAATCGAGATATACATTAATTTTATGGAATAGATGTTGACCTTAGTTGCTGAGGTCGGTGGATGTCCTAATGATTGCTTCACAGGTGTTAACAAGGCTTGCTGTCGAAGAACTTGGTTCTCAGATTCCATGTCAGAAATTTTTTCTTCAAGGCTGTAATGATGGAAAACCATTAACTACTTAATAACATTGGTGAGAACAGAAATAACATTACCATCACATATTTTGTAATCATCTCGCAATAAAGTCAACGTCAACATAGTATTGAGTTTGTGATAAAAACTAATTTGACTTTGGCACAACCTCTGCATAGCAGTCTTCAACTGAATTATCTTGGACTCTGCCTCCATAGCCAGCTTTAACCTCTCCTCACTAAGCTTGTTTGTGTCTTCATATCTTTTCTCGGTTTCATCAATTTTCTTTTCTAGAGAGTTCACTAAGGCCTGCAATTATTTACAGGAAAACAATGCATTAGCCTACAGAAGCACCCTAGTGTTTTTCCCACATACAAGAAAAACATGTTGAAATACCTTTAATCAACAGATTAACAGAGTCCTACACAAAAATTAGATCCTTGAATTTCAGCCTCCTTACCTTCAGTTTCTCATTTTCAGAAGTAAGCTTATCCATCATTGCATGGTCGACGACTGGGACCTCCTGTATGACAGGGACTTGTTCTGCTGCCTTTTTGGAAGCCTCACATTCCTTCATGAGCATTTCTTTTGTTTCTTTGAATTGGAGTTGCATCTCTTGCAAAGCAGATTGTAGTTTTGAATTTTCTTGTGTTTTTGACTCTTCCAGGTCAGCCTACGAAGCAGTTCAGGAAACCCAAAAACAGGTCAGTCTACATAGATATGTGGATGCATGAGATAAGGAAAAGAATACATCCTAAGCACAACATACATAATAAGAAATGAAAAATTAGAAGTTTATACTATCTTCATATTGAAATTGCAACCAGCGCTGATAAATCTCCTAGAACAATCTGTTGCGCAATTGGTATTAAAGGGTGCTCCTACTTTTGATAAATCTCCAAGATACAGACAAGTAGATAATATTTCCCCTGTTGTAGTATAAGAAAGAGTGAGCAAATATTAACTCCACTAGTTCACAAAATGACTAAAACACTATCATCGCCATCTTGAAGATCAAAAGACCTCTAATTTCCCTCTGACAGTACGCTTCTGTGTCTAACTTTCCTGTGGGCTACAAGAAAGCATAAGCAAATGCAATCATAAGTATTCCTTCACTTGTAATCATAAATATCACCCCAGGATATATTAGCAAAATAAAAAAGAAATGTATGAAAAGATCGAGGAGTACATGAGGATGGCTCATGGTGGATATAGATTTGTAGACAAATTATGTTGGGAAGTATGTCATTATGCACTTGTTAAATTAAGAGAAAGAAATATTAGAAATTTTAAACATAAATAGCGTTTTTGAAAGGAGGGTTTAGGGTCCCAGTTACAAGACTAGAAAATTAAGGAAACATAGACAAACTACATTAGAGAAAGAAATATTAGAAATTTTAAACATAAATAGCATTTTTGAAAAGAGGGTTTAGGGTCCCAGTTACAAGACCAGAAAATGTAGAAAAATTATGTATGAAAGTTATAAAATGGAAATCATAAAGGGAGCTTACATTTTGAATACTATAGTAACTGTATGGAATTTTAGAACACAAGTTCCTCCATGGAATTAAGGAATCCAAAATAAAAATGTGTTCAAAAATGAAAACCAGAAAATCTTTAAGAATCGATAGTATACTTAACGAGGTTTGGAAGTGTTTGTGGGATGTCCAAGTATCTTGGTTAATTAACTGGATTACAATGATTACGAATATATATAATTACACATAATTACACAAAATTATCGAGGCATTAGATAGATAATTTTCCTCATCTAAATGCACAGCTCTCTTAATTCTACAACCTGAAGCCCGTAGACGACTAATTTGCGCCAAAAAAAAATGCAAAGCAGCCTATATATCCTTAGTGGTGCAGAAAGAACATCTTTGATTACATATCATATAGCAAGTAATTAATGTTAATAGGAGTATTCATGTACTTATGGGTCTTTTTGGATAGAGCTTTTTGACCACTAATAGAATCACTTCATCCTCCAGAATGACCCCTTCTACCTCCAGTCTAGATAGAGGTTTCTCCTCCATATGTCCAAAATTGTCTTTTTCTTCTTGTTGAATAATCATGAATCCAGAGTATAACGAGACCAAGGTCAGTCGAACAACATATATTCGCACCGCCAACAGTTTGCAAAGATACAGCAAACTAAGTCTAAAAAGGATTACTCTCTTGGTGTATATATTTGTTGATGACATAGTATTGAGTGATAAAACTAAAATAAGAATTAACAATAAATTATAAGTATGGAAAGAAGCTTTAGAACAAAAAATTCGAGATAAAGAGAACTCAACTGAGACTATGGATTTTGACTTTAATAAAGTAACAATCTCAGTTGGGGTAGAAAAGATCGAAGATCAAGAGATACCAAAGAGTGAATTCTTAAGCATGATGGTAGAGAATTGCATCTGGTGTATCGTGTGATTAGTGTATACGTCTTAAACTGAAAGGCAAATTCTATAAAACAGTCATAAAACCAATCATATGTAGGTGACGAAGATGAATGTGTGGTAAAACTAGAAAGCATAGAACTAAGAACGAGTATATTCATGAAAAAGTAGTAGTAGTACAAATATGAGATAAATTAAGAGAAAATAATTAAGGTCGTTTGGATGTATTTATAGAAGACATATTACTGGATCAATGAGGAACATTGATGTAACACGTATTCATGGCAATGCAAAGGGTAGAGAACAAAATTTAACTTTAAATATGATGGTAAAAAGAGATATGCTAACTTGTATTTTGATAGAAAATATAACAGGTAATAAAGCCCAGTAATAAATACCATTCATATAGCCAAACCCAGATAATTGGAACAAGACTTTGTCTAGTTGTCTAGTATGTTTCTGTACCACTACAAAATTTGTTAGTATCTAAATGAGTACATAGCAGCATTGCATCAACCATGTGGCACACTACAACCTACCTACTTGCCTATACCTTAAAAGATAAATGCAAAAATTGGTTGAACAGAAAGGACTCATCAGATAAACTTACTCTCATGCGTTTCTCCAGCTGTAATCGCCAAGTTAGTTCTTCAACTTGTTTCTCCAATTTATTTTTGGCAGCTTGCAGAGCACCTGTTTCCCTAGAAGCCTGCATTTATAGAGAGCAAAAACAAAAAATCTTACCTTCTCCAGAAAAAAGGCAGAAATATACATTAGTTTGTACAATTACTGTCAAATGTCAGGTTTATACCCAATGTGCCCTGCTTAGGCCCATAGTAATGGGAATAAGGTGGGTGTCATTTTTTTTTAGAAAATAAGCATATTTAACAAGCTAAATACCAAAAAGAAGATGAGCAACAAAAGAAGGTGGCAATGATCAACCAGTTTCAAGTCAACCTTCTGTTGATTCTATAGTACATGCCCAAATTAAATTACAGACCTTTTATGCTTCAAAGTATTTCCACATTGGCCATAAAACAAGTATAGAAGTATCTCAAGGTGGAAAGAAATTCAGTTTCCTAGAAGAAAAGAGAAAGGGTGCCAAAATAAATTGAACAGTTAAAGAGGGACTTCAGTTGCTTAATTCATTGTTTAATTCTTAGATCTCCGTTTTTTCAAACGTAGTCCTGTTTTTAGGTCCACATGTAAACATACATTGATGCAAGCCAGTTTCGCAGTTTTGATATTTTACGCATCTTGGGAGACCAACTATATAGTTTTTGTAAATGACCATGGTGCCCCTCTTTAGCATATGTGTTGTTTATTACAAGGTCCTCTTGGTAAAACATGAATGTCCAAATCATCAATATTAAAGCATGCAAGATTTTAAAATACAGCGACATTTTTTTCTTTCCGTAAGGCATTGTGTGTTTTATTCTTTAGGGGAGGAGGGGAAATGAAAAAGAATAGGTCACCATCTTAAGCTTCCGCAGTTCTTTACGAGCAACTCTTCCCCTCCATGCACATTGCGTAGTAATTGCAGCTTTCTTTATCTCCACATAGTGCAAGCGAGATAAGAATTTGCGGCAGTGACTCTGGATATAGAATTAAGGCCATTTCAAATTTCAGCACACCAAATAACGAGAAGTTCAGCAAAACAGAGGTTCTACTGCCAAGACATAATTTTACCTGTATAATAATTGCAGCCCTTGTCTGCATTCTGAAACGAAGTTCATTACGTGCAGCCATCCCGCGGATACCTGTCTGAATGCAGACAGCAGAGGAGCACAATTCTTTGTAAGTTTTCCTAGCCAGATGCATCCGCAAATCTCTTTGAATCCTCAGACAAGAAGCCTCTCTCCGCATGCCCTCATAAACTTGCCGAGCAAGTTGTCCTGCGACAAGCATAGAGAAAACAATCAATGAATTACACATGGTTTGCACCAGGTCAGCAGATACAACAACACACTGCATACACAATTCAAGTACCTCTGCACACAGATTGAAGTTGCATGGCTGACAACCGCAACAAGATAAAACTTTTTTGAGCCATGTAAGAACGGATTTTCCTCTGAATAATGCTAGCAGATCTTCCTAAGATCTCGGTCCTGCGAGCATCTAGTTCTGCCATCTGACCAGCCCTTAGGAACACCTTTGTTTTACCGATCTGCAAAAACAAAACAGTCAGTACAATTGACTCAGCTCAACTACTCATCTCAACAAAGCCTTTATCCCAACTATTTGGGGCCGGTTATAGGCATCCTCATTCTTTATTGTGCTCTATCAAGGGCCACAAACCAATCAGTACAAATGGCTTTGCAAAACCATGGTACAACCACATGTATGTGATTATCTCTAAAGGCATTATAACAAATACGACGATATGTGGGGTCTGGCACTAGTTTGTCTTACCATCTCATGAGTCCCACCACCACAAGAATTTAGAGAGAGAGAGAGAGAGAGAGAGGCTGTTTTCAATCTTATCAATTTTTTCAGCTTCAATCAAGACATCAAATTGCTCGACTTACGAACAATTAGGAGAGTTTTCTTTTTTTTCCTCTTTTCCAGAAAGTACCAATGTTTTCTAGTATGATTGATAAGAAAATTGCCATAAGAATTCTTTCACAAGGAAAATGAAATTAATAATTACAAATGACCATATTTCTTTGAATGAGAATAGAAGACTATACAGCCCAAACACTAAAAAAAGAGTCGCATATATAGCCATCGTAGTGTGAAATGGAAACAATTGTCAGTCTAGTCTGTCAAACCCTTGCAAGGTCAAGACTTGAGGTTTTGAAACTAAAGCAACTCTCCAACAAGCCCAAGAGGGAAGGAGGAGATGGGGAGAAAGAATAAGAAAATGCTTCCAAAAATGGAAAGAAAGAACATGGTTTTTTCAATCAGCAAATAGATGAAGACATGAATCCAACCGTGTATGCGGGAGTAAGTCAGAGGGTCAAAAAGGCGCTAGTATGACACAAGAAGGTGGAAGAAAGGTTGAAAAGAGTTGAAGCTGCAGATCTGCATATTTGAACGCAACAAGTTCTACTTTCAAATATTTTGAGGGGGGGTAAATAAAACTTAAAATCCTTTAAAAAGCAGGTAAACAGAAAGACAAATGACAGAACTACATAAGCAGTTCCCTCTATACCTGATAGCCTTGAAGTCTGACCTTCTCCAGAAGCCTCTGGCAAGCAGTGACCTCATCCGCACTATCAGAAATTCAATTATGAGAACAAAGTTGGGATTATTAATATTTTGGTAGCAATTTTAGACTGACAAAGAAGAACCGACCTACCTGCCATCCAAAATTTCAGGTGCAAGCATGCCAAACCTATCTACAAATTCATAAAAAGGTCTTCTGGTGGGATATCCAGCACAACTTATCCTGATTGCCTCCATGACTCCCTGGAAGCCAACAAAGGAAATGCACACACTCAAACTAAATGCAGGCAGCTTCATTTCTGATTCCAACATACACAAAAGCAACAAAAGAACGTACTCCCTTACCCCACACCGCAGTTGTTGTAGAACATTATGGTTCTCAAAGATAGCTGGTTTTAGAAAATTGTTGGGCTTTACACAGCGAATATAATGAGGCTCGGTGGCACTCAGAGTTTCAAGCAATGCTTGCAATTGTTGCTGTGAAAAATACACAAAGAAACTCTACAGCTCAAGACAATATTCAAAAGAAACGAATAATGAACATACATGTGCCGTGAGAGTGAAAGAGAGAGAGAGAGAGCACCTATTATACCTTAAACCGTGACCCTATTGAAGAGAACTTAGATTGTTTGGAGGACTCCTCACTTGAAGGGGGAAACAAACCCGACGCAAATGAACATTTGGAATCACTCAGGAGTGCTTGATGTTCAGCAATAACATAATCTTTGTTTTTGTCTAGAAACAATTCAGTTTGATAAGTGACCTGAAATATGAAAAAATCAATAGCTCATGCTTGTCAATGAAGGAAGACATTACTACTGTTTCTGGCTGATTTTATTATCAAAACTGAATGTATCTTCACATAGAGAATATAACAGACTTACATCACCAGCATAATGACAAATGGTGAAGTCAGAACGAGACAGTTTTGGCTTGCTGAATCGTTTATGGTTTTTGAATGTTTGGTACAGCTTTTGGGCAAATGTTTCGTGTGTTGATCTTGGAAACATGCTACAGCACAAGTTGCAGGTATGTCAACACCAGAACCGTCAAATATAAATTTAAATACAAGTAAATGAACTGAAGCTTTGTCAATCACTAGTCGATTAGAAGCAAAGGAAAAATTATGGTGTTAAAGATTCACAGTACTATACTTACCAAGCTTCGTCCAGAAGAGCTATGATACCGCCCGGTTTCTAAGATTCACAAAAAAGACATGTTAGAAAGACAAGGTACACATGAGAGATGAACCACATCGAATTTTATTCGCCCTGATAAATTGATGTTTCAAATGTGTCCCCCCCTCCCCAAACAGCAAAAAAAATACAATAAAGACTAAGAAAAGGGAGATCAACAGAAAGTAAGAAAGCAGCCACAGAAAATTATTATGCAGGCTCTCCACTTGAAGGTCATCATTCCAACTGATGAAAGTATCTTTATGAGTTAAAGACCAAAAAGTAAAACGAGGAAGACTGAGTCTGATTGGAAATTGCTTGAAAGCAAAAAATGGCAGCACCCATAACAAGACTTAACCCAAATTCAAAACTGGTTGCAGGATCAGCATTAAATGCATTAATAGGATAAGAACAACCAAATTTCAAAAATAAAACTTGAAGTATTACACAGGAAATGAGAGCAATATTTTATGCAAGAAAATGTTCCCCAACTGACAAATTGAAACCCAGCTTTTAACCCTCCAAAAAGTCCACACAAATCATCATTCTGCATACAACCATAATAAATGATTGAAAGACCGATCAGAGTAGAATTGGCTCAATGAAGTCCATTTTCACTTCATATATTTGCATTAATAGTTCCCATGTTGCCTTACAATCAACTGAAACTACTATTGACTCAATCAAAATGCCTAACCATGTGGTTAGTATTGCCCATTTACCTTTTCTTATATTGCATTTGTTGAGTGACCACATACTTTAGTTTCAGACAACATAACTAATTTTTATTCAATAATTCATATAAGTGAAGTTCTTGGCAAGATTTCACTAGTCTAGGTCTAGGCAAAATAAGCCCAACTATGTCCAGCTGTGCTTCACTTAACCAGAGACTGCATACGTCCTTCTAAGTTTTCATTTATTTGTCTTCAGATGAAAAGTTTAGGCAATCAGCCACAGGCAGTGCAGAAAAGTTGTAAATAAGCAACCTCTACACATAACTGGGCAATGAGATTCATGAGAAAAGGTCTACATCGCAGTCAGTAACATGAACAGAAATTGCATTGAAAGTTTTCCAAGCCATATATGTGCTTGCATATTATGCTTCCCTTGAAGTCGAACCAAATTCGTCAAGATTCAATTTTTCTGTCGTCGAGATCAGGATAGATCAGTAGTTCAACAAAGGAAACTAAAAGACCATATTTTCTTGTTTACGCATCTTATGCCATATTATGATCTTTGACACAAAGTCAGGGACGCAAAACAAGCCGTCATGCAGGTTGTGTGGTGACTCATTGTGGCTCTGGTGCTCCTGGTGGGGTTCCCAAAGGTGGTAACAGACCTCATAGCGCTCCAGGGTTAGTGGCAAAGATTCATTGACTGGAAATTGATGAGAGGAACTACTAAAGGAATCCCCCGCCCGACAATCATGGGTTTGCTATATGGCAATTGGGTCAAGCACGGATACGGGTATGATACGGATACAGCGATACGACAAAATCTAAAAAAGAAGGATACGGGTACGGTCAAAATCCGGCTATAATAAAATATATTTAATATTTTTATTATTTTCAATCTGCATAATACTTATATATTTTGGTAGTTCTTTTTACATAATAAGAAAAATTAGTAATTCTTTTTTGTTTGAAGAAAATATATATCGTACTACAATGGTATATTCACAAAGTGAAGTGATTAATTAAAGAATCAAACCTAACATTTACTGAGTCAGTTTATTTAAAAGTAATTTTTACTAAAACTATAATGTAATAGATTTATTTTATGCTCTTTTAACATGTAATTGTAAATAATACTTAAAAAATACTCATGTGCCTTTGAAGTAGTATGAATATTTGTAAACGTATTGTTTGGTATGTGAATTCGAAAGGAATTGTTAAAAATTCAACTCAAAAATTATATATATCACTTGAACACAAAAATATCCGTGAAGAATCCTAATATTTAATTATTATCCGATACGTAGGAGGTGTATCCGAAACGTATCCGATAAAATATCTAATACGGATACGCCGACCTCAACTAAGTATTCGTGCTTCATAGTCAAACAGAGAAGGTTTACTAACCCAAGAGCCACTCAAGGCAAAATTGTTAATCTCAACTTCACCATCATTAACTTTAATCTATGGATGCATTTTTTTTTCACCAAGACATATCAATAAAATCTATGGTCACGTCGTCACTTATAAGTTATAAGTCACCTTAAGTTTCTCTCAATTTGTGTTCAACTTGGGTCACCCTGCCAATGCAACTACTGTAAGAGTAGAACTTTGAATTGGTAACACATTTTTTTATTTTTTTTCAACTAGTGGAATAGAAGGCTACCATTGGTTTTTGATCATTCACTTCAATGAAAATACAAATACATTTCTTTTCTATGGGTAGGAATACGTAAAATAAGGTTTATTGTTTGGTGCAGTGGCAACATGGTTAGGCTAACAAGTCCACCGGCCCCAGCACCCTCTACTAGGGGGACCAAACCAGATAATGATAATTTAGAAACATGCAAATTCAGGAAAGGACCTAGTTCAACTATACATACTAACAGTATAGCCGTAATATGAACCAGGGTAGCAGTTAAATATGCATTAACATACAAATTATGCCAAAAATATGCAGACAGTAACAACTGAAGATACCGGTATTAAGGGTTAAAAAAGGTAATTTCAGACATCAAGAGAGCACAAACCTTTTCAATGAGATCTAAAACATCTTGATTATCAATGAATTCTATATAGCTCCAATTAATCTCTTCTTTTGTATATTCTTCTTGCTCCATTTTGAAAACGTGCTGTCAATCAACATTAGTTATCATAAAACTGGACCATATAGATATATTATAAAAATTGCAAGGACAATGAACAG
Organism: Ilex asprella; assembly: GCA_023539305.1. NCBI lineage: Eukaryota > Viridiplantae > Streptophyta > Magnoliopsida > Aquifoliales > Aquifoliaceae > Ilex > Ilex asprella. Next base: position 3,815,557 of record CM042187.1, on the reverse strand, counting down.
AAAACTGCCTTCCACAGACCTGATTGAAGTGCTGCTGCAGTTTCTCATTTGTCAGATTTATGCAAAATTGCTCAAAGCTGCACAAATCAGCCAGTGTTAAGAATCAGTTAAATTATTTAACAAGCAGGTCTCTGCAAGCAGTCATCACCATTGTGAACAACATTATAGATAAAACCAAAGAACTGTTCAAGTTCCGGCACTAGTGCCACATAGCTCCACAGCAACTTGTATCTAGGCCATCATGCCAAAAAGAGTAGCATGCTAAAATAAGCAGCAGATGGCCCTTCAAGTCTTCAACCTCACAAAAGTGGAGAGAATTATAATCCAAGTATTTTCCATCTGAATCACATGGTTCAATTACAATTATCACAAATTAGAAACAGATAAACTCCAGTTCATGCCAATCAATAGGTACAAGTACAACAATGGTTGGCAACTTGGCATTGAAAAACATTAAACTGGACAACAAATTTCCAGCATAGGTTTTTATTTTCCAAAGTTCTTCACATCAATATAATATTAAACTCCCAGTAACCTTCCTTGCAGAGTTTGCACTTACAGAAGAAAAAATAGTATTGGAAGCACATGGATCTTTCGTAAGGTCAAATCTTCCAGATCTTAAAATTCAACCAGAACTCCAATAAAGAGAACCGGGTCCATACTCCACAAGCCATTTGAGAAATCAAAGCCACAAGCCTATCAATTTTTACATCTGTTTGCAATGAATGTGCTACATCTTTCAGATCTTGAAATTTATGTATGAGGAGAACCCAGCCCACGAGACACTGACAGCCACTGCCATTAAATTTTCCTCTATCTGCGGCGCTAGATGCTTTGACACCAAAATACTAAGAAATATTAAAAAAATGTCTGGGAAGATGCAGGAATAGACCCTCTACTAGTCTATATATAACTGCTATTTACAGGTCATGGACAAACGCCAAGCAGACACGAGAATCATAATGTAAGCGTCCAAATTTCCACAGAGCCAGCAGACCCAGAGCTCAGATTAAGACAAGAAAGTACAGGCCATTTATTTAGCAAATTGCACACAGATGGACCCAAAAAAGTAAACAACAGTATCTCTGACATACAAGATTGGAGATAGATTAACCCAAAACACAAACAAGCATATGGGACAGTTATTACTTATCAGTAGGCACAATTCCTACACATCTATACTGCTTTAAGACTTGTGAAAACAATCTTTTACACAATTATCTCCGTGAAAACAATCTTTTACACAATTATCTCCGAGAAATCAGGTCTATCAACAACAAAACAACAGGCATACCGGCTAAGCACCTGTTTGTCTTGAAACTCTCAAATCCATATATATCCAGCACCCCAATTAAGCGTTTTGAGTCGGGGTCTTGACCAATTGAACTATTGATTTTATCCACGAGCCTGCAGATATAAATACACGAGCATCAGCAAAAACCATATTTTGATCTTTCAAAAAATTTGGGGGTACAAAACAGAAAATAGTACCAACCAAGGTCAAGTAATCAGCAATGCACAATCCCTCAAAGCATGAAAGTGAGGCTTACCAGTCAAACAACCTCGAGTACACAATTTTTGCCAAAGCATCTCTACTGACAGCTGCAGCTTCTGGATCAAGCCATTTGGTAATGGTTTCATCACGAGTTACAATTACACGTTTACAGAGGGAATCCTCTAAAGCCTTTATGTCACACCTGAACAACACTCAACAATTTTAAAAGTTGCATTTTTTCTCTCATAATAGCAATTTAAGGGCAGACATTAGAAAATAGTATGTCTTTTTACTGTGTGGATGGGTGGATGATATTGATAATTTACATGAACAGTTCTGCAGCAGTTCTTAGATGAAACCAAGATTTTTCATCTTTGGGCACGGATGAATCAATTTCCTTTCCCTTTGCAAATTCAATGTTTCCAAGATGCAGGATTGCAGCCACAACTCGAAAGATTGCATCCTAATTAGGGAACAAAAATTAACAGGAAGCATCATAGGAGAGACTACAATCTTTGAAGAATTTCTTTTCGCATATCAAACAACTCCAAAAATACCTGTTCCTCAGTGCTTATTCCAACAACTTCCATTGCCCTCCTTGTTGCAACATATTCTTTTGAATCATCCATGCTATCTAACTCATAGCAATTTGACTGATTTAAATAATGGAACGTTCTTGGATTTCCCAATTTGTACCTTTGAAGATCCTGATAGAATACAATAATAGAAGATTCATATGAAATGAAAACAACAGACACATTGAACTTTGAAGTCCACATTGATGAATTATTTCTCTATTTCTCGACATGAACTAACAAGAAGTCAATCAGCAATTGTAGTGGTAATGCAGGCATGCCAACCTGATGGTGATGCAAAACACCCAAGGAGTCGGGTATTATAACTGATACCACTTTTTACGGTTTAGTACTACAGACAAGGTTAGAAACCCAAACCTTACTCCTCCCAAGAAAAAAACACAAAAAATGTTACAATTCACAAAACAAACAAAAGAGCACCAAAAATAGAACTATTGATGCAGCCCAAAAGAAGATCCATTGCCAAGCCCATATGGGGCCATCCATATTTATTGTTTCGTGAAATTGTTTTTCTATGTTTTAATTGAAGTTATCAATTTGTACATACAATTTTATATTTGGTATAACATCAGAAGTTAAGGGCATTTCATAGTCTCAAGATGCTAGAGATGGATGCTATATTCAGAGACAATGTTATCTGGATCGTGGGACGTATTGATACGTGGCACGAGTACGGGTACATGGCACGACAATTCTCAGGTACGTAGTACGATGTGAGTAGGTTTAATTGGTACAATATTTTGGGTCGCAATTCGTTTGAAAACTCTTATATAAATCGTTTTCACTACTATACAACATTATATATTACAAAACATTCATAAACACTAATTTAGTTACCATTTATTTTATAATTATACTTGATTTTTTATTATCTACAATAATATATACTTATAAATCTATATACATGTAGTCAATTAATATGTATTTTATATTTGTACTACAAGTTCTGAAGCAAATTGAGTTACGGTTAGTATTACAATTTGGGGTCATCCATTTTGGTGATCCAGATCGTGAACCTACCTCGTTTGGGACCAATGGACCCAGATCGTGGGTCATTAAGCGTTTAGTGAATTGTGTTAACCATGTACAGAGATGTACTTTAGTAGTGTTGTAGTGGTACAAGGATGATTTTCTTGCCATCTTACTAGGTTGTCATATGTCGGCTTTTCTTGGTTTCAATGGATCTTACAAGTCAATTTTCTAATTCTGGAGCGCTAACTTGGACGAAGACGTTCGGTGCCTATACATGTAAGTTCCATTTTGAATTCAATAAAAATCAGTTTAATGAAGAGTCATAAACTTTTAGAGCTATCATAGGATCTGTGATGAGATTCTAAAACTAGGTATGATGCCTAGGATTTTCTATATGTCCTCTAGGGGCCTTGGTAGTGACTCTTCACATGGTTAAAAATCCTACTTTGGCATGCCTCATCCTCCCTTTTCACCAGTAATCCAAACCACATCCTCCCTTTCTCTAACACACAAAATTCAAACATAGCTGCTGTCTCCAAATTTCATTTACAGTACTCCTATTAATTTCTGCAACCAACCACCTTCAAACCCCTAGCCAATCTCGATCCTTTCTTACACAGATTAAGGTCCTCAATCTATAAATTTTATCTTATCTAAGCCCACAAATATCTCGATGATGGGAGGCTCTAGCACTAGTTACAGACTTTATAGTATTCTCCTAAATCATTTCCTGTATCAGAGTTAGTAGAGAATGCTTCTTCACACTTGCCCTCCCTTAGCTGTACACAACTTAAAACTTCATCTCTTTTGTTTTTTCCATTTTGGGAAAGTACGGTCACAGCTTTCCCTTCTTATATATTCCACACAACACAGAAAAAAAATTATCAAAGAAAGGACTTCTACAGGACCCCACATATGCAAACATTAAGTGCCTATAAGGCTACGAACGTCTTTTAGGACCACCCGCATCATAGAATTATAAGCCACAAATACAATCAAACTTGGAAAGTGGACAAAGAAGCAACGAGAGGTTCACCAGCCAGCCTTAAAGAGTTAAAGTTGCTATATCTGATTAGGAAGAATACAGAAAATCCTATGCTTCCAAAAGACCTCAGCCAAAAATCAAATACACCCGCAGTCGTTGCAGTCAAAACCCATGAAATGCGATGCCAGGGAAGAATCTCAATTTCACATTCTCACCAGGAATAACAGCATCAATAATTATCCATGGCCACCTGTAATAAAGCTGGCTATAAAATGGGAGCCTTACAAAGACTACCAATTTATCACCTTGAATAACAAATGGTATGATTTCAAAAAAAATACATCAAATATTACAAAGACTGTAAAAGCCACATAAAAGTGTACTAATCTTGATCTCATATATGGGAAATAGCGAAGGGAAAGCATGTCCACTCAATTTTTGGGTCGGCTACATATTTTCTTTTCTTTTTTTTGACACTTCTCTAATTATAATGTGATTTCCAAGAATGAAAATTCTAGCTAAATATTAAAAAAAAAAACTAAATACATAAAATATTGAACTCTCTACAAGCATATATTTTACGCTTGATAAGAAGCAAATCTTGCTGACATAAACACCGGTTACCTCAGGCGGTGCGGCACAAAGCATGTAGAAACAGTGGTAATTCCTCTCAGGATCGGACACCTGACAAACACGAGACCTCTCCAGTAGATAAGTTCTGATGGCAGCTCCTGAAATCTTTCCTCTCTGGTCAAACTGAATCTCCACAAATTTACCAAAACGACTGCAGCATATACGACATAAGGGTATAGATGGAGAACAATCAACCATACAGAACTAGCAAAATTATGCAACATGTACAGAAGTTAGATCGTAAATGCAAAATCTTCTCACCTTGAGTTATTGTTTCTGACAGTCTTCGCATTACCAAATGCTTCTAGAACTGGATTCGACTGTAGAACAAAATAAACACAACCAAAACACTTACCATGGACAATTAAGGAACCTAAACGTGTACTGAAATACTCAAAATCTGACCTCAGAATAATACACTTCCTCATCTAAACCAACTGAAATGCAACACTTACCTCCAGGACTTTCTGTTCAACGGTTCTCCCCTCAGTTGCAGCTCTTCCTCCCATGTAAGCAAGATACCGCATAAGCAATTTTGTGCTTTCCGTTTTACCTGCCCCACTCTCACCACTAACCAAGATTGACTGACTAATTCCCTCATTGATCATAACTCTGCATTTACCGAATGTTCTTAACCATAGTGATGCATGGTAAAAGAACTGAAATTATCAACTCATAATGAGAACATAAATAAAAACCTATATGCCGCATCTGCAACAGCAAAAGGGTGTGGACTCAGTTCACCAAAGGCTGCCCCTTTGTATTGTGCCATCATATGACTATCATATAGATGTGGTAATTTTCTAAAGGGGTTCACAGCAATTAATATATTCCCCGTGTATGTCTGGAAGAAATATCAAGTTGATTAGCTACAATAATATGCTAAGAAAAAGATGAAACATATGCTACCAACATCAAAGGATGTGTAGGGGGTGAATGTATCACTTACATAGATTTCATTGATATCATATCTCGATTTTAAATTATCCAGAAGTCCAGGTTCATGTAAATAAGCCAGTTTTGTCATGTCATCCACTCCACATGGTGGTGCTTCAGCATCTTTTGGATAAATACTAGAAGATTTAACAGCAACCTGCAATTTTAATTTGAGAAGATAAATAAAGGACCAAACCATCCTCAAGTCTTTCCATATTTTCTCCTCAACTACAAAAAATGCCTAGAAGTGTGCAATGGAAATGATTTTACGGAAGATAAAAAAGTTGTTGGATGAATTTCCACTTGTCAAAATTTCATATAAAAAATAAAATATTGAAAGAAACAAATAAAAAGCTATTATTCAGTACTTCAACGATAACAAGCAGTTGAAGCAGATATACACTTTAAATTTTAAAGCAAAAAATGTGATTAGAGAACACTTACCGTCTTCCCTGAAGTACAAAGAACCTTAATGTCTTCACCATTGACCTCCACAATTTCACCATCTAACCATGCTACATCAGGATCCTCCACCCAAACAAGGGATCCAATCCCTAAGCTGGCTGAAAGAACCTATAGAACCAAGACAATCCAAAGTTTAAGAATTTAATATCCCTAAATAGTAGTCTAGTACCAATGTTGATAAAGGAAGTATATATTTATGCATTTTCAGAGTTAACAACTATTAAAAAAAGCAGTTAAAAATCCCAAACTGAGCCCTTTAGTGCACCCCAGAAACAACAGAGCCCATGCCAATCATAAAATTGGCTTACAGCCGTCATTATTCTAATTCATAAATATTTTGTTATTACTATAAAACTCTCAATAAGATTATTGTTCTGCAGGAAACTTCCCATAAGATGGTTATATACAAAACCACACACAGAAAGCCTGGTGTCATATCAAACCAGAAAAATTATTCAAGGAAAAGTAATTCAGCACCTTTATCAGTCGAGATTTGTTATGATCAAAACAACAGCTTCTAACAAAATAATGTTGGCAGGTCATCAAGGTATTACTCAGCTTGATCTCTTTTAATCTAGCATTAGCCATCATTCGCACAAAATGATTGTCCTATTATTGCTGCTCAAAAAAAAATTGCACCAAGCACTGGTCATTTAAAACAGAAAATTGAAACCAAAATCTTTCAAATTTTTCACTAGAACCATGTGGATTCTAAACTATTGCGCAAAAGCTGAAGAATGGTGAGGAAGGAGCTGCGAATTTGTGGCTGAAATTTTAACTGTTCCAAACCACTTTCCTTCCCCTTGGAGAATCACAAGGAACTTAAACGAGGCGATAATTTCGTTTCTTGAGTCCAGTTTTATGCAATTTTCTCAAACATAAATTTTTCTCGTGCGGAAGATTTTTAGAACAAAATAAAAAGAAAGGATGAGAAAACAAAAATTAGAAACCAGCAAGAAGAAGAATCTAACAACAGAAAAGAATGAACACAAAAGGCAATCAAACCAATTCTTAGTAGGTCATTTTCCACGACTACAGCAAACAACTAAGCTATATATAAGTAACATATCTGTTTGAAAGATAACAGAGTCACTAGAAAAAGTCTTAATATGTCATACAAGAGATAAAGAAAAATCGATGTAAAAGAATATCAAGCCCCCATTACAACAAGAGTTTTAACTTTATCTACCGCTTGACACCATCAGTTTCTTGGTTGAAACGGAAGCTCAGCTTGTAATGCAACAACCCAAATAGCCATCAAGAAATGCCATAAGCTCACACACAGAAAATATCACATCAAAATCTATAAATTCAAGTTTGATCAATTATAGGCTACTTGGACTGAATCATTCAAAACAATGATTGCAATTCCGTACTGTAAACGGATTAAAGAAAAAAAAGCAAACTGAAAGAAACCAAAGCAGATTCCTAAAATCCACCAACAAGAACTACTCTTGAAGAAAACAAGTAAAAACAGAGGAATATAAAAGAAACCTATGCCAATAAGAAACACGTAAAACAGCAAAATTCAATACCATTGCTAGTAACTTCAATCAGATCGGAAACTTCAATGACATCTCAATCAACTTATAATACCTCCAAAGAATGATAGTTTGATCCAATAGAGATCAAAAAACAACCGAGTCTTTCAACTTCTGTACTGTACTTGACCCAACGCCATTGTATTGTCTTTAAAATTACTACAACAATTATAAACTTTGATTTTTTGTATTCAATAAAAGGTTTTAAGAATCAAAACAACCAATATCAGTTGTAGGATGAGCTAAATTCTTTCACCGGTCAAAATTTTGGTTGAAAAGTTTCACAAATCGGTCTGGTTTTATTAGAGAGAGAGAGAGATCCTTGTGAAGCAAAGCCAAAGCCTTCCTAAAGTCTTGATCAATTATAAGCTACTTGGGCTGATTCATTCAAACCAAAGATTGCTATTCTAGATCATAGAAAGATTCAAGAAAAAACAGCAAACTGAAAGAAACCACAGCAGATCAGTAAATCAGAGAAGCAGCAAACACATGACTTCATCCCAATATATACACTAGAAGAATAAAGAATACTATGCTAAGAAGAAACACATAAAAAAAACACAATTCAATACCATTTTTTGTTAACTTCAATCAGATCGGAAACTTCAATGACGTCTCGATCTGCTTCCGATTCCTCCGGCGAATGATAGTTCAATCCCACACAGATCAAACATTAACCGAGTCTTCCAGTAGCTGTAGCAAAATCCCAATCCAAACTCACAACTTCTGTTACTTTTCTTAACCTAACGGTCTTCTATTGCCTTCAAAACTAACACAACAGCAATGACCTCTGCTTTCTTGGAAAGAATCAAAAACAACAAAGATCAGACTCCAGAATGAGCTTAATTCTTTCACCAGTCAGATTTTTTAAAGAAGAAAGATTAAACAATCGATCTGGTTTTACTGAAGAGAGAGAGAGTTGAACGCTTTCTTTTTCCTCCTCCTTCTCTCCTTTTTCTTACTCCTTCCCTCCCACGGCATTCGGGATTTAGTCAATTCATTAATAATAGTTAACTTGCTAATTAAGATGAATAAAAACGCTCCTCTGTTAGTGAAATTTCGAGAATACCCTTGTTGATATCATTTTATTACATAAAGTGGCGGTTGCGGTGTGAACTTACAGCTCAGACACGCGGACAAGGTTTGCCTGGGTCCCACACTCTGACCTTATAAAACGCGATACGGTCATAATTAGCTGTTGTTTGATACCCCACACATTATACTACGTCGTTTTCGTACTATGAACTGCTTGCTCGTTATATTGTGGCCGACAAAAAAATCCCAATTAGGGTAAAAAGGAACGGACCATCGGAGGTTGTTATAGAAAAGTTCATTTCTTTTTCATATTCATAACCGCCAAAATCATATGATACAAGTTTAAATCAATTTGAAACAATTTTGCTATATTGAAGTGTGTGCATGTTTCTCATTTGAAATTGAAAACAAAGTGGGATTTTTGTTCAAATGGTTATACCAAAAAATAATTTGATATACTTAATTATTATATTTTTTGTTTTAAAAGGTCTCGATTGTTGTAGTTTACTAGAGAATTAATCAAGCGGTGTCTAATGATAACATAAAAAGGACTCCACAAAAATACATTAGAGATATATTCTCTCAAGTATATTATTAAGCTTATAAAATAAATAAAAAATTGCTATCTAAATAAAATATACAGGCAAATAAGTGTACACGTCTAATGAAAACCAACAATAACAAAGCACTACCTTCCTCTAACAAGTGATTTAGTATGACAAACCTAGCTAAATCGGACAAAGAGTAACATGTAGTCTCATTTCATTGTCACCAAATAAAAGTCTTTGTCAATTAATTGTGATTTTATACTCCAAAAGATTTGTCATTTTAAGGGTGCTTATGAGACTCGTAAGAGGTGCTTCAAACAATCACAAATAGTCGTGGAGAAGGCTATTTTATTGTCCTCTAAGATTTGTCAGCTAAACAAGTGTTTAAACTCATCCAATTTTTATTTATTTTTAATTTTAGTTATAATCTTTAAATTGTATATGTAGTAGTGGTAACCTATACACTCGCAAGTTACGTAGTATAACTTGTATATTCAAAAAATAAATTTTAGTGAATGTTAGGGTTGAATTTTCCTTAAAGAATTTATAACGAGTTTAATCCGTTAAGAATATTTATTTAGGGATAAGTTTGTTTTAATCTTTTTAATAAATAATTAAGTCCATTATTTTTTTTAATTATAAAATACTCTTCCTTAAAAGCAACTCTAATTAATTTTCTATCATCCCTTAATTCAATGTCAATAGAGATATGTCAATAAAATTTTCATCATAAATTTAAAATTCAAATTCAAATATCTGTTTCTCTCTCCAGTTAGAGAATGCCCCCTTCATAAGGGAGTAGGCTATGTTCATCCCCAATCCCAATTTTCACCCGATTTTTCAATGGGCATGAAATATCTATCTTTTTCCAGGAAAATATGTTAGACACCATAGCTAGACAAGCTAGACTGTTAAAGTTGTTGTTCATCTTTAAAAACTTCGTTAGAGGTTCGAGTGAGTGCTTATAATACAAAGTCAAAATAACATGTAAAATGTGAAGAGTTTACATAAATATCCGCCACCCACTTTATACATCACCCAACGTTGCAAAAAGAAACTAGTTCATTGCCATTATTTTTTTTATATGCAATTGGCAAGTGAATGAACAATTAGAACATTGTTACAGAGTCCTTACCCAAACTTGATGAAGATGGAGAAGCAAAAATGGAGTGACTTGGATTTGTTTATGATTCAATGCTTTCAAATTATTGTGTTTGTTATTTTTGGATGAAATTATACTGTGACTTTGGGGTGTGATTTTGGTGATGTTTTTTAAACTAGCAATGCTTGAAAGGTAATTAATTTGGTAGCTAATCATGATTGAATTATTGGTATCAATTATATGTTACTATTTTTTAAAATATTACTATTTTTTTTAGCATATTATTAGTTTTGTTGAGTGTGTTACTACTGTTATTTTTTCAAATATTAATAATCAATGATACTATTTTTTATTTTTAATGTTACTATATATTATAGGGAGAATGAATTTTAATGTTAGTCAAACTCTTAAAATTTATGAACTGTTAGTTTTTAATTAAATATAGCTATTGAGAATATTTTGAATTATAAAAATCAAAATGAATTTATTCTCAAACAAGTTTTCTCGGGGCATGTTTGTTTTGAGTATTGTTATGCATAAGATTAAGAAATGTATTATTTACATTTTCAATACCAATGAAAATTAGTACAGGTAATAGAAAATCCTTCAATGTTTGTTTGTTCAATAAGATACTATGACGAATCCTACAAATAATCATCTATTCTATCACATCTTGTATAACAAATATACAATTTTACCTTTAACATCATCAATTTCATTACTCCACTAGTGTAATGTTTTTGAACAATATTTTATATAATATATGGTATGACAATTCATACGCAAAAAATTTCAAATAATGTAAAAAAATTATATAAAAAATAAAAAAATTGATGTTATGAATCGGTGACACCTTAAAAAAAATGGTGGCACTGTATGCTTAAACATAATACAAGAAAAAAATTTAAAATAATTTAAAAAATAAAAATAAAAGTGTCACCGTACACTATAATACGAGGAAAAAATTCAAAATATATATTTTTTAAAATTTAAAAAAATGGGTGACACCGTACGTTTAAACATAATATAAAGAAAAAATTTCAAATAAAATTTTTATATGCAAACTCTACACATGAGGATATTTGTATCATTTTCCTTGCTTGTACCGTTGGTAGATTTTATACCAGCAAATAATACTTTCTAATAGGTGGTATTCCTTAAAGTTATGTACAAGGGTTAAAGGTTATTATACAAATTAAGTCGGTACTGCAACTAAAAAAATAATATTGCACATAAAATGCTAACCAAACAGGATAATAAGTGGGTCTCGTATACTATTTCTTATTATCTCACCTTATAATACCCCTAAAACTCCCAAACAAACATGTCTTTAATGCAGTTATCAACAAATAAGTACACATATCTGGACTTGGACTGCTCCCAAATTTCCCTAAATTTTACAGTCCTCCTCTGGATACCTAGATAGGTCCAATCCAACTTCATCACGATGTCTAGACCAAAAAAAAAAAAACTTCATCACGATGCGGGCGTGGGTCTACAAATACCCGACCCGGACTATAAACACCATAACCCTTGCATTGGAAGTAAAAAACAATACAAAAGTATGAGTAAGTGGATATTCCTTTCACTCATTTGATTATTCTGAATTTGGCAAGTTGTGCTAATTAAATTTTAAAATAAATAAATAAACTCAAGGCCATTGAGCTTTAAATTATCTTATTGATTGGCAGGATTGAATGTTTCTCAATTTCTTTTTAAATTATCTTATAGATTGGCAGGCTCGAATATTTCTCAATTTCAGTTTCCACGTGGCTCCCACAAGGTGAATGAAGTTCAAAGAAGGTTCCTTCGATATTATATGTTCGTAGTATGGGTAGTTATGGAAATTCATGTGCGAAAAATTCGTAGATAATAAGAAAATTCACGTTACGATGTTAATAACCATCGTTCGTTATAATTAGTGATCCCACGGATTAGTGGACAACGAAAGGATTAGATAATATCACATGGTTGTCACCGAATAATTGGAAATTGCCAAATCATAATAAGCCACGTCACATTTGGTTTCATGTAGTTATCGTTATCCCGCGGAAAACATCGAAGCACGTTCGTTGCGCCGTTGCGCGTCTATGTTTTTTCTTGTTCTTCTTCTTTTGAGGACGTGCATCTAGTGAACTATGCTCATTAAAAAATAAATATTAGGACCAATTACAGTGACATCCCCCACAGTTTTTTTATAATACATTACCATGCTTGATCGTTTATATTATTTACCTTTATTGACTTAATTTCGTTTTAATAACGTCAATAGTTAAATTGACTTTTGGAATCTATTGACTAGTCCACCTCTGAGACAAAGTTCTGTGTTTTTGTTTAGGAATTATATCCCTCCAAATGAATTGACTAACAAGCCAAATGTACACTAAAAACTATAATCTAACGACTAAACTCGAATTCTTCAATTTGAATTACCCTATCTTATTTTTGTGTGTATATTTAAGAAGAGGAGAAAAAAATTAGAATTCTCTATATAGCGAAATATTTTCAAGATTACGGATTTTTTTGGAAGAGGAGGAGAGAGAGCAAGAGAAACACAGGAGGACTTGCTGGTGGTGGACCTGGTGGTAGGGTATGTATATGAGTGTGAGTGAGTGAGTGAGTGGTGTAAGGAAAAGAAGTGAAAATGTGATAGAGGAAAATGTAATACACAAAAAGGGCAAATTTGATTTTTGATTTTTTGAGATGGATAATGCGACAATTGTGATGTCTCTGTCAACGTTGTGACTCGTGAGAGACAAAATGTGGCATAGATCTATCTTAATATAAATTCTAGAAATATTGAGGGTATCTTTTGAAATTATTAGAGATTATGGGGGCGTGTGAACAAAATGTATTTATTTTATTGAAGAATCAGAATTCCAGATATCAGGAGCCGCGTTCGGTGCAATCTACACCGTTAAACGTGATGGGTTCCGTGCAAAATTGTCTCTATATCACCGCCTTAACAAGCGGAATCAATTTATTTATTTATTTTTGACATAATTTATATAATAACTGTGATTATTAAATTATCAGCATATATCATTATTAAATACACTTTACTATAAATTAAATGGAATGAGTCCCAAGAGACCATCATAGTAAGACTGTTAATGGATCGAATCTGAATTAAACCAAGATCCATCTTAATCCGATTAATTAATCCATTAACAAATTTGATCAATTAGACATATAGTTTGATCAGCTGATACAATCCAAATAGTATTCTACCAAAATTTCAAAAAAAAAAAAAAATCTAAATCAAATACAATTAATTAATATATATGTATATATTATATATATTAATCAAATCAGTTTTTTATCCGATTAAATTGTATATATTCATATTCATATATTATTTAGTGAAAATTGGAGGTGAGTCACCCTGATAAGTCCTGCAAAGAAACTTATAAGGAGTTAAATCCATGTTTAAAATTATATGTAATGACTTAAGTCTATTTTTTTTTTATCTCAAAAATACTCTTTCTTGAAAGGAAGTTAAATTAATTTCCTATTTTGGAAATTGTTATCCCTTAATTCAATGTTAATTAAATATGTCAATAAATTTTTCATCATAAATTTTAAATTTAAATTCAAAACTCTCTCTCTCTCTATCTATCTATATATCAAATTCAAAGTTCTCTCTCCCTCTCTCTTTATATATATATATATATATATTGGAGGTGAACTTTAATAGACTTTTGTGTGGTGGTGATGGTGGTGAGCGTTGTTATGGAGGTGATGATAGTGTGATGGTTGGCGTTGCTCGGGAGGTGACGATTGTGCGATGGTGGAAATGCTATAATGAGAAAAGTGGTATATATATATGTATATATACACACCTAACATATATATTCAAATTCATGTTACTATTTTTATTGAACATGTTACTGTTGTTATTTTTTGTAAAATATTAATATTGAATATTTTAAAATTTTCATGTTTAAATGTTACTATTTTTTTGTGTTTAAATGTATTATTTTTTGTGTCCCAATGATAACTTTTTTTTTCGTATTTGAATGTTACTATTTTTTATTTTTAATGTTACTATATATGTATATATATATATTTATATATATATACCTAACCTATATATGGATG
>CM042187.1:3739855-3786148 GCA_023539305.1 Ilex asprella | reverse complement strand
TATGAAAATGAATTTAATTAAATAATAATCTAAGATGTGTATAAGAGACAGACATTAAATTTTTTATTTATGAATCATATAAATTAACTCGACATAATATTATTAATTAAAAGAATTTAATTAATATTTGATATAAATTTAAAATGATACAATATAATTGTCACCGAAGGACAGGCGGTCCGTGGAGAACAAGACAGCTATACTCCAACACAGCATTGGACCTTGTATCACGCGCCTCGAGAGTGCAAATGTCCAACATTCTCGAACGTCTAATATAAAAAGAGTAATATTTTGTATTTCAAATTTATATTTTAAATGTGCATTTGAAATTAATGAGAATTATTAGATGAGAGAATCTCAATGAAAAAAATTGATGAGACCCACTAATCTAATAGTTTTCATTGATTTAAGATACATATTTGAGATTCAAATTTAAGATATATAGAACTGCTTATATAAAAACAACAAGTGAATTTAGTATCTTTTTAATAATTAAGTCACTATTTAATAAAATATAATGAAAATTGGGGTTGCCCAAAAACAAACAAACAACAACAACTGAATTTAGCCGAAAATTTTCAAATAAGAATAAAAAGAAGAAGACAAAAGGGCTCCTCTTCTCCGACCTCGGATTTCGAGACTTCGGTTTCCCTCTCGTTAAGAAATTTATTGGGATTCTCTGCAGATTCCTTCACGCGCTTCTGTCCTAGCCCTTCCCAATCTAAGTACAGGACCACGCACCTGAATCGGCGTGCTGACACGCTCCGATTAATCATCCTAACAAATAAAAGGGGAATTACACTCAAATCCCTTAAAATTTATCACTAAATCATTTAGACCTCTTGACATTTAAAATAGTACATGCAGATGTTCGGAGGTTTGTACGCGTACAATACTTAGATCCTGCTATTAAATGTCCATTACTATATCCGTTAATAAATTATATTCAAACCCCCTAAAATTTATAAACGTATAATACTTAGAACTTTTAAGTATAAAATATTATACTTACACAAAAAATACTCAAATCGAAGATAAAATATCAAATATTTTAAATTTTAAACTCAAATTCATGTTCTGCTATATCATTGATTGAAATAAAATAAAAAATCGTAATTAGTATACAAATATAATATCTATTATAATAAAACTAAAAAATTAAACATTAAGTCTAAGTCATTCATAATATAAAATAATATATTATAACTTTAATTGAAGTAATTTGATAGTTTAATTTAATCGTTTAAACGACCAAATTAAATTTCAATAAATAGTATAATTGTATACAAATTGTGATTTTTGTTTTATAAAAATTATATTTTTAATTTTAATTTTATTTCAATAAATGTTATACTAGAACATGAATTTTAATTGTAAAATTTAAAGTATTGGATATTTATCTTTGATTGGAGTATTTTTTTGTCTAAATATAACAGCTTCAACTTGATGGGCATAAATATTACACGTCTATAAATTTTAGGGGTCTAAGTGTAATTTACTAACAAATATATAACCGATATTTTATTGTAGGTGTGAAAGTGATACACACATGTAAACTTATATGGGTTTGTGTGTAATATTTTAAATGATAAGGGGTCTGGGTGATTAAGAGACAAATCTCAGGAGATTTGAGTGTAATTTTTCTAAAAATAAATGAGTATTGTTATGCTGCGTTTGTTATGAATGATAAAGTAGAAGAGATGAAAAGTAAGAATGATACACTTTCTATCATGCAAATAAAAAAGTAAGAATAATACATTTTTTTATTTGGTTAAATGGATGAAAAATAAAGAGTCAAACAACAAAATTGTACTCCAAAAGATTAGCTATTTGACTAGCTAGCTATTTTACATTTGGGCTAAATGACTCTCTACGTTTGGCTAACTTCCTTGGCTACCTATTTTATATTTGGAGAGTCAAATAACTCTTTTGGCACTATAAGGGGATAACTATTTTGCATTTTGATGGCGTGTCAAACTATTCAATATTTTGATTTAAAATATTAAGAGTAGTTAGCAAAAATAGAGAACATTGTTGGAGTAATTTTGTAAAAATATTTTTTTTTAAATAAAGAATGTAATATTTTAATATATTTTGAGCAGCTATTTTGAATAGTACCCTTGGAGATGCTCTTAGACTCATAAGCTTGAACACCCGATAAAAAGAAAAGAAGAAAAAAAAGAAAAAACATAAAGATTAAATGATGCGGTGCTATAATAATAAATTTATCTTATTTTCATTCACAAAAATTTGTTTTGAATAAGACCATCAAGAAATGGACTCCGAGACAAATGGGTTATGCAATTGGTAAAATGTACTTTGCTAAATCTAATTCAGACGAGCGATTTTATCTGCGTTTGCTTTTAACTGTTGTCAAGTGACCAACTTCATTTGATTGGCTACGTACGGTAAATAAAGCTATGTACGATACATTCAAGTTAGCATGTGTTGCAAGAAGACTTCTTGAAGATGATGAAAAATTTATATAATGTTTGCAAGAGACTTCAATTATGAGAACGAGATACCAATTGCAAGAGACTATTTGCTATTATTCTCACATAATGCTCTCCATTGCATCCACTTGTATTATGGAAACAATTCTCAGCGCATACATGTGATGATTTAGCACACAAAATTCGTATTATGTTTGGTGTTTTGAATCCAACTGATGTTCAAATTAAAAATTATGGTTTATATTTGATTAATTAATTGTTCCACAAGTCAAGGAAGAGTTTATTTGATTTCTCACCCATGCCACAATCAATTGAAAATTGGAATGCAATAGTTGGCAACCGATTATTATTTGAGCACCAACAATTCCAGAATAAAACACAAAAGACTGGTGCACAAATTAATATTGAAGCCCTTAATGATGCACAACTTGCTGCTTACTTTATAATCATGTGTTCTTTCTCTTTTATATCATACCCAATTCGATAGGAGCTTGATTATTAGATCGTTACGTCTCTGTAGTATAAATTTTCTATACTCATCCATATATTTTCCTAAATAAATTGGTAATTTCCTCCCATTTCTCTAAATTCCTACTTATATCAATATAAATCCTCCCCTGGCCACTAACATACAAATTTGTGTGTTCATTAGTTTGTTTTTGATAATTAAGGGTAATGAATTTGATGACAATAATTATGTTGATTTCAATTAATGATAATTTGTATATTTCAATCATTTTCAGGTATACATGGAAACATGCTTGGGGTTAGCTATAAAAAAGATGAAGTTGATGAAAATTATTTCTCTTTTTGTGCATGTGTGTGTTTTGTTTGTTCCGTTTTTTGTACAGTCAACTAACTACACATGTTTATGATGATTTTGGGTATGAAATGTTGGTTGTTTTGGTAGTTGGGTATGTATTGATGATTTTGGGGAAAATATAATTGTATCGTGGTGATATAATGCATTATGATGATTGTTATGTATGACTACAAATTCTGTAAACATGTTTAATTTTTGTTGGACTCATATTTTTAAAAGAAACATTGCCAAAATTTTTGAAAAATATTAGGAACTAGCTTAATTTTAATTTTACAAACTATTTCAAAATGATGACTTTTTTAAGTTGTAAAGGATTTTTTGTGTTGATGTGTTTTTAGGCATGAACAATTACTAATTTTAATATATTTTGAGTAGTTATTTTAAAGAATATCATTGAAGATGCTCTTAGACTCATAAGCTTGAACACCGATAAAAAGAAAAGAAGAGAAAAAGACAAAACATAAAGATTAAATGATGGGGTGCTGTAGTAATAAATTTGTCTTATTTTCATTCATTTAATATTTAAGATTTACTTACCATGTCAATTATCATATTATTTGAACTTTTTTATAATTTTTTTAATCAATATAGTGTTACTCAAAATAAAGATTATAATGAAGTGGTGTTATATATTATTAGACTCATAACCTTGAACATCCTGCAGAAAAAATATAAAAAATAAAGATCAAATGATACGATATTATAATAATAAATTTTTTGGCCTCATTTTCATTTAGTTAATATTTTAGATTTATTTACGATATCAATTGTCATTTTTATTTAATTTTTTTATATAAATTATTACTCAAAATAAAGATTATAAAAAAGTGATGTTATATTATGTTATGATTCTTTAAAATGACATATCTATTGCGCGAGACTCTTGTCACTGCAGGATTTATAAATAGTTAGATATCGTTATAATTCACTATAGGATACTTGTTAATTTAAATTCCATTTATGTGATTATTTTGTCTACCTGGCGATATTGATCACTTACATTCATTAATTGTATTGTGTTCAAATCAATTTATATAAGAAACACCAAGACTAAAATTTATTTATTTTTCTTAACCAAATACATTATTCTCAAATTACTTAAAGCCAACTTTAATTGTACCGCTAAGCAAATAAAATTACATAAAAAAATGAAAATATTTTATTTTTTATGTTAAATCAATTTATTACGTTAAAATCAAGTTATTTACATTTAATATTAATTTATTTTATATACTATTCGAATTAGTAAGACATAATAAGATATTGTCCGAGGATTGTGTCTGTCGTATCTTAAAGTAAGTAATGTTTTATATCTCAAATTTGTATTCTAAATGTGCATCCCAAATCAATGAGAATCATTGGATCAGTGAGTTCCAATTAAAAAAAGTTGATGAGGCCCACTGATCCAATGGTTCCCATTTATTTTGGATGCACATTTGAGATATAAATTTAGAATATATAACATTATTTTTTTTTTAAATCTTGTAAATTAAGTTGTGTTAAAATTTGGTTAATTAATGATATATTCATTTTTGTCTAATTTTTCGGCTTAGTATTATTGGGACATAATGATCGTGACCGTTGTATTTTCAGTGAGTTTTAGCATTAAGTACACTCCACTACCAATTTAACGGTCATAATACATAATGAAACAGTACTATATATCTCAAATTTGTATCCCAAATATGTATTCCAAATCAATGAGAACCATTGAATGAGTGGGTCCTATCAACTTTTTTTATTGTGATCCACTTATCCAATGGTTCCCATTGATTTGAGATATAAATTTGGAACACAAAACATTACTCATACATAATGTCCCAATATCATTATTGTAAAATTGTGTATTATTAGCTCTACTTTTATTGTATTCATTTAGAATTTGTATTAATAATTAATCAATTTTAACACCCAATTTTAATGTGTTCACGTGTTTAAGGAAACAATTCTAACACAAATTGAATTGTAGAAATATATCTTGCGTAATAATAAGTTTTTTTAAAAATGCATATATATATATATATATCAGAAAATTAGTCAATTTCAACACGCAATTTTCATATCTGTTCATGTATCTATTTGAAATAACTATTTTTATCATAATATTCTTTTTAAGGTAACAAATTTAACATAAATTGGATTGTAGCAAATACTCTAAGCTCGTGTATTAGACGCGCCATCATACAGACGGGAAATGAGTTGTATTATTACTCTTAACACCAGAATCCATTACTCTCTCTCTCTCTCTTCTAAAACTTCTATGTCACAACTAAATCCAGTCTCGTGCACAATATCAAAAAAAAAAAAAAAAATCAAGTCTCGTGCTCGCGACTGTCTCTCTCTGCATTTATTTTCATTGCTGTAATACTGTTTCCTCTCTCTCTCTAAAAGCCGAGTAGTTCCGCCTCCTACCTGTGTGACAACGCTGCTTTTTCACTTCTGCTTGAGCCACCCTTTTGTCTCTATTTCTCTCTCTAAACCTTCTCTCTCTCTCTCTCTCTCTGAAGACACAAAACCGCCATGAACAACAAAGAAAAGCTTGTGGTAGAGGTAGTTGCAGCGCACAACTTGATGCCCAAAGATGGTGAGGGGTCGTCATCACCGTTTGTAGAGGTGGAATTTGAGAACCAGAGACAAAGAACCCAAGTGAAGTACAGAGACCTCAACCCAGTTTGGAACGAACAGCTCGTCTTCCATGTAAACGACGTCGCAGATCTTCCTTACAGAACCATAGAAGTGAACGTGTTCAATGAGAAAAGGTCCAACAACAGCCGAAACTTTCTGGGTAAAGTTAGGGTCTCTGGTTCAAGCATTGCCAGAGAAGGAGAAGAGATGGCACAGCTCTATACCCTTGATAAAAGAAGCTTGTTCTCTCATGTACGTGGAGAGATAAGCTTGAAGCTTTACTTATCAACGAGAGAAGAAGTGAAACAAGTCATCAATGGTGGTGTTGGGATGGTCTCTGGTTCATCTTCTTCGGCTTTTTCGAAGAAAAACAAGAAGTTGCAACAACAAGGGACTAACATGGTCGTGCAACAGTTGGGACAAGACAACAAGCTAAACCTCCAAAACCAAAGCCACCCAAAACCTGTAGAACCAAGCCCTGGTGATATAAAGCCTGTTGTTATCACAACAGTTCCTGGTCCGGCTATCCCCGCCGTCAGTGCCGGCGGCACAGGCGGTGGTCATGGTGGTGGAGTTGTTCTGTACCCAAATCGGTCAAGTGAGTACTCCCTTAAAGAAACAAGTCCTCACCTCGGTGGTGGTCCTCTAAACAAGGACAAAACAAGCTCAACCTATGACCTTGTTGAGCAAATGCAATATCTCTATTGTCGGGTTGTGAAAGCCCGTGAAATTTCAGTTTTTGGTGGTGGTGAGGTGGTGGCTGAGGTGAAACTTGGGAATTACAGAGGAGTTACAAAGCGAATGTCCACAAACAATCCCGATTGGGACCAAATTTTCGCTTTTTCAAAAGATTGTATACAATCTTCAGTGATTGAAGTCTTTGTGAAAGAGAACAACAAAGATGAGTTCTTGGGTCGTGTTTGGTTTGATTTAAGTGAAGTCCCCAAAAGGGTCCCACCAGATAGTCAGTTAGCCCCACAGTGGTATAGAATGGAGGACAAGAAAGGAGAGAAGGCGAAAGGTGGTGAATTAATGGTGTCAATATGGTTTGGGACTCAGGCTGATGAAGCATTTTCTGAGGCGTGGCATTCTAAAGCAGCCAATGTGCATTTAGATGGGTTGTGTTCGATTCAATCCAAAGTTTATCTCTCCCCAAAGCTTTGGTACTTAAGAGTGACTGTCATTGAAGCTCAAGACATTGTTGTTTTGGGCGAAAAAGGGTCTTCAATGATGAGGTACCCGGAGCTCATGGTGAAAGTTCAAGTTGGGAACCAAGTTTTGAGAACTAGAATTGCTCCGGCGACGGCTAACCGGAGCCTTTCCAACCCTTTCTGGAATGAAGATTTGATATTTGTAGTGCCTGAACCATTTGAAGACTATGTGTTGGTGTCTGTGGAGGATCGAATTGCTCCCACCAGAGATGAGGTTGTCGGGAGGGTTCTTCTTCCGGTGGCGACTATTGAACGGAGATTAGACGAAAAGCCGGTTGGTTCTAGGTGGTTTAACCTGGACATTCACTTCAACAACCCGAATGAGTCGAAAACTGTGGTGAGATTTGCTTCTCGGATACATCTCCGAGCCTCTCTTGATGGGGGTTATCATGTTCTTGATGAAGCCACAATGTATAGCAGCGACGTCCGACCGACGGCCAAACAGCTTTGGAAGCCCCACATTGGTGTTCTTGAAGTGGGTGTTTTGGGTGCTTCCAATCTTATGCCTATGAAGATGAAAGAAGGCAAAGGAGGCTCCACTGATGCCTATTGTGTGGCTAAGTATGGTCAGAAATGGGTTCGAACTCGGACTGTTGTAGACAGTTTGGCTCCGAAATGGAATGAGCAGTATACTTGGGAAGTTTCTGATCCGTGCACAGTGATAACAATTGGGGTGTTTGATAATAGCCGGGTTGATAAGAACACGGGTGGTCCAGGACCAGGGGCTCGAGATTCGCGAATTGGGAAGGTTAGAATTAGGCTATCGACTCTTGAATCTGATAGAGTCTACACTCATGCTTACCCATTGCTTATGCTGCATTCATCTGGGGTGAAGAAAATGGGGGAGCTTCATTTAGCGGTCCGATTTTCGTGTGCTAATATGCTTAATGTGCTTCATACTTACACATTGCCTTTACTGCCAAAGATGCATTATGTGCATCCTCTATCTGTGAATCAATTAGATAGCTTGAGGTACCAAGCTATGAATGTGGTGGCAACGAGGCTCAATCGAGCAGAGCCACCACTCGGGCGAGAAGTGGTTGAGTACATGCTTGATCATGACTCTCACATGTGGAGCATGAGAAAGAGCAAGGCCAATTTCTTTAGGCTCACCAATGTTCTAGCCTGGGTTGTTGGGATAACTCGAATTCTCGAGTCTCTGCGGAATTGGCATAAGCCAGTGTACTCGGCCTTGTTTCTCATCGTTTACATTGTTCTTGTGTTGGTGCCAGAGCTTATAATCCCTTGTGAATTGCTTGCGTTGGCAGCTGTGGGGCTTTGGCGATATAGGTCCCGGCCACGCCACCCACCTCACATGGACACTAGACTTTCCTATGCAGAAAGTGTTCTCCCTGATGAATTGGATGAGGAATTTGATTCATTCCCAACAAGTCGTAGCGCAGAGATTGTTCGGATAAGGTATGATCGACTGAGGAGTGTGTCGGGGAGGATTCAGACGGTGGTTGGGGATATGGCTACTCAGGGTGAGAGATTTCAAGCACTGCTAAGTTGGCGCGACCCGAGAGCAACCTTCTTGTTTGTGATACTCTGCTTATTTGCTGCGCTTGGATTCTATTTGGTGCCATTTAGGTGGGTTGTGGCTCTTTGGGGTTTGTATTATTTGAGGCCACCCAGGTTCAGGAACAAGTTGCCCTCAAAAGCTGTTAGTTTCTTCAAGAGACTGCCTACAAGGGCTGATAGTATGTTGTAGAATGGTAGTCAGAAATGGAGTGTAGTGTGGTGTGTGTAGGGGACTCTAGGGATTAGAATTTGAACAGTGGAAGGCCTTTTGTGTGTTTGGTTTTCGGACTCTTGCCTTGTAATGTACCTGTTGTTTTTGTTGTAAGTTATCTTAGGAAATTTTAATTGAATGATTGTTCAAATTTGGGGCGATGAATGAATGTCCATTGTTTTGTGTATTTTATGGGAAAGTTTCTTAATGCCTATTCTTTGATGTCTGGGTAGATTCACTCTTGATTTGCCTTTGCAATCGCATTAGATACGTTGCAACTTCTTAGGGTTGATAGTCGAGCTCGAATAATTGTTTACTTGTCTAAAAAACAAGCCTAAAAGACTCTATTTAATCTCACAAAATTTGACTTATTTATATACAAAATAGTCAAACTATTCAAACTCGGATCAGATTCGACTCATTTTGAGCTCACACTTGATTCATTTTCTAAGCAAACTAAATTTGAACAATTTTTAAGCTTATTTCGACAAATTATTCGGACTCGGATCAGATTTTTACTCATTTAGAGCTCACACTTGATTCATTTTCTAAACAAACCGAGTTCCACAAACTTGACTTGAGCTTGCAACAGCTTCTTTCTTGCTCTGGGCAGCATATATCTGTTGTAACTTATACCCCATTTCTCTATTGCAGGATATCTTAGTTTTAAATTTTCGCAAAAATGAACGGAGGTTTATCCGAGTGGTTAAAGAATTGTCCATCGGAGTTGAGTTTCACCAATCGCACCATGGTTCCTATTTTCTTTCACATTGAGTCGTGTCAAATCTATTATCATGTTACTTTAAAAAAAATGTCAATGATTCACCATATTTATAGAGCTTCTATCATTGATACATGCACACTTAACCATAAGTTGCCTTTTATCACAAGTGTTATAACAACAGAAGTAAAATATCGGTCCAAAAGAATCCTGTGAAAAATACTAGAAGAAAAAGCCCAAGTCGAAGGCTAGATGATGCTGTGTTTCTCCCTTTTACTGCACCATCTGGGTAGTAAGCTCTAAAAAAGGAGTCAAGCGTGAATCAGTGCGGTGTGGAAGACCAGTTCTTGCTCCCAAAGCTCTACAGCCAGCAGCTGCCTGCAATCCATCTCACAGGAAAAAGTCAAAACGTTTATACACAATTAGATTGACGGCACACTTAGCTCAGAAAAAAGAAAATATCATTTGTAATGTGATGGCTATCGGTTTGTTTTCTCACTTAATCCAATTTGTAACATAATGTTTCATATGCTCCAACACTCCCTCCATCTGCCCCTCGGCAGGTTTTAATACCTTGATCCTTTCGGTAAATGCCACTTGATAATTAAGACAGCAAAAATAATTTTACTAACCACTTGAGCAGCAAAAGGCAACATTTTTTCTGGTGGCATGTTGGCGCAGATAGCTACAAGTGGAAAACAGAACAAGAGTTAGTACATGGTACAAACCCCATCAATTGCCATAATTACACAACGTACTGGAAAATGATGCCAGGAATATTTTGCAAAAGAGCGAACAGATTAAACGAAGATGATGAAAAACAATTTTTTAATTTTTCTTTGGGGGGTGGCAGTTAGGGGAATCATGTATGTAGTTCGGTAAGGGTTTGGCAGTGAACTAAATCTGTCTATCCACACAGGGCACCACTATGTTCCAAATATCAACACATTGAAACAACGCTTCTACTTGTGGCACCAAAGTTTCTTTTATCACCAGTATAGAATGAGCACACTAAACCTTACCAGAACGCTTGATATGGATTTGTAGTTATTCCAGAACATAGTGCATTGTCAAAGCAATGGGTATCCAATCCAATTAAGAAAGCCTAAATTTTCTAGCAAAATGGGTGACTGATGTGGGAAAGTCAATGTTTATTGATGTAAAAACCAATTTACTGGACATGTAGGGGCTGGTGAACTAGATCAATTAAGATAGTTCTAGTCACATTTGGCACACGGGTGAAAGGGATTGAGGTGAAGTAACATCCATTTTGGGTCAGAAAAGTGTATGAATTTTAAGAACCTAAGTGCCAACAATATCGTACAATCAATTTAGCAAAGAATAAAAATGGTTTCCAAATAAAATAAAACTCCCTTCACCGACATGCAAACTTAGTTCAGCACACTAATGCTGGAAAAGACATGGAATCAGCATATCAAACTAGTGAGGGAAAAAGCTATACAGGAAATAGATACAAATATTATGTTGTGTTATGTCACGTACCATACAGAACTGCACCAATAAATGCATCTCCGGCACCAGTAGTATCAACAAGTTCAGACGGCGGTATCTTCTCAGCCGTTCCTATAAGTAGCCTCCCACTCACTGTCCCTATCCCTTTTGCTTGCAATTTTGTCACTATCTGTCGGTGGGGTGGGGTGGGAGTGGGGGGGTTAAAATAGAAATGAAGCAGAACTATCTAATCGTTGGTAACTCTAAACATCAATACTTGCTTCAATGTCAGAGAGGGGAATGCAACAAATGGATTATGAAACCATAGCTTGCTGGAAGCTTACACCATCTCACAAGTGAACTAGTAAAAACATCATCCTCCACAGGATAGATGAACTAACTACGTATACATCCATCTATAATATTAAGATGGCACACAGAATAAGGTGCAAGAGGATCTGCAGGCAGAAAGGGGATTTACCGATGAAATGCATGTTGGCATACTTGCATTATTATCCTTTCTCTGCTTCAAATCTTTTAATACACTATCTACATCCATTTCTTCAGGGTGAACATCCTCTGCTAGAGGTAAAGATCCAGTTAGAAGCTACAAGCACTGAAGAAAATACATGTTTGGGTCCATGCTTCCTAATTTTGGGCCTCAAGATAATTTTAATGGTTGACAGTAAGAGGCTCGGCCAACCATACTTACGATTTACACTTCTCTCGAGCATTATGCAACCATCTTCGCCTAAGGTCACAATCACAAATTTGACATTTGGCAACCTCAAAAGTATGGTGACAAGTGCAGTCGGAACAGATGGGGACTCGGTCCAAGCCTGTCAGAGAGTACAAATGTGAGACAGATATCAACAATTACGTTCCATACATTATCATATTTTCTCACTTAGAATTATACAGTAATAGTATGCAGCCATATAAATGACTAAGACAACATTTAGGGACTAATATACATCATATGAAGGAAGAAAATAACTAAATACTAAAATAAAGGTCGCACCAAATGAAACTGTAATGTGAAGAGTTTAGGTGTCATCAGATATACAAGGAGCATAGTTATCCCACGAACTGGAGAATGATATAATAAGTTTGCACAGTAACTGATAAATAAGACATCGCAAGTGGCATAGGAAGAAAAAGATCGACAACATGAATATAATGTTTTGGAATGGTGGCGTGAAATAGTCAACAGATTTCCACTGAAAATGGTAAAAAGCCTCCTCACGGATGTTCTGCAAACCATGTTATATCATTTACAGCTCACACATGTTTCACAATGTAAACATTCTAAATGATTATTACAAGTTCTTAGAGTTGCAGAACTTTGTGAGTTACAAAACCAATCAATTATGCAGGTAAACAAACAATCCAACACTGAAATGGGTCTTGTATTCAGGGGAAATAATATCAGGAATATATCCTAATAGAAAAATCCCCAAGTCAAAAGAAAAAGATGAGAGAGAGTGCATCAGTGTATCTGCTTTAATGTAAGGTTGACTGCGTTTCAAAAGCAGACACCTCTTACTAAACATACAAGGCAAAAAGGAAAAAAAAAAACAAGTACCTCATTCTTAGTTAACAAGCCAGAAGGGGATTCCTGTAGTTTAATATAGTACCAAACTATTTCAGTAAAATAGAAACCATTGACAGTAGTTTGTCACAATAATAAACTTGCCTGTGGAAACTTTGCTGAGCATACAACATAATCAGACAAATTTAGAAGATCATCCAACCCTTCCCTCTTCCTTTCTGCATCAATTAGAATATGTATACCCTTGCGATTTGCCTGCACTGGAAAAGCAATGGGCAATTATTCAGAAAAATTCCTGTCAGAACAATCAGATTCCCCACCTTTATGTTGTTTGTCTAATAATTCCCAAAAAACCAACGATTGGCAGTCATCTCCAGCCTCACAACCCCATAACGAAGAAATATGGTTCAAACCGAGGATGCCGCTCCATTACTGATCACCTCATGTTCGTTTCATAAAAATTAAAGTGACTCAAGAATCATGGACTGAAGGTCCTAGGGATTATTACTTGTGAAGAAGTAATTCCTTATACACATCACAAGACCTTAGTACCTGTTAAGTTTAGAGGATTAACACAATAATGGAGAGAAAAGGAGAGAGGTCAAAAACATAACCTAGCTCTCATACACAACTTGTATTTATAGTTAACTTACAATAATATAAGAATTACACATACACCCTCTTACTAATAACACCTTACACATACAACCCTAATATTCTTAACAGTACCCTTAAAGTTCAATGAAACTGAAGGCACTTTATCAGCCTCATTAATTCCAAATATACAACACGGGATGCACCCTCCCAGCTCAGCTTAAATATTTCTGTGCTATTAATCCATATGCTGTTAACTTCAGATTAAACGATGCCATGTTAGCAAAGCAAAAAATATGATTGACAGTTTGACTTGCTTTGTCCAATTCATTCACCAAATAGCAGAACCAAGTCAGACATAAATACAAATACACTAAAGGAATCAGAATCAAAAGTCAAATGAAATAACCTCTTGTGCAATGACTAAAGCAGTTTCAGGCAATCTTCCATCAAAATATGCAAGTCTTGCTCCATCCAATGCGGATGTCAAACTGGACTTGGCAAGATCATCAGGTATCATGGGAGGGAATCCTGGAGAGTGAATGCAAGTGCGAGTTTTCCTGAAAATATCATATGAGAATTATCCCTTCAGAGCCACAACTCCCATGACAACTTTCCAAGATGATTGGGAACAATTTCAAACATAGGTCTCTGATGGTGATGCATATTGCCAAATGTTTGGGAACAATTTCCAACATGGGCCTCTGATGAAGTTGTATGGTGAAAGAAAGAAAGTAAATATGAAAAAAAGATGAAGGTGTGCAGCAAGAAACCACTTTATTCAGTCCGCTTGCCTAACATCTGCTAAATCAATGCCTGAAGATAGGAAAACAAAAATTGCACCCTCATCATATCTTGTAACTAAAATCAAAGAGATGTTACATCTTGTTAAGGTTGAGTTCACATAAAGTTTTTCAATTAGTTGACCACAATATATGTGCAAAAATCAATACTTTATATACTGATTAGGTTGATTTTTTCCATCAATTGACTTTTGCTGTAGAAAAATAGAGAGTAGGAGTGGCATCAAATAGAGAAGACAAAGGAGTTTTTGACATAGAAATGAGACATGTTCTTCTTCCTTCTGCTGCTTTCTTTTCCTAACTTTCAGTTGTTCAAATCACAATAAAAACGCGCAGAGGTGGTGCACGTTCAATTGCTTACTTACGATCTTATTCTGCTAGTTATTATCAAATCAAATACCAAGCGTCCAACAAACTAGTTGTTTAGTTATGTATAGCTTCAAATCATGATTGTGACTAAATCACATGGACCTTACTACTGCACAAACCTTAGGAATCTATAGGAACCAAATGTACTGCTCAACATATAAAAGGAAATCACAAAATTACCCCAGTACTTACAAATTCAAACAAAAGTAACAAAAAATTCAATTTTACATGAATAGAGAACAAGACTTGGTAAATCAATCATCAGAAGGGGGAAAAGATATGTAAGCAAAGACCCTCACGTTTGGTTGTCAACAATGATATAAGTAAACGGTGAATTGCCCTCCTTAGAAACCTGAAAACAAGACCAAATTATGAAGATGAAGAAACAAGAAGCTCATGCAAGATCACATTGCAATAATACTAGCCATAGCCAAATAGTATTACTCTTTGATTTAATTTATTCCCCGATTTTTACAGAAATAAAAGCTTAATGAAATATTAATGAAATAAAATTCAGCCTACCACAATAAAAGAAGTATCTACACCATCAGCTTCTAGTTCCTCAAGTATTCCTCTCCCTTGAGTGTCATCGGCAATCTGGCAATTAATTTGTGTGCACATATAACGCCTATTAGGTACAAAAAGGCAGGGACCGAAATGATTTTAGAAGTTGTCACTTAATACTATATTCTTCTGAAAGTATAATTCATGTCCTTAAGATTTTATAAATCATAACTATGGTGGAAGCATAATTTAACAATAACTCGAGAATAGGGTCAGTATCAGTAGGCAATAAAACTGAGAGACCTTGGAAATCAGCCTTGGATTTAAACCCAAACGAGCTGCACAAGTCAAAGCATTCCCTGCATTACCACCACCTTGAACCTATGAAAATAAAACGACAAACGTTGTGTTATCTATAGCCTGATAGTGTGTAAATCCTTTGGCATGCCCTTACTAATCCGAATCCATAAAAAATGCATAAGTAAACGTGTGATCAAAAGATGATCGTACCATCAAGCTGGTGCTTCTGATCTTGTCATCGGGTTTAGGATAAGAAGCAACAGCCGCCAAGAAGTCTACCCCAGTTGCACCGCAACCTAGCTGCAAGCATACACTTCTACTTACGTTAGACTATGTAACAAAAAAAAAAACACATGTAAATGCGAGTTTTTTGCTAGCTTACGCCGACATTTCCGACATCGGAAGACCATACATTTAGTATACCCCCGGAATTGATAGGCGCATTTTTAGAATTTGCGCATCCATAGAGAAAAATCTAGTAAAAATTATATAAAAAAACGTACGACGATCCGATTCTCAGGAAGAGGAGGAAGCGCTGTGGAAGCCTGACTCGACAGAGACGACATTTTCACCCTGAAATTTGCAATTAACGTAATTTCTTCGGCCCCAATTTAATTATGTACACATCGCAGTGATGAAAGGAGAAAGTAACGCAAGCTAGCTAGGATTAGACCTGGTTTGGGAGGCGAAGAGAGAGAAATTGAAGAGTGAAGGAGGAGGAGAAGTAGGCAGCGGCAGCGAGGGAGAGGAGAGAAAGGTCAGAGTCTTCCGAAGCGTGGGGTTAGGACTGGAGCACACTGTTGACATTTTTAAGAGCTCCGTGGCTTCTCTCTAGCGGATTGTCAACAAGTGTGCGTGTGCGTGTGCGTGTGTGTGTGTGTGTGTGTGTGAGAGAGAGAGAGAGAGAGGGTCTGGATTGGCAGGAAAAAGACGTTGGTGGTTGGAGTTTGGAACTCGGGGAGTAAATAAGGGCATTGCTATATTGGTCGATTTTCAGCAGAAATGGCTTATCCTGATGTTTCTATTACAGTTTTTGCCGGTAGCCACCCTACTTTTTATCTAATTAAAATTTGACCCAGTAATTTTTTATTTTATTCTTTAATATCACTTTATTATCTTTACAATCAAGGCAACAATTGAATATAACCAAAACATACAGGTTCATTTCTAATTTACGTCTCCTATTGTATGGTGTAATGAATTGAGAATCTCACACACACGCGTCTATAGAAATCGTAACAAAAGAATATCTCAAGTGATTATGATGACAAATTATAAATTCAGATGTTTTGCGTTTTAATTTTAACAATATTTTGGGCCTAATTCATGTAAAAATTTATCTCTCAATAATACCCCAATTCTGACATGAATAATTTTTCTTTGGAAAAAAAATTAGTCGAAGTGTGCATGAACTGATTCAATCCATCACCGTTGAACAAAAAAAAAAAAAAAATCGCAGCAATCAAACTCCTAGACTAACACTGGCAAAAAGGCTTTTTTGAGTATCAATGGCCCTTCTGAACTGTACATTTACAAAAAACACTAGAAAGATGCTTCATATACCCGGCATCATCATCCCAAGCACGCCTTACTTGAGAGAAGTCCACTGTGTTGGAGATGTGGGTGACTGTGTCTGCGTTACGCTACCTGTTTGGGTTGGCTTACGGTGGAGATTTGGGGGGAGTAATGAGGTGGTGGTGACAGCCAACCGGTTCGCAT
Source organism: Ilex asprella (assembly GCA_023539305.1). Classification (NCBI taxonomy): domain Eukaryota; kingdom Viridiplantae; phylum Streptophyta; class Magnoliopsida; order Aquifoliales; family Aquifoliaceae; genus Ilex; species Ilex asprella. Next base: position 3,769,290 of record CM042187.1, on the reverse strand, counting down.
AGGGTGTTGCAGTTGTGGAGTGTTGTGGTATACGGGGTGATGCTTCTGAGGTTGAGTTGGTGTGTAGAAGCCGGACCTGTATGCGGGTGAGACAAAGATTGACAGATACAGTTTGCCCTTTGTTTTTTTGGATTGATAGCATTTTTGAGTCTAAATTATGTACGTTATACCAGTTTAGTTATTAAAATATTTATTTTATCATTTTAATCTCTAAAATATTCAATTCGAAATTTTATCGTCACGACCATACATAGATGGATCGCAATGTTCCTCACGGAATGATCACGTAATGCCTATTTCGTCAAAAAATTAACGAATTATCTGATTATGAATCAAATTGACATAAATTAAAAATTTTAAAATCAAATTGATACAATGAAAACAAATTAATAAATCAAACATACTTTAAGGACCAATAACAGCAAGACTATTAACTCAATGTTTGAATGCTTAGGATAAAATTAACAGAATTAAAATTTTAAGCATCAAAGTATAATAAATAGTAAACCTGCAATTTACCCTTTACAAAATGGCAAGAACAACTTATCCAAAAATGAGATCAAATTAAGGCATACAAAAATAAATAAAAATATTGCATTTTTTATCCAATCTAGCATAATTTTTAATGTCACGTTGGCCTGTTTGATAAAGATTTATTCTGCCAAATGTATTTATTTTTTGAGATAACAAGATTATTGTGTCAATCATGTCACTGGTCGACACCATGATTATCGTAATCATTAATGAGATACCCCATTGACGAGGTTCAATCGCCCCTTAGTTCAGTACTTATAACGCTACGGAACCTCTATAATGTCAAGGAACTAAGTAAAGTATAGCTAGCGATATAAACGTTAACTTGGCATCAATGACTTTGTGCCACACTGGAGTGATCTAATATGCGGTTTCACACTTTCCACTATTTCTCCTTTCATTCGGGAGAAAATATAATTTTGCTATTGCTTGGTTTAATTTTTAGTAAGACATTAAAAGGGACGGAACAAGAAATTTGCATTAATCTTTAAGATATTATTATCTGTATCTATATTCATATAAAATGTCAACAAAAGTGAAAATAAATTAATTGACCATAATAGCCTTAATAAAATAATTAAAACCCATAATACCCTTTTCGAGTTACTATATTATTTGTGATTGTGTCTATTGAGCTACTGTTCTATTTTTTAATATTAGTTATACCATTAGGTAATTCTACACGGTTAATATCATTGTTCATTTGATAACTATTGTATGTAACTCTTACATGGTACCAACTCTACTAAATGAATGTATCACTTAGTCATTGGATGTAAACTATTCATCTTTCATGTTCTGGCTTGTTCATAAACATCTAATATACAATTATAAAATGTTCAATATCAGAATATGTTGACTGTTTTTGCAATTCCAAGCGTGGATGGGGCTGATCCTAAAACACAGATGAACATATCACCATCCCCTTATGAACGGAGGCAAAAAAGAATGTTCAAGAATATAGAATTTGTAGACTAGTCACTAGCAAAGAAGTAGGTTGGAGTGACTTACATCTCTTTCCCTGTAAGATTATCCTATTACATCTATTTTTCAATGGTCATAAGAGATTATTATGTTTATGAATAGGCTTACACCCAATGAGCCGAAGAGGAGAATAAGAGACTTAAGAGACAGAAGGCAAGCTTTATCATTTTCACTCTCGATTCCATATTGTTATCTAAGTGTAAAGTTTACTACATCCCTTGTGATGATCTTTTTTTTGGCAAGTTCATCTTGAGATGAATTTCAACCTCCATGAAAGTAATTATTCCATTACTTTCCGATGTATCCAAAAAAGAGAAAGAAATTATTCTATTATTGAATTGACTCTGGAAGAAAAAAGAAGGATAAGAATCAAGAAAGAACTTAGATAAATTATAATACGCTCTTATGGGTAAATTGAGTTTATTTCTAATATAACAAAATTTGTTTTCCCTATAATATAAGGGGAAAAGGCTTCGGTACCGCTCGTCAACATTCAGTACGGTACCAATATCATGTGGGCCCTTGCTCAACGAAAACACAAAGGGAAAAACAGAAGAGCATCAGCGGCAATCATAATTTACAATGATCGATCGAACTTTACTTTTGAGTTACAACAAGATGGGTAATAGCAGGTAGAAGATGAAGGTGGGGGAGGTGGGTAACTGTAATTAGGACAAAGATCAATCATTATAATTATGATCGATCTTTTTTGTAATTATTTAGTTTTTTTTTTTAAAGTTAATTATGTTTGATATCAAAAGGAATGCAACTGAAAAAATATTATGATCGATCATAAAATTAAATGATCCTTCATAAAATATTATCAACTGTTGTACGCTAAATAAGATCGATCGTAAATAATTAAAATCCATCATAATATTCATTATTTTAATCTTAAAATTAAATCATATAATTCATAAAATTAACATTAATTTAAAATTCATAAAATTAAAATTAATTTAAACTTCATAAAATTAAAATTAAATCATAAAATTTAGTTAATTAACATTAATTTAAAATTTATAAATGGTCCAATTAAATAGGATCGATCACAACTTACAGGTGTGGTGAATTTATGAATTTTATGATTTAATTTTAATTTTTAGAATTTTAAAGTAATGTTAATTTTATGAATTTAGTTTGGTCCCAATTTTTTTATCATCAAATGCATTAAGATCGATCTCATATAATTATGATCGAACCCAATTGAGTGAAATCGAAAATAATAATAATAATAATAATAATAATAATAATAATAATAATAATAATAATTTAGCATTGGGATCAATCTTAATTAATCATGATCGATTCTAATTTCACCATTCCCCCATAGGAAAGACGCTTCCCCCAGTAAGGTTGTAACACAAGTAGAAGAGAAAAAAATTTGATCGATCATGTGCATGTACAATCGATCTTATTTATCAGGTTATATCTTTCCAACTAAGAGAAATAAGTTCACCTTTATGCATTGTAAGTGTTCCTTTTTAGTCAATAAACTTGTCTTTATTTTAATGCACATGAGTAACTTTACTTCCATAAATGTTAACCTTATTTTTTCGAGTGGTAATCCTACCTCAATCGGTACTAACCTTACATCAACCTGTAGTATCCTTACATCAACTTGTTGTAACCTTACTACAAAATGTTTTCACCTTACCCCTAAATATTACAACGTTACCTCTCCATGTAGTAACTTGACAACAAGTTGTTATAACCTCACCTATAACGATTACATCTTTGCCACATAGAAGAGTAATTTTACCTTTATCCATTGTAAGTGTTTCTTTTTAATCGATAAACTTACTTTTCTTTCAATTGATAACTTTACCTCAATAGATGGAAACCTTATTATTAAAATTGTAATCGTATCTATAAATGTAATAACTTTACCTCTCAATATTATAACTTCACCCCTAAATGTTATCTTTTTGCTACTAACAACCATAATTTAACTTTTATGCATTATAACCTAGGAAGCATGGATACGAATACGAAACACGGATACAATACGATACGGATACGACAATACGACAAAATTTTAAAAAATAGGATATGAATACGACTAGGATACATCTATAATAAAATATATTTTATATTTTACTATTATTTAACAACTTAGAAATTACAACTTTTCAATAATTCTTTAACATTAGTAAGTAAAATTAGAATTTTTTACCATGAAAAAGGATGTAATATCGTCTCATTATGATATGTTCATAAAATGAGCATGACAAATTAAAGTAATCATAACAATATTTAATTAGTTGGTTTTACAAGTATTTGTTTTAAAAAGTATAGTGTAAGTGACTTGTTTTTTTTATACTCTTTTAACATGTAATAATAAATAATATTTAAAAAACACTCGTATCTTCAAAATCAGATGAAATTTTATTGATTTTTTATATTGTATGTAAACTTCAAAAAAGGGGTATAACTTAAAATTAAAAATTGTGTATCTTGTTTCATGTTTAGAAGTATCCGCGAAGTATCTACATATTTTATTAATTATCGGATACGGATAATGTGTATCCAATACGTATTATCGAGTATCCAACGAGTATCGTATCCGATACGGGTACGTCGACCTTAACGAAATATCTGTGCTTCATAGATTGTAACTCCCCCTCCATAGTGGATACAATTACCCTTCAATGGGTAACTTAGCCTAACTAGATGATAACTTTATTTTTAATATTGTCATCTTCCCTATAAAAATTGTAACCTTACATCAACATGTAGTAACCTTTCATCAAAATGTTATAACCTCACCTATGACAATTACCTCTTTGCTACTGATTGAAGTAATTCCACCATTATTTATAATAACCTCCCCTCTATTATACATTACCTTACCAATTAATGAATAACTTATCTCATATCACCTGTAAACCTACTACTAAAAGTTGTAATATTTCGTACAAAATTGTAACCTTACTTTTAATGTCCATACCATTAAGTTAAAATTCAAAAAATTAAAATTAAATCATATAATTCATAAAATTAACATTAATTTAAAATTCATAAAATTAAAATTAATATAAAATTCATAAAATTAACATTAATTTAAAAATCATAAAATTAACATTATTTTAAAATTCATAAATGGTTCAATTAAATAGGATCGATCACAACTTACAGGTGTGGTGAATTTATGAATTTTGGATTAATTTTAATTTTTAGAATTTTTAATTAATGTTAATTTTATAAAATTTAAATTAATGTTAATTTTAAAATAATTAAGATCGATCTTACATAATTTCAATAGAACACAAACCTACGAGCGATCGTAAATAATTAAGATCGATCATAATTTCATTATTTTGATCTCAATATTGCACTGTATATCTTTTTAGGATCGATCTTTATTGTGTATGATCGATCCCAATTCCCAATTCCCCCCATAGGAAAGGCGCTTCTCCAATAAGGTTGTAACATAAGTACAAAGAAAATAAATAAATTAGATCGATCATATGCATGTACGATCGATCTTAATTTCCCTTTTACTCACCGGCTGAAACAAGTTATAGGTTTACAACCCATGCTCATTAAAAAAAAATTAAATCATCAGATTAATGGTTCTACGCTAATGAGCAGAACATCAACGTCTCCCAAGAGGTTTTCGGTACCTTCAAACTTTCTTGTCTTGTCATACCATCATAATTACTTCTTAACTAAAATTTGAACTTTTGAATGAGTTGTTGTGGAATTGTTAGACTATGCTTGTTCATTTAGTCGCTCATATTCAATATGAGATACTTAAATTTATCGGATTAATAAGTCTTACTAAGAAATCAAACTTCAATACGACCATAGTAAGAAATTAATTTTAGTAGTTTTGTAATTATCAACATATGCATAGAATTTAAAAAGTATAGAAGATCTAAATAATACAATCATATAAAACCTTTAATAGAATTATACGATGTAGTTATGTTTATTTGATTCTTTCAACAAGGTAAGGTTCACCTGCAATACACGTGTACGCTAATTAGTGATATCAAATGCACTTCGAAAACAATTAATAAAATGGTTCGAAAACCGAAATACACCCGTTGGATTACGCTTGCGGTAGGGAAGATTTGGGTCGGTCAGCCCAAGACCAATCAGTTGGTCTCAACTTTTAGCCCAAATTAAATATGGGCCAGGCCTGGATCACACTCTCTCCGTCTGTCTCTTGTCTCCTGAGTTCTAAGCTTTCATCACTTCACAGATCTTGTTGTACTTCCATTCTTCGGCACTTCATCATCTTTTCACCACACGCTAGATTTTGTGTTGCTTTAATTTCTTCCTGACTTGAATTCAAGCTCTTCTGGGTACCTTTTTGTTTCGCACTCGCATCAATCTCTTTCAAGATATTTGTTCGTTGCTCTCATGTAGGGTTTTCCATTCTCGTTCTTTATTTTTTTTTTCAATTTTCCGTTACACGATTTTGTAAGATTTTCTAGTGCCATAGATCCTCTCAATTATAAGGAATTTGATTTTGAGCTAATTGTATTCTTAGTTTTCGGGGGGTTCTCTGAATTATTAGTTTGCCACGTCATTTGATTCTGGGAAATAGCCGATCTTTACTTGCTTGCTCGAACGGTTTCAAGTTGTTAACTATTCGGATTAGTTCCTTAAACTGGGGATTTTGCTTCATCACCAATTATTGTGGTTTTGATTGTCGTGTCGAATTTGATATTTTGGTAGTAACGTATGAAGTTTGGGACTGATGACAAGTTAAGGAACCGGAAATCTGAGACTTCAGGCGACAATCTTACTGAATTGGTGTCTGGTAACTCTGTGTTAATGGACAATCCGTCGACAATTCTTGGCTCAAAAGGCCTGATCAAGAAACAAGAATTTGTAAGAATTATCATTCAGTGTCTGTATTCTTTAGGCTACAGAAGGTCCGCGAAATCATTGGAATCAGAGTCCGGTGTTTCATACAAGTCTGTGGATTTTGAAAGGCTTGAAACTCAAATTCTTAACGCGAATTGGGATGACTGCATTGACAGCCTTTATGAAATAAAGGAATTTTCGAATGAAAGGAGAGCTTCTGCATTGTTTCTGGTCTTTAAACAATGTGTGTTGGAGTGTTTGAGTCGTGGAGATGATTCGTTGGCTTTGGACATCCTACAGAAACAGATTTCTACATTACAAGTAAGCAAAGAAAAGGTTCACAAGCTTGCTTGTGGAGTAGTCTCCCTGAAGGATATGGAGTTGGATAAGATTGGTGAGTTGCGAAAGAGATTGTTGATAGAATTGGGAAAAATGCTTCCACCACCCATTACACTGCCTGAAAGAAGATTGGAGCATTTGGTGGAAATGGCTATTGGTGGGCAAATAGATTCGTGTATGTATCACAATATCTCTGATGCAATATCTCTCTACGAGGACCATCATTGTGGTCGAGATCAGATCCCCACTGATACCATTCAGGTGGGATAATTGCTGTTCGTACCCTTATATCTGATTTAACTGTCTAAATATGTAATCTTTTAATGTTGCTATCTCATTTAACAAAAATTCTTAGGGCACTTTTTAAAGCCCCAAAGAATAGGCTTTTCTGACTTATTTAGTATTGTGGAATATAAATCTGGTCATACATGGTAATTCGATGATTTTTATTGGGATGGGGAATCTTTTGAGTGCAATTTAGTTTGGTGATGGGCTATAGTCTACTCCAAATTATGTGTTATCATGGTTTGCATATAATTAGCTTGCTAGCCAGACATTGTGAGTGGAAAATGTTGTTGTGTGCTTATTTTTGTATATAATTTCAGATTTAGTTATTAGAGGGTTATTTAGTTAATGTATTAGTGATATGGTGTTGGTGGATGGTTATTTAGGTAATGGGGTAATGGAATGGATGGTTATCTAGAGCTTTTCACTATTCCCATGCCTTTGGGAGACTTAATTCCCACAAACACGTGCTTTCAAACTTATTTTTCAAACTTAGTCGCTTTTTGAAAAATATCATTCCAAATGACGGTTTTAAACAACATAAAAATGGGAAAAAAAGTCCGGTTTGCGATCCCGCAAGGGTGAGCTAACTCCAAAAATCCATCCTCAGTTCGGATTGTAGGTCGCAACTCGCGTGCATGAATCCAAAAATAGCTAGTAATTTCAATTAAATTCTAACACCAAAATAAAAAACGAATCAAAATTGAAACTGAAATCAGAACACCACCATCGGCGCCAAGGACGTCTCTGCACCATAGTTGTGCCTCCACCACTGCCCCTCCATCACCACTCTCCCCTTCACCACTGCTAGTTGGAGAAGATGAAAAGGAAGAAGAGAAAAGGTATAGGTGGCTGTCGATGGTTATCGGCTGCGAACAAAGGTAAAAGAAAGAGGCATGAGGTGGTGGCCGGTGACGGTGGTTGGATGCAGTGGACTGGTTGAAGAAAAGGAAAGGGGAAGATAAAAGGTGGCTGTTTAAACTCTTTAAAAACGTCATTTGCAATGACGCCTTTTGTGAATGTCATTTAAAGTGACATTTTTGTCCCTTTTTTGTACTATTTAAAAACGTCATTTGGAATGACGTTTTTCAAAAGTGACTAGATTTGAGAAATAAGTTTGAAAGTGCATACTTTTGGGAATTAAGTAGACTAAAAGCATGAGAATGGTGAATATCTAGGTAGTGGGGGTAATAGAGTGGTTGGTTATCTTGTTAGTTATTAACAATTTGTATTTAATGACCTTGTTATCAATGAAAAGAGTATGATGTTGGATTTGTGATCAATTTTCCTAGTGGAGGTTTTGGGGGTTGGTTCCCCTCGAAGTGAACTACCGGAGGTTTCCACCCCACTCAAAGCCTATTTTCTTCCCTTCAATTCTATTTTCATTTTGTTTTTTTATTTTTTTCAGTGTTTTTCTTTATTGGTTTTGGATAACTTGTCCACCCTTGACCGATATTGTACTGTTTACACTTATATTTTTTGATCAATGGTATTTTTGTTTCTTATAAAAAAAAAAACAAATGCCTAGTCATAAGAGAAGTTTGTTACCTTATTAATCTTAAAGACTAATAGGTGGCAATCAAAGATTAACCTGAAACATGGTGGATGCTTTACAAGAAATTAACTATCAACTATGGGGAAAAAAAGAGCATGAACACTATATAGTCATGCACTATCAATAAGTTTGTGTAATGTGATTTTCCAAATTATAGCTATATATTTTGACAGACAATTAGAGCCCATTGTTAGTAGTTTAATTTCTGAGTCTGGTGATTACAAGAGATATTTTTATTGCAAATGGAGTTTTGACACTTTTTCTAAAGGAAGTTGGTTGAACTTGTCTGATAGGCGTTAGATCGTATATGAAGAAATAATATGATAGGTTGCAATGATCCTTCATTATGGCTGCCATTGCAATTGGATATACATTTAAGATTCAATGGGATTATGCTATCATTTATTTGATTGCGAGGAGTGAGGATGATTTGTTGTCCTCTTAGTTATTTATGTGCATGAAAGCATCTTCATGGATGATACATAAAAGTAAAAAAATAGAAAGTAACAAAAAACTGTAAACAGAATTTTGATCAACACTGATTCCACATGTGATTTGTGGATGGTCACCATGTTTTTTTTCTAACAAATATCTTTTGCTTGTGAATATTTAATATGTTTAGTTAATATTCGTGATGAAATTTGGAGACAACATTGGCAGGAGAGTGTTCTACCACTGTTGTCCTACATCAGAAGGTAGTTTGAAAATATTGACAGACCATTCAAATCCAGGAGATTTATGATAACAGTGTGATGTCCTAGAAAAATGAATTCTTTCACCATCAGGGGGGTTTGGAAGAATATTTAAAGCTAGTGTTATTAGAGATGGAATTTACATGAGCCTTTGGCAATTTTAGTCATTGTTTTTTTGGTGTTCATAACAGGCATGTGAGAATGCCAATTAGGTGCTGAAAAAAATCCAGAATGCGGAGTTGAATGTGAATGTTCATTACGGGTTCAGGCCTATTAAAGCTTGGCTTGAAGAAAAGGTAAGGTATCTTACCACCTATTGGTAATCAATCTGACAGGATTAAGGAAATTGTGTTATCACTGTTGGGGGAATTGTAGATCACTTATGGTGCAGTATAACAATATTGAGATTTCTGTCTCTCCCATAATCTGCTACTCAGGCATATAGGAATAACAGGCAGCAGTCAGGACAAGTATGACTAATCTTCCCCTGGAATTGGTGTGGAATCTTAAAGAAGTTTGAAACATAAAGTCACTTCTCTTGACATCTTTTCGTCTATAGCCTATGGGTCACCAAATAATATGACCATTGGCTAAGAAAAATGTGCAATTTCAAGATGTGATGGGGGCATGTCTAGCACCATGCAACACAACAACTAATCAGCTTTTGGAGGAGCAAGAAAAGAAAAGCTGAGAGAGTGGGAAATCTCTAATCAGCTTAAGGCTATGAAAGAACATGATTGCCTAGGACTTTACCAAGATCATGGCTTTGCCAAGTGCCAACTCTTATAACAGTCCATGTAGAGACTCCAATTTTTTATATATAGGCTTGTTGAGTGGTTGAAATACCTTAATCCATTTTCACTCTGTTTCTTTGTTTGGAGTACTTTGTGACTGTTTTCGGGATCTTTTAAGAATGGGTGCTACTGGGGTCATTTCGGTGTGCAGTATCACAGTTTAGACATCCTTTGGTAAAACTCTTAAATTATTATTATGTGTCAAAATGGTGAAATTTCTTGCAATGTTCTTGTACTCATTCTGTTAGAGTTCTTCTCAGGTGCATCAGGGGCTACAATCCATGCGCAAAAATCATTGTTTGTATATATATAAGAACAAAATGATGAGTTATTGGATACATAAGCCAGTGCGAGTAAGATTTAAATCATAGTGCATGACATTGTCTGTTGCTCGTTTAGATTGGATTGATTAAGCTGTCACAACCTAATAATAGATTGGATTTTGTATGAGGTTTTTTGTTTTGCTTTTGTATCGCTAATGATGGACAGACTATATTTTATATTATTGCTTATAGAAAATAAATGTAATTTTGGGCCATTGCAGATTTTGACCAACCATAAGAATGAAGTTTGGTTTGTCCAATTTTCCAATAATGGGGAATACTTGGCCTCGTCATCAAGGGACTGTACAGCTATCATATGGAAGGTACATTCTTAAAAAGTCTTATCTCATTGTTTGAATTCCTTCTCTTACCTTTGCACCACAATTTTAATTTCTTTTATGAATGTAAACTTGACTTTTGAAATGCATTTCTTATTCCGTAATCATGAGGGCCTGAAACCGGTTAATAGTTCAAGTGGTTGAAATTCTAGCCAGATTTTGTTGGGCTTACTTTCTTACAGCTGTCTCTTTCATCCAATCAGTTTCAGTAGCCATATCAACGTGAGAGCACCAGGTTGCATCCCTAACAGGCCAAAATCCTATATCCATCCTTATTCAATGTATTTGTATAACCCAAAATCGATGATTTCTTTTCACAATCACTGAATACTCAAACAGCAGTTGCGAAAACTGGGAAGACTGATGGAAGTTGGTTGCATATTATTGTATTATATATTGTCATGCCCCCGAGAATAGGAGTCTAACTATTACTCAATATTTTCACTCTTCTTTTTGCTTGTTCAGGAAGATAGACCTTCTTAAGAACACACATTTGGGAAGTTGGACACTTAATCTTTAAGTGGCTTGAGTGACTCCAACTGCCAAATTCAGGTGAGGCTTACATGTTTAGTTTGATACAGACTCGTACCAAATCAGGGATTTGATCGTTCATAGATATTTCGTTTGCATTAATTTAATATGATTTGACGTACAACTCTGTTTACCACCTAACCTAGAGGACAATATTATTTTTATATTCACAAACTATATGAACTAAAAGGTTTTTGACCCAATGAAAATATGACCCTTGTCCAGAAAAATGTTGAAATGAAGGAGTCCATGCGAAAGGCAACTTCTCTAACTTAGCTAGATCAGAAATCACTGGACTTGCTTGATTAATTGAATCTTTTAGGTAGAAAACACCTCTGTAGCCAATGCCTTAAGTCAACTGATTTGAGGCCTGCTCATTGAGTTAATTGGATAAAATGACCATTTGTGCTAGTTGGATGGCTTCCTTATATTGCAGTACTTTAAGATGTTCTCTTATATGCATTTTTGGTTGGTTGAGTTTTCAATATATGTCCAACTTCGGTATTTCCTCTTGGCTTAGAAATCCTCAATATCAGAGTTGAATTCTATGTTTCTTTTCTAGGTTCTGGAGGACGGTAAGGTGACCCAGAAACACACACTACGAAGCCACCAAAATCCCGTGTCCTTTGTAGCATGGAGTCCCAATGACACTATGTTGCTAACTTGCGGAAATATGGAAGTACTCAAATTATGGGATGTGGAAACAGGTACATACAAGCACACATTTGGGAATGAAGGCTTCATTGTCAGCTCTTGTGCTTGGTTTCCTGACTCAAAGCGACTTGTCTGTGGCAGCTCTGAACCTGAAAAGGGCATTTACATGTGGGACTGTGAGGGTAATGAGATCAAGGCATGGAAAGGGATGAGGATGCCTAAAATCTTGGATCTTGCTGTGACACCAAATGGAGAAAATCTTATCAGTATATTTTCGGATAAAGAAATTCGGATATTGAACGTGGGGACAAATGCTGAGCGCGTCATTTCAGAGAAACATGCAATTACATCCCTTTCTATATCGGGTGACGGTCAGTTCCTTATTGTCAACCTGAACAGCCAAGAGATTCATATGTGGGATGTTGCTGGACAGTGGGGAAAACCATTAATGTATATGGGCCATCAGCAGCATAAGTATGTGATACGGTCCTGCTTTGGGGGGTTGAATAGTACATTTATCGCCAGTGGCAGTGAGAATTCAAAGGTATGCTGCGTCTTTACTAAGGTCCTCTATTAAGCTTCTAGACCCAATTTGTACCACCAAAGGAACCTGCATGTATACAATCACTTGTGCTTTAAGAAAATCAATTTATTTTCTGAGCAATTTAAACCAATGAGAATTTGTCTTAGCAGGTGTATATCTGGAATCGGAGATTTTCTAGTCCCATTGAGGTCTTGTCTGGCCATTCAATGACAGTGAACTGCGTGAGTTGGAACCCTAAGAGACCACAAATGTTAGCGTCGGCAAGTGATGATCAAACAATCCGTATTTGGGGACCAGGCCCTTCGAAAAAGGTTTTGCCTAAGAAGCTTGTTTGAGCAGAATGGGAACCCAAGCACACAACTCATGTATATACACAGCTTCTATTTTGTTCTCTCTCTTCTTTTTTTTTCCACTCTTGAATGTATTTGTGAATATGGGGCTTCCTTTTGTTTCTCCTGTTCATATTTTGGGAGTTCGTATGTGTTGTAAATGGCCATTTCTTCCACCCACCTTTTTGTCATTAGCTGTTAATTTGTTTCCTTAGCCGACGACCTCAAAGATGTTCGGAGAAGACTCGGCTGAGATGATTGAGTTGAGTTGTTAATATGTTTTCCTTGATGTTCAAACGCACCAAATTGTATGCACTGTGCCTATTTACGATGATGGTTGGAATTGGATATTTACAGTTATATGAACTTAATTTGAACCCAGGTACTTGAGCATGGTGGAAATTGTATCAGGATTTCATTAAATGTGGCAAGGTAGTATCTTCACTGTTAGTCTCATGGTACTGATGGCGGCAAATATTATTGAGGAACCAGTGCTAGTCGGAAATGTTGGGCAGCCTGTAGGCAAATGGACGTGGAATTGGTCTGCATGTTATAATCTGGCCGTCCTGCCCTGGACAGCAATCGGTTCTTGAGCTGTCTGGGGACTAGGAGGCAATTAGAAAAGCTGCTCGACTTAAAGTATGACTGATAATCGAATTGATTTTTTTTGAGTTTGAGTTGGTTCTGTTGAGCTTGGTTTTTCAAAAAACATAATAAATTATTTAAATTTAACTCGTTCAGAAAATGAATCAATTTTGAGTAGTTCGATTATTTTATATATAAACAAGTTGAGATTTACGAGTTCGAGTTATTTTTTAAATAAATTAAAAAAATTGTTTAAATTTAACTCGTTTAATACATAAGTCGAACTTGAGTCAAGTCTTACCTGAGTCGAGGAATGTATTGCATTGGATAAAATTTTTCATATCTATATGAAAAAGTAAAGACGAATTTATATTATATTCTTATATAAATATAATTATCAAATTGACTTTTAAGGTCAAATAAATGTTATATTTATTTATTTTTTCAATAATTAATTTAACAAGAAATAAAATATAGATTATTTTGTTGACACCAAATTTATTATTTAATTTAATTACACATAAAAATTATATTTTTATAAATTCAACAAAAGAATTATTATTTAAATTATTCACATGTAACTTCGTGCATTGCTAGTACTGAAAAACATGTAATATTCAATAAAAATTACTGTCAATTATCGATTTTCTAATTTTTTTTAGCTAAATCAAATGTAATTGATTTGTCATTATGTTAACAGATTACAAAGTAAAAAATTATGGATAATTATATCAATAAGGATTATATATTGGTGATGTAAATCTTTATATAGTCAAAATACACAATATATTTACTCCATAAATGTTTATTTGATAATCTTTAATGTGTGATTAGTTTGACATTTGATAATTTAGAAGTTTCAAGTTTAGCGTTTTTTATTTTTTTTAATCGAGAAATGATAATCAATATCTAAATTCACGAGAATGGTCGATACAAATCTGAACACTAATTTCAAAAAAAAATAAAAATTATTACATGTTTGCTACTGGTTTAATCTTTTTTTCTTGGTCGAAATTCTGAAGTTTAATGTGTGTGTGTGTGTGTGTGAGAGAGAGAGAGAGAGAGAGTGCAATTTTTTATTAATTACATATTTCAGACATCGCAACGTACGTAGTAGCTTCTCACTTAGGGTTTGTCGCCATTTGAAATCCAAAATCTTCACGTTCGCACACACCTATACCATACTCACGCGTATTTATACACATACATACACAGAGAGAGAATCTCGAAGAAAAATGCAACAGTAATTGTGGTTAAACATTGATTTATCTCTCTGCAACTTTTCTTTTGAAACTTCTTATTGTTTATGGTGAATGAGATGATGGGACGATCATGGCTTGATGATCCGAACGCACTCTCCCATTCGCCTTCGTCTCAACCCCAGTTTCATCACAGGTGTGAACAAATCTCCTCAATTCTCTCACACACATTCCCAATTTTCCCGTGTTTCTGATTACAATTGGATGATTTCGTGTTTGAATTCTACATCGATAATTGACTATTCCAGTGAGGCTGACGATGCTCCACACGACTTTCATCTGCATCCATAACTAATTAGTTGAATTAGTTGTTGATTTAATTCAATTCTCGTTGTTTGTTGTTATTTATTTTTTGTTAGCAGTAATTCTAATTTATAGCACCGCCGTCGAGTTGATTCTTATGTAGAATTATCATCATCTGAATCGAATTGTAGGTTATTTAACCCTTAATTATGTAAACTCCAACTTGCTGCAATTGTTCATACAGCTTTTTCTTTTTGTCTCCCAGGCTATTCAGAACCATGTTTTGAACAATTTTGCCGTGAAAATTTAATTCAATTCTCGTTGTTTGTTGTTATGTATTTTTTGTTAGCAGCAATTCCAATTTATAGCAACACCGTTGAGTCTTATGTAGAATTCTCATCATCTGAATCAAATTGTAGGTTATTTAACCATTAATTATGTAAACTCCAACTTTCCGCAATTGTTCATACGGTAGCTTGCTTTTTGTCTCCCAGGCTATTCAGAACCATGTTTTGTACAATTTTACCGTGAAAACTTTATTTTTGGCAATTGGTAGTATATTTGACCATACACTTTAGACTCATACTTGAGTTTTTGGGTCAGTGGTAGAAATGTCTATAGTTTGTTGGCACGGAGGGAGATATCTCCCAGAACGAAATGCGTGCCAAGAAGGAAGTGGGGAGAAGCTCCTAAACGGAATGCTGAATCTCCTTTTCAGCTTAAAAGTGAGGCAGTGACAGACGCAAGGCGCAGTCTTTACTCATGGTATTCAGGAAGCTCTTACTCCATATTTTGTGGTTCTGCTTTCTTATGAACTCTAGACACGGTGTTAGAAATGCAATCAGGTTGTTTTGCAAATAACTTTTCTTTTGCAGGGTAGAAGCAGAGTCTTTGTGGCATTTATCAGCCAAATATTGTCCTTTGATGCCTCCTCCACGGTCAACCATTGCAGCGGCATTTAGTGCTGATGGGAAAAAGCTGGCTTCTACTCAGTAAGCTATTGCTCATCTTTTTTGTCCCATTGGTTACATTACCTGCATTTCCTTTTCATGAATTTTTTCTCATTTTGCCGTTGGTAGTGGCGATCACACTGTAAAGATAATTGATTGCCAAAGTGGCAGCTGTTTAAAGGTGCTGAGCGGGCATCAAAGAACACCTTGGGTGGTAAGATATATTTGTGCAAGTATGCAGCAAATGACCTATATTTTACTTGGTTCTTGACAATTTAATAGTGCATGCTTTGATCCATGATATGAGCATCTTTTATCTGGTCTACTGATATTTGCATCATGTCCAGTAGATATTTTTCAAAAAATAGTGATTTTTAATTTTTCTGGATGGCTTATTTAGCTCCAACTCAATTCCTCTCATCCCGTTCTCCCTACTACTTGACTTTGGGTGTATTGGTTTTTTCTTCACTGTAATGAGAAAGTTTTGACTGAGTTTGAAGGGAAGTTAATGCACCAGATCAAGAGTCCAATGTAAGAACTGAACAAGTGAAGTCCATTATATAAATCTATAATTTCCCATACTGTGGTGGAAGCATAGTCAGCCCTGATTTCTCAGGGAAATCAGTTTTACGCCTATGAAATTGCTTTATTTCCCCTATTTAAGCTAAAAGGTGGTGATCTAGTTTGTCGATGGTTGAAGTGTACTAACTAATATCCATTTTTTTTTTACATTTTTGGGAGGGAGAAGTAAGAATTCTTAAGAAACTATACTAGAGTCTTGTTTCTTATCTCAAAACAAAAAAAAATCTTAAGAAACTAACCAAGAAAGCTGTGTTTTTTTTAGCGTAAGTCAACAAAGCTCTGTTTTAACTTTAAGTACCCCTACTAATTATATCTTTCGTTCTAGTCTTGTGATCCTCAATTTCTAGTGTGGTAGAGTATCTGTTTTACGTACTTGTATATGTATATGAACCTAATTGACCCTTACCCAGCTTCCTTTACCATTTGAGCATGGTCCTGTGGCTATCTGCATGTGTATTTTTGGTTCTTTCAGTGCATATGCTTAGCTGATTAGTATCCATTTGGATGAACTTTACCATTGCTTGCCCTTTTTTTTTTTGTGTGTTTTTATGGAACTTTTCAGGTTAGATTTCACCCAGAGCATCCAGAAATACTTGCAAGTGGAAGCTTGGATCATGAAGTACGCTTATGGAATGCAAGCACATCAGAGTGCATAGGATCGCGTGATTTTTGTAATTTCTTTTGCAACTGTTCTTCCTTTTTTGTTCTTTTTGTAGCCTTTTTACTTTTTGAGGAACAATTTCTTATAATACAGCTGTCCCTAAAACTTATGGATTGCATGCATTTGCAAAGCTGATTGCCCATATCTTTTCTCCGCAGACCGTCCTATTGCTTCCATTGCTTTCCATGCAGAAGGGGAACTTCTGGCTGTTGCTTCAGGGCACAAGGTGTTGATTACTTGATTTCTGACTTAGCATTCTTTTATAGCTTCTCAGGGTTTATTTTACTTCATTTAAGATTTTTCCGTGTAAAGTATACCTGGCTTGGGAGTTTTGTTCTGCATTATCCATTACATGTTCAGTTAAATTCCAATTTCAGCTATATCTATGGCACTACAATAGGAGAGGAGAGACTTCATCGCCTGCAGTTGTATTGAAGACAAAGCGTTCACTTCGTGCTGTGCATTTTCATCCACATGCAGCTCCATTTCTTTTGACTGCTGAGGTTAGATTTTTCTAAAGGAATTTGCATTCTTTATTTACTTTTAACTGTCTTATAGATTATATTATTGCATTGATGCAGGTCAATGATCTTGATTCTTCAGACTCCTCGATGGTGCAGTCGACATCTCCTGGTTATTTGTGTTATCCTCCTCCTGCTGTGTATATGGCAAATGGGCATTCCACTGATCATCTTAGCTTGGCGGCTGAACTTCCTTTGATGCCATTGCCTTACACGAACTTACCTTCATCTCAAAGAGATTATTCGGGGCCAGATTTTCAAGTCTTCAACAGACCCTTCAATTCAAGTAGTGTAGAAGTGGAATCTGCACCAATGCAGTCTCGACTAGATGCAACTGCGATGGAGCAGCGTGACCGTGGGGTGTCTTCCATGGAGATGTCTCCTTCTATACCGTCGGACACTCATGCTACAATGGAAGAGACTCTGGCTAATTATTACCATAATGGGGTGCAAAGCGCTGTTTGTGACTTCACAACGGATACTACAGAAACCACTGAAGTTCAACATGTGGAGAGTTACCGGGGGAGTGGCTCTTCTATCCAGGATATTTATGGTGGTGCCAGCAGTGCACCGCCAGTCATTTCTCATTCTTTTGGAGTACCCGGATCCATTCCTAATCAGCCTGATAGGGTTCCTAGTGAATTAAGACAGCATCACTATTTGCCCTTTAGAGACCCGGCATGTTGGGAATTTCCTTTTCTGCAAGGATGGCTAATGGGTCAAAGCCAAGCGGGCATGCATCAAATACTTCCTCTTGGCGGTGGTGCACATGAACATTCATCTGGCTATGTTGGGTTGGGTTCTACCATCCTTACATCTGAATCACTTGCTCATGATAGAGAGGTTCCAGTGACTTCTTTAGCTATCTCGTCAAGCATAAACCGAGCTTTGGTTTCAGAAAGACCAGTCCTTCGACATCGTCCTTCACACACTCGCCTGACTTCCATACCCGAGTTCATGCAAGGCAATTCTATCCCTTTTGTTGGTAGAATGCAGTCTGGAATTGTGGCATCACTAGCTGCCAATACAGCTGCAGAGTTGCCTTGCACCGTGAAGCTAAGAATATGGTCGCACAACTTAAAAAATCCTTGTGCCCCGCTAAATGCTGAAAGGTGCCGGCTAACCATACCCCATGCTGTCCTTTGCAGGTATGATTAAAATTGTGGCATTTTAAGTGTACTGATTACCTGTGTTGATGTAGAAGCATCACATTTTGAGTTCTCATTTTATTCCAAAGAATTTGGCTTTTCTTAAATGGGGTATTTGAGTAATTGACCTCTTCATAGTATGCAAACGGCTTTTTTTTTTGAGTTTTATTTTTGGGGGGTGAGGTTGTTTAACAAACTGCATATCAGCTGTCTGCCATGGATTGTATATTAGTTGTACGGATGGCAGACTTCAGCTCAGTCAAATTCTAGAGCAATTGTTGCAATATTTTAGATATATTTTTGTTGAAGTATAAAAACTGAAGTTACACCGTCTCTAATGGCTTAAGCTTTTAGAGTAGATAATTGTTTAACATGGTATTAGAATAGGAGGACTTGTGTTAGAATCTCGCCACCACCCCAATGATTAAAAGATTTTTACGTACTAGGTCCAAAATTTGTTGAGGTATAATTTCTGAAGTTATACCCTCTCTAATAGTTTAAGTTTTTAGAATAGATGGTTGTTTAATAATTCCTATACTGTGATCTTTTGTATGCATAGCATCATAACACCCACTGTGATTTCAGCGAAATGGGAGCCCATTTTTCACCTTGTGGGAGATTTTTGGCTGCCTGTGTTGCGTGTGTGCTTCCTCAAATGGAAACTGATCCTGGATTACTAACACAAATCCATCAAGATGTCACAGGGGCTGCAACGTCACCAACTCGGCACCCTATTTCAGCACGTCAAGTCATGTATGAGCTTCGAATATATTCCCTGGACGAGTCAACGTAAAGCCTAAATCCTTTTATCAATTATTTGATCCTTTCAACTTTTTTTTCTTTCTTTTTACTTCATTTAAGCAATGGTGTTATTTAGTAGTGTAATATTCATACTATGTAAATAGATTTGGTTCAGTGCTTGTCTCAAGGGCGATTAGGGCTGCTCATTGTTTAACTTCTATCCAGGTTAGTTGTTGCAGTTGATATGTGAAAACTTTTATTTTCTTCAATTTACCAGATTGTTTCAGTTTTATTTGTTTTATATCTCTGCCCAATGGATGACTCATTGAATATGGCCAATTTACTAGATAGTTTCTGTTTTGTTTTGGTGTCTTATATGTACCTATATGGATGGGTGATTTATGACTATTTGTCAAAAAAAAAAATAAAATCATTAACTCTCTCTTCTTTTTCTAGAATCTGAAATATCAAGATCTTGAAAATTTTAATAACCTGGTTGACATCATTTATAGTGAAACATGCATATTTGGTGTTGCTTTTTGTTTTTTTTTGGAGGAGGGAGTTAAGGCTGTTTGCTGTTGCTTATTGTAGTTTCTTTCCGCTGATACCACAGCGGTTTATGATATCATTGCATTAAACTGAAGGTCAGAGGCTAGGCCAACCCCCTGCATGCTCCACGCACCCCAACCCAAGGGGATTGGGGGTGGTTTGGTGAGAGAAAAGATCTGATAGCCTTATTCGATCCCTGCAAAATTCTTAGATCATTTGCAAAGACTGATGCATTAACGTCATATGGAACTTAATATTTTGAACGATGTATTTTTGGATAGGCGAACTATGGTATTTGTTGGGTGTTTTGAAATGCTTGAACTCTATTGATGTTGCACGGGTACCTTGGATGTTGGCTTCTGAATTGTATGTGTTTCCTGCTTTTCTTTATTTCCTCCGGATCCCATCCTCCCCCCTAATTGCAATAAGAAGTCTTGAGATCCATAAATTTAATTTTGGAGCCTGTAAACTGTGTTTAAATCGAGACGTTGATGGTATTTTGAATATTGCTACACTTTGCATTCCTTCCTACTCATTCAAATTTTCACCTTTCTTGGGTGTTTAAAAGTTGTTATTGCGGGTTAAACTTATTTCCTTTGTTCATGCAGTTCTCACCTACCTCTGAACACATATTGCTTGCTTACGGTCGACGTCATGGTTCTCTTCTCAAAAGCATTGTCATAAATGGAGAAACATCAGTGCCTATTTATACAGTTTTGGAGGTAAAGTCCAATATGTCACTTGGGTGACAACAAAATGCTACTATAACTTTATGGATATGTGATTTGCAAATTGCTGATCAATCTTGCTCATTTATCACATAAGAGCCAGATGACAAATTGCAATTAATATTTTTACAGTAATATTTTGAAAATTAGAATTTAGAGTCATATTTTTAAAAAGGAGCTATTGGTTATAGTTTATGGTGATACTTTTTTCTGCTTTTGGTTTGAGTTGTTAAAAGGGAAGGGAATGGGAGTGGGAAAAATTATTGTAGATACGACGAATAATTTGCAATATCTGTGGATTTAGGATGAAATGTCATCATAACAACTGCCTGGGTAGTCCTACAGCTATATTTATCATAGGTGGCCGTGGCATTTGGTGTTTGTATAAGAGATGATGTGTAACGTAGTATACGAGATATCTTCTGGATGAAAATTGATGGAAGAAGTCAATTCTTTTCACTTCTTGAAAATTCGTTTGACATTCTTTAGCTATATATATGCCCTTTTCGCGTTACGAGAATTGATGTAAAGAAGTCTCATTCTTGGATGCAGCGGTTTCTATCTTTTGCAAACCTAAATGAATTATTTACTGGTCATCTCCTTGTATAGATGCTTTAGTACTTTGTCTTGTCTACCTCCTTAGATGATGATGATGAGATTTCTACGGAGTTGCAGGGACCTCTGTGTATGCTGTGTTGTGAGATTTAAGATCTCTGGTTGATTTGTTGCTCGAATGCTTTGCTGCCACTTGTCCTGAATTTACTTATTTAATCTTCTCTGGGTTCAGGTTTACAGAGTTTCGGATATGGAACTTGTGAGGGCGCTTACTAGTGCAGAAGATGAAGTGAATGTAGCATGCTTCCATCCTTTGGCTGGAGGAGGACTTGTCTATGGCACCAAGGTTTGTAATGGATAATGTCAGGAAAATTTTATTTATTGGGATTAGCTCTCGAGTTTGCAAGATACATTTTCCTTTTTCATGCAGGAGGGAAAGCTCAGGGTCCTGAAATATAATGGTGCTCATGGCGTCAGCTATTCCGGACCAAATTTTTTTCCAGAGGAAGACATGGTTGAGGTAGAACTGTTTTCTAAATTGTGGTAGATTTTGGACTTCTAAGCTCTGTTGACGTAAACACCTCATTGAAACAACATTTGCTTATATTATCTTAAACCTCTAACTCCTTTAACTGAATCTTATTGTTTTCTTAGCCCCTCTTACTGGTCACGTGTAACATTTAATACACGCTGTTCTTAGATGAACTTGGATGTAACATGTTCATACTGTTCTTGAATGAATCTAGATGTAACATATTCATCCTGTTCTTAACTGAACTTAGATGTCTTACAACTTCAGATGTTGTCGAGTTTCATTTTTTTAAAATGGAAATGCAGGCATATCCGTGCTGTATATGCTTGAATCCTCTAGCTCTATGCCCTATGCCTGTCCCATTCCAATTCCTGTTTTTATTGCATTGCCTACCTCTTTTCTACCCTGATTAAGAAAGTTCCAAGGCCTGGGAAAATAGACATTAGACCATTAATGAATATAATGAAGAGACAAAAGCTGATTGTCTAGTAATCATTATGAGGTTGTAAAATGATGCTCTGAGCTTGAGGTCCACTAGAAACTCGTGTTTAGCAAGTACATTGTGAGGGAATGCCAGTATTCTACAATTACCAAGCTAAGCGGTTGACTAAGAGATGCAGGTATGCTTAAAGTTAAATTGGGGTAGGCCTTAGTTTCCAGATGATTTGACTATCATATGGACAGAATGCATGCACTAAATGTAGGGAATTCTTTATATAACATTGTGGATTCCTCTTTGAACAAGTAGCTGATATTTCTCCAATCGAAATTGTTTTTATTTTTCTAAGCTGTTTTTTTCTTGGAGTTGGAGGTTTTTTGTTGTTAGCCCCCACCCAAAATTTATAAAATGTCAAAGAATTGTCCTTATGTTGATAAAATGTTTTTTTTTTCATTTGCTTTTAAATGTCTAGAATGAAAAAATGAACGATCTTTGAAATGAATTGAGCTAGCATCTAACTGGATAGTCTGTGCACAGCCAAGTCTTATTTTGGGAATAGCAATGCGAATGGTTTCAGGTAATGCTTTTGTTTATTTATTTATTTTTTTGGGGGTGGGGGAAGGAAAGGAGGGGGGGGGGGGAGATTGTTAGGATTGGAGCAAAGCCTTTAGTTTCTTATTGTTGTTAGGATTCCCTTTTTTTATGTTTCTCTTTTCACGATAATTTTCGGTCTCGGTCACCAGATATAATTTTTGGGTTTTTTTCTCTGTATCTATACAGATTCTTTGGTGCAAGTACAGTGAACATTTACCATCATGCTATGTCACCTCTTTCCCACTTTTGGTGAAATTGATGATGATTTCATTCCTTCTACATATCGGCGAGTGTAATACATGTTAATTGATTGAATGTTTAGATATTTAGTTATTTTCTTGTGTGTCAGGTTCAGACATATGCCTTAGAATGCTAGATGGTGATGGTTGCGATCCTCACATTTGAGGTTTACAGCTCAACTTGGATGGTATATATTTCAACTTGCCACTTCATCTCTGCATTTGTCTGTGTTTGAGATATGGTCATAAACTTATAACAACTTCGCCACTATTTTTTCTCTTAGTGGACATGCATCGCCATCTAATTATGTGAATCATATAAAGGGGCCCAGGATTTTTATCCTTTCTTTTTTTTTTTTTTTGGGGGGGGGAGAGAGAGAGAGAGAGAGTTACATTTGTGATACATGAGAACTTACGAAAAAAATTGCAATAACAGGAATTTGGGAAGAGGGCTTTCTTAAGTTTTTACATTGACATCCATACACTGCTCACTACATGTTTCTGTCAAAAATGAGCTAGTAACAATAGAAGGAGAAGAGATTGGAACTATAGTTAGTCGAACTGGAAAGGAAAGACATGGTAGCGTGGGTTTAACTTACATAATGACCTGAAATAGTTGGGATGCAGCCTCTTATATAAAAACGTAAAGGAGGAAACTGCTCATTTTAGAAACCTGATTACGAGCAAACCTCCCTTCTCTCGTTAGAATCTTTAATGAGAGCGAACCTTATTGTAATAATGATATACAAAGATTATTTTCCTTCTACTCCCTCTTGCTACATAGGACTTGCTTAATGATTCTGCTGATAATCTGTATAATGTTACCTCTGACGTTATCGAGATTTCTAAGTTCACCCATATCAAATTATGATTTGAGTCTTTGCCTTTTTTGTTATAGTGCTGCCAATCAGTTTGCTCCGTAGCATTATGCATTTGTAATGTTAAATGTTGGTTAGCATGTCCTTTTCACAAACCCAAGATGTGCGTCTTCAGGACCTGATGAGAGGACTGTTCTGGAGTTGAGCAGCGATTCCGAGGTGGGTTCTTGAATCACTTTAGTCCTTGTACTTGTGATCATGTGTCAACATGTACCATATGAAAATCTCATATATTTCAAGGCAAGTTTGTGTTTTCCATCTTTACCCTTCTATTGGTATAATTAACTGAAAAATATGCAATACACCTCACGGACATTCTCAGCAGTTGGGGCTCTCATCCAACCTGTTAACGGATGATTTAATCAACGTAGTCCCAGAAAATGAGCGGCATGTCCGCTGATCTTTCATGTTGTATCAATTCCTTTCAAAGTTCACCGCCAAATTGCTCACAATAGTTATTTTTGAGATACGCCAGCTGCTAATGGAATACATTTCGATCTTTTGAGCTGAATCCTCTGAAAGCAATACGGTGTAGAATGAGCAAACTAACAACAGTTTTAACAGTATAATTCTTGAAGATGGATTTGGTCGTTCAAATCCCAGGCACAAGGGAAAACATGAAATTGCCCTATTTTATTCTTAGCAGAGAGAGATCAGTGAGTTCCGTTAATTTTTTTCAATTAGATATACTCAGTCCAAAGGGTTCTTACTCATTTGGAATTTAAAGTATTTTTCTAAGAAAATTAGTGGATAATTGGGACAGAAGCAAAAGGAGAGTTGAAGTCGTAAACATTGAAAGCATGGGTGAGTAGGGAAAAAATATTAAGTGCAACAAGTAACATTATATTATTATTGTCACGTAGTGTTACTATTTATTAAAAACATAACAAATAAACAATTAAATTTCACATATTAGAGTAATTATTTTTTTATGTCATTTAATAATCATTAAAGTGGAGTTTATTTTATTCATGTGTAATTTTATTATTAAATGATGATATTTCGTATTAATAATGATGTAATCTCACCATTACACCTAATATTTACAAATGAGGTGGTGTGGGGGTGGTGTTTTTCCAGAAGATGGTGCTTTCAAGCACACTATAAACGTGAGAATCCAGCAGAGCAAACATAAAAAAGATAACGACCCACCACCCCAAATTTACCAGTCTTTTTAACCAAAAAGAGAAACTATGACTAAGAGAGGAGAGGGTATATTCCTTAGTTTAGTCATTAAATTTCGAGACCAATTCAACCCCCAACCCCCCCCTCCCCAACGCCAACCCAATCCAATGTAGTCCTTTCAATTTAGGATAAGATTGTAGTATTATCAGTTATATTTTGGTGCTGTATCGATATTTGTTATCAAATAATAAAAATTATGATTTAGTTTAAAGATATTGTTACAAATAAAAATATTAAGAATCGATCTTGAATTCAACATGTTTAAGTGATAACTTGACTCGATTCTATTGAGTGGTAATTCATCTTGTTCAGTCTTAATTTATTTTTAAAAAAAGACATAATTAACCCTTATTTACTTTGAAATTTCAATAAAGTACCAAGATTGGTACCGTAGTCGTCCCCTACAATTAACATCATTGTCTCACAATGCGTTACCATCATTAAGTTGTAACCTAACTCCTAAAAAAGTATTAAGTTAGGCAATACCACCGGAGCAAAGGGTGGGCAATGCATGACTTTCGACCACATTTTTGTTTAGGGCACTTGAACCTAAATGATTTGTAGAGAATTAAAAGTACACAATTTTATCCGCGTACAAAAGACTACTGACATAAATAAAAACCATATATTTAAATCAAAATTAACCAACACACATTCTCCATACTTTGTAGCCATATGAACACTATTGTATTATAATTGAAAATAAAAAAATCAACAATGGACCTGTTTAGAGTTAGCTTAAAATCTCAGTTTTTTTTTTGTTTCAAAGAAAAAAAAGTCTGGTCCATTTAGACTCAGGTTTATTCGATGGCTTTTTTATTAATTTTTTGGGTAAAAATAACTTTTATTAGCACCAAGAAAAAACTAAAAAATAAGACTTATTTAAGGGATTTTAAGAAAAAATCAACTTTTTAGGAAACACTCCAACCAGTTTTAAGAGTTTTTTTAACTCAATTTTTTTTTCATTTCGCTCTTAAAATCTTTGTTTTGCACACAAAAAAGTCAATTCCAATCGAAAAAATTCATTGAAATTGAACATATCTATAAGCCAAGTTATTTAGGCTCAAATCGGATTTAGGCTCGACTCGAATTTAGACTTAGCTCATGTTTTAAACAAGTCGAACTTAAATAATTTTAAATCTTGTTTAAAAAAATGAGTTCAACAAACTCGAATTCAAACTCACAAAACTCAACTAGATTAACACCCTTGGGTAAGAATACTATTCTAACATAATCTATATACTTGAAAAAACTTTAGTATCACACTAAAAAATAATTTTTAATAAAACAAGAAGAAGAAGTAATAACGTAATAGAATTTTCCTCTTGTGCTGTGATTGGATAATATTTTCTTTATTAATGCAAAAGAGGATGCAATACGTAATATCCTAAAAAAGGTCGGTATTCTTTCATGATAAGAACATGATAGGTTGACCAGTCAAAGGAACATTAAAAGCAGCTGATTTAAAGGCATAAAGAGACATTTAGTTTGAATGGGACATGCATTGACTAATGGTTTTCCCTTTCTTTGACCACTAGAAAAGATCATCACCACCTCCTAAACAACCACACCCAGAAACATTTAATCGATATGAACATAAAATCATAAAAAAAAAAGGAAATTAACAAATAAATATCCAAAGAAGAAAGAACATGGCGAATTGAATTTCAT
Source organism: Ilex asprella (assembly GCA_023539305.1). Lineage (NCBI taxonomy): Eukaryota > Viridiplantae > Streptophyta > Magnoliopsida > Aquifoliales > Aquifoliaceae > Ilex > Ilex asprella. Next base: position 3,742,507 of record CM042187.1, on the reverse strand, counting down.
GATGATGAAGAGGAGGACGAAGAAGATGAGTCGAACTTGTAGTGTTTATCGACGGCGACTGATACGTCCCAAGTGCAACTCAGTCCCTTTGGAATTATCACCAGATCGCCGGCGCCGAACTCAGATATCTCCGATGAGTTTTTTGGGTAGACTTTCACCTTTCCTCTGAGTAGATAACACGTTTCTTGGGCATCAAACTTTAGTTGGTACTTTCCCGGAGAGCATCCCCACCTGTTTCATCACAAAATATTTCGATCTTGGTCATATTATTACTCACAACCCAACCATATATATGACTGTGTGTAAATATATATGAAGAAAGAGAGAGACAGAGAGGGGGAGGGGGCTTACTTGGGCCAAGACTTGATACCCAATTCCGATAATTGAGACTCTGATGGGTTCTTTTGCACAATGATTCTTAGATTTGACGAAGAGTCTGGGTTGGACTCTGCAGCCATGGAAGAAGGTGGTTGGCAAAGAAATAGGAACTGTAGAAGATGATGATACAATCTCTCTCTCTCTCTCTCTGAGTATATATATATATATATGTAGTTCAAGTCATAGGCTCTTTTCTTATGGGCTTTGGTAGGAGGAAGAAGGAATCTCTACAGGGACCCGAAAACAGGACGGAGAGAGAACAACTTATATAAGCAAAGGTTTTCCTTCGGCTGTACAGTCCCTTCGCCTCTTAATATCCGTTGGCCTATCACATCCAGCCACGACAGTCGAAAAAATTATAAATAGATTATGTCCCAATAACATTAGTGTTCGGTATATGGCACATTAACAAAAGTGCCAAAAAAAAAAAAAGTTAAAGCACCATTTCCTTATAAAATAAAATTGGTCAATGGTACAAATAAATTTGACCACTTCATCATATTTTTATTATTATTTTTTAAAATTTTAATTCAATGATAAAAAATATCTTAACTAACTAATAAGCATTTCAACTAATCTCATTTTCAGTCCGATAAAAGGTGTTGTACCATCGCCCTACTGTCAATGTCTAGTGCTATTGTGGAGCTAGGTGTATGTTGAATTTTATTTTATTTTTTTGAAAATGAGATTAGCGATGACTTTAATAAGAGGAAAATATCACCCCTAAATGCAAATGCGATGTTACATGATTGTTTAAATAATTAATTTAAGATAATATTAATGGGCACTAACTTGTCATAATAATAGAAATGAAAATATTTATTTTAAAGTTATAATGTAAAATCATAAAAATAGCTTTTAAAAAAAATTATTCATCTAATTCACATGATTTAAATGCAATTATACACATTCATAATTTATATTACAATCAATAATTCAAATGCTATCAATATGATTTGGATTTAAAAACATGTTGTCGGTGCATTTGTCCAATGAATAAGAATTTTCGCTATAGGTGAATGCCCCTACATTAACAAGGTCTAGAGCGATATAAGCACGTTTATATTGGAAGCATTTGACAATGAGAAAAAGAAAAAAAAAAACATTTTCTGTAAATTTGAATATATCATACAAATTTATTTATATGTTATTTGATTTTGTTTCTAGTAAGAAGCAGCTTAGTTGTAGTCTATGAAGTACGGATACGAATATAAAATATGTATATAATATAATATAGATACGACAAAACCTAAAAAAATAGGATATGAATACGGGTAGGATACCTCCATAAAATATATATTTTTTAAAATTTTATTATTATATTTGATATAATAATTATGATTTATAAAGTGAATCACATATTTATCAAAGATATATAATAATAACTAACAATTCTATTATTCATAATTCATAATTTTTTTTTTGGCAAATAAGGGTCTAAACATATTTTCTTTGATGCCCCTATTTTTTTAAAAAAATTCAAATAATACTTTGCTATATTTCTGACGTATTCTTTGCGTATCTTGAAATATCTAAAATTTAAATTTATTTTTTTAATTTTAGAATATTTTTTGAGCATACTGGATACATATTCGATCGTACCAGATGCATATCTACATCTAGAAAATATTCGATAGTGATATATTTATTTTTTTAAGGTAATAGTAGCAACCTCCCCTGAATATGCACGTGAGATTACAGTGAGGGTCCAATTGTAAATAAAATTTGATATTGTGGATAGGACTCGCATGGTCAAAGGGTTACTGACAATGGACACGTGGCAAAAAATAATTAGCTGCCTCGTCTGACTCTTTTGACTTAGGTGTGTGTGACAACATATCTTTTTGTGGTCGGGCGGACCAAACGTAGTAATTTTAGGACATTAAGAATGATTAAAAATAGAAGAAATGCATTTTCTATCCTTCAAAGAAAGAAAATATGAATGATATATTTTCTTTCTTTTGTGTTTGGTTGAATGGATAAAAAATAAAAATAACTATTTTTTTTTTGTCGGCTAAGATTAGGAGTGACAATTGAGTTGTATCGTGTCAAATTCGTATTGAGTCATTACAAGTTTATGTCGAACATTAGTCACACCTAATTCAACTCATTTAACTAATTGTGTCGTGTCGAGTTACAAGTTAACATGTTTATTTTCGTGTCGTGTTCGTGTTTGAGTTAATTAAATTTGTATCATAAAATTCGTGTCGAGTTCGAGTCGTGTCATTGTGTTAGTTAAAAATTTACACCCCTAATTAAGATGGGAAAAATATT
>CM042187.1:3692333-3739455 GCA_023539305.1 Ilex asprella | reverse complement strand
ATATATATATATATAAATACATATTTTATCATTATATTTTATATGAAATTAATGTATACATAATATATGTATATATAAAAAGATATATAGACAAATAAGATACATTTCAACACAAATAATTAACTTTTTATCCACTTTCCATCCGATTTTGGAGGGATTGATTTTGGTGGGTTGGAAGGAAAGTTAATCCATCCATTTTTTCATTCTTCGAACTTTCTTTCCTCACCAAACATGATGTTTTATTTATCCCTCCAACTTTTTATCCTTCCAATTTTTCATCTTTTTACTTTTTTATCGTACCAAACGGAACATTAAGATTTTTATTGGTATAAAATATTAGTTTTGAGTAATAAATATTGATTTGAAATAATCGAATCTATCATTCCAATATCATTAAAAGTTAGATTGGACATTCAGTTCCTCTAATAATATTTGTCTCAAAAGCATTACTGTCACAAACGAATTTGAATTCACAACTATCGAAAAACGATGGGTAGATTCAAGGAAATGAGACCTCCTCCTTTGCCTATAAAAAGGTTAAAACCCTTTCCTTTCATCATTCAACTTTTTCACTTGTTTTTATAAGTGTCCACTAATTGAAAATCTTTTATTTAAGAGAGTACAAATATTGTGGATAGTTAATAGTTAATGGAGTTTAAAATTATAATAGAGTAATTTTTTGGTGTGGGTTAAAATTTTAATTAAATAAATTTAATTTTAATAAAATTAAACGTGTTAAACGAGTCGTATCGTGTTAACCGTTTATTAAACGATTCGTGTCCGTGTTTAAATTTTTTACCCGTTTATTAAACGTGTCGTATACGAGTTTACATGTTTTTCACCTGTCACCCGTTTAACCTGACACGTAACCGTTTAACCCGACACGTTTGACACCCCTAAACCAAACATCGTACAAAAGTTACTTTTATGTTGTATTAAGTACTGGAGTCAAAAGCCAAGCTCAAGAGCGTAATCCCGAGGCGGTAGTAGCTAAATAACAATAGCAGTATGGTCGATTGGGAGTGGATGAACCAACCACGGAGCCAATCGACCGATCCACCGAAGCCCTGGTCAAAGTTTTCCTAGATCCTGAGAATGAGAAGAAGTACTTTTTAATAGGGCCTCGTTGGATGGCACCGAAAGATCTAACATGATAGTGTTCTTACGTTAGAATGTCGACGTCTTTACCTGGACCCAGGCCGAGATGACAGGGATAAGCGCTGAGGTGGTGACTCATCGGATTTATGTGGACCCCTCCTTCAAACCTGTAAGACAAAAGGCCCAAAGAACGACTCCTCATCATGCCAAGGCCGTGGACGAGGAGGTGGACAAGTTGTTGGGAGCTAGCTCAATCAGAGAAGTGCAATTCTCCCGGTGGTTTTCTAACACTGTATGTGCAAAGAAAAAGGAGGAGAAATGACAAGTTTGCGTAGATTTCACTGATTTAAACAAAGCATACCCCAAAGACGAATACCCCTTGCCAAAAGTAGATCAGCTGGTCAATGCAATCGTTGGTCACAAGCGGCTCACCTTCATGGATGCCTGGGCGGGTTACTACCAAATTTCTTTGCATGAATTGGATCAGGAGAAAACAACATTCATTACGCATCGAGGAATCCATTGCTACACGGTAATGTCATTTGGACTAAAGAACACTAGTGCCACTTATCAACGCTTGATGAACAAGATTTTTAAGCAACAACTCGGCATATCCATTGAGGTTTATATTGATTACATGCTAGTGAAAAGCAAGGAGAGCGTCGATCACCTTCAGGACCTCGGGACCGCATTCGTCTTACTCCGAAACTACGAGCTAAAGTTCAATGCCTTGAAATGTGCTTTCGGAGTGAGCTTGGAAAAGTTCTTAGGGTACTTGGTCATCTATAGGGGCATTGAGGCCAACCCCGAGCAAATACAAGCCATACAGAATATTCGGGCACTGAGGACTACTAAAGACATCTAGAAATTGACTGGGATACTGGCGGCCCTAAACCGATTCATCACCAAATCCTCCAATAGATGCAAGTCGTTCTTCACCATACTTAAAGGGGCGACAAAAGGAGCCTGGGATGAGAGATGTGACCGAGCGCTTGATGGTATCAAAGAATATTTAAGATCACCTCCAACCTTGTTTGTCCCTGTAGCGGGGGAGGTACTCAACCTCTATTTGTCTGTACCCGACGGGGCCGTTAGTGGGGCTCTAGTAAGGGAACATGAGGGGCACAAAGGTCCATCTACTTCGTGAGCAAGACCTTGTTGGATGCCGACACACGTTATTTACGCATAGAGAAACTCATTCTCGCAGTGATTCTCTTGGCAAAGAAGCTCAGACATTACTTTCAAGGGCATACCATTGAAGTTCTGATCGATCGGCCCTTCAAACCCATCGTTCATAGAGCTGACATGTCAGGAAGAGTTGTCAAGTGTGCTGTGGAGCTCAGGGAGTTTGACATAAGGTACAAACCTCGTACTTCGATTAAAGGGCAGGTCCTTGCCATTCTGTTGTTGAGTTATCTGCGTCCGACCCCCCACAAGAAATGATAGTCTTCGATGATGACAGTTGGAGCCTTCATGTTGATGGGTCCTAAAACACAAGGGGGTAGGGATAGGTGTGGTACTGACCAGTTCTGGATGAGTTACGATAGAGCGGGCTATCAGATTAGGGTTTGAAGCATCCAGTAACAAGGTCGAGTATGAGGCGTTGCTGGTCGGACTCGATATCGCTTGCTCTGTCAGAATCAAGCACCTCCATGTTTTTGTGATTCCCAACTAATAGTGAATCAGATCAAGGGGGACTTCGAGATTCAAGATAGCAGAATGAAGGCATACTATCAGAAGGCGAAGTCCAAGATCGAAAAGTTAGGGAAAGTGGAGATATCCCAAATTTCAAGGGATCACAATTCCCATGCAGATGCGTTAGCTTGCTTAGCCTCGACATTGGCCTCGGAGGTAACTTGGTGTATTGTCATTGAGAGAAGGGAGAGTCCGAGCAGAAAGGAAATGAAGGTCAAGCAAATGCTGCTGGTACAGGTGCAAGGATCGCCCCTAAGTTGGATGGAACCTAAAATTGCATATTTGACGAAAGGAGTGCTTCCCGAGAATGTCAAAGAGGCTAGGAAGATTAAACTCAAGGATCTCAGGTTCTGGATATCCATCGACCATCAATTGTACAAGAGATATTTCTCAGGGCCACATTTACTCTATGTTCCCGAGGACAAGGTGGAGCTCCTGCTCTACGAGGTCCATGAGGGCGTATGTGGGAATCACACGGGAGAAAGTTCCCTCGCACATCGAGTAATAACCCAGGGATATTGGTGGTCATATATCCAAAAGGAAACTAAGAGTTATGTTCAAAAGTGTGACAAATGTCAAAAATTTGCTCCCATTATCCGACAACCGGTAGGAGATCTCAACTTATTGCCAAGTCCTTGGTCGTTCTCTCAGTGAAGGATGGATATTGTCATACCTCTCCCAAAGGCCCCCTTGGGCAAGAAGTTCCTGTTGGTGACAACTGATTACTTCACCAAGTGGATCGAGGTCGAGCCCCTGAAACAAAAAAATTCGTGTGGCAGAACATTTTCACTCGGTGTGGAATCCCTCGGACCATTGTTTCGAATAATGGAACTCAATTCAACAGCGGCCCTTTCAGGAAATTTTGTTCTAGATTCGGGATACGTAATTACTATTCAATGTCAGCCTATCCCTAGAGTAATGGATAAACGGAGGTCTCAAACAAAACGGTGTTAGCTGGGATCAAGAAGAGACTTGAGAAGGCAAAAAGAAGGTGGCCCGAGGAGCTGCTCAACGTGCCATGGACCTATAAGAACACGCCGAAAACGTCAACAGGAGAAACACCGTATGCCATGACATACGGAGTTGAGGTCGTCATCCCGTTAGAGGTAGGGTTCCCAACTATACGAACCCAAGCATTTAAGTTAGGGGACAACGATCAGACGCTTGCTAGGGATCTAAATTTGCCCAAAGAAAGAAGGGAGCTAGCATCTATCAAATTGGCGAAGTACCAAAGAGAGCTGTCAAGACAACACGAGAAGAAGGTTCGGGCGAGGAATTTCCAAGTTGGGGACCTGGTGTTACGCATGGTGGTGGGCACTGCTCGAGAATCCACTGATGGGGAGCTCAGCTCCAATTGGGAAAGCCCTTACAAAGTAATCGTCGTGAGGGGCACAGGTGCATATAGGTTACAAGACATGGATGACAATGATGTAACCCGACCTTGGAATGTATTGAATTTGAAAAAATATTTTCACTAAGATTGAATCCCAAGCTTTCTTGAATTAACACGAGTCAAGTGTTTGGTCGTTAAGGGTACGACCCCAAGGGGTGTAAGACTCCACCCTTGGAGTCACGTTCTCAAATGATTAACACGATTCAAGCACTCAGTCGTTAAGGGTATGGCCCCGTGGGGTGTAAAACTTTATTATTGGAGCCACACCCTTGAATGATTAACACGAGCCAAATGCTTGGTCGTTAAGGGTATGACCCTGAGGGGTGTAAGACTTCACCCTTGGAGCCACGCCCTTGAATGATTAGCAAAATCCAAGCGCTCAGTCATTAGGTGTACGACCACGAGGGGTGTAAGACTCCACCCTTAGAGCCACGCCCTCAAATGATTAACACGAGCCAAGCGCTCGGTCGTTAGGGGTATGGCCCTGAGGGGTGTAAGACTCCACCCTTGGAGCCACACCCTCGAATGATTAACGTCAGTTAAGTGCTCAGTCGTCAGGGATACGACCTCGATGGCCTTTACTGACTTGTTACTTCAGTTCTACTTCCTCGAGATCAAATGCTATGATCCTTGAGCAGTCAATAATAGGAAAAATAAAAGAACTCGTACATGGAAACAGAAAGGGGATTCCAATAGACGAAAAAGGGGCTTTGCATCCCCTGAAGCATATAAAAGAAAGGCACATTACAAGGACAAAAGTACTAACAAGAACAGTTAAGAGCCCCCGGGCCCTCCAGGAGTTGTGGCCTCATCACCATCGATTTCCTCGCCACCGAGGCCGCCACGCCTCCTTGATGGCTCCTCCCCGACTCATCAAGCTCTGTGTCGCAAAACCCCGTAAGAATGGGAGACGAAGGATGGGGAAGATCATCGTTATGGTCGACGGGCGGGATAGAACTGAGGATAGTAGAAGGCTAATTAGAACCATCACTAAGTGTGATGGGATCATTGGGGCCCTTTGTTAAACCCTCTTGACCAAGCCTAGGCTATAATTGATCTTCAGGGAGAATCCCTTCATCAAGCTCCCCAAGAACACTATGCATCTGGAATAGTTTCGAGACCGTGTCAACGTGTGTGGCGTGCAGAGCGACGTCCCAACCTTGCTTGAAATCCTTCTGTTTTTCTTCCTCGAAGGCATGTACCATTTGATCTCGGGTGGCCAGCCACACCCTTTGACACTCCTACTACAGCTTCTCCTACTCCCTTGTCTTCTCCGCTGTCAGGGAGTCAACCTTGGTTGTCAACTCGTCGATGAGGCCCTTGAAATCCTATAGCTTAATCTTAGTGACCGAGACCCGGAGTTCATACTCCTCCACTTTCTTCATAGCCGCGGCCTCACCCGCCTTCACGTTCTCCAAGTCAGCAGCAACAGCGACGCGTTGATGGATGAGCTCGGTGATGTGTTGGGTCTGGTTGGCAAGGGTCCTCTCTAACCCTCAGATGTGTTCATCCTTGGCCAAAAGTGATCAACGATGGCCTCCATCTACTGGTAGGCTAGGAAATGGAAAAGTGTCCAAGTCAAAAATTGCCAAGTACGTAAAGCAAAGAACTAATAAACAACGCACTTACCACCATGTTGCTCTGGATAACACTTAAAAGGATCCGGTTGTCCCCGTAGGTTTGGTAGACGTACATGACGGCCCCAAACTAGAATGTCCTCACAATGACAAACGCAACGTTGGAGGACAGAATAATGGAATCCGCCTCTAAGATGAGGCGTCCATTTCTGGTCTTTGCTCGGGCAACCCATTCAGCTGAAGTAACTGGGCCCAGAGCATCATGTCGATACTTCTGACGGCGCTCTTTAGACCCCTCAGTCTCCCCGACTTCTCCGACCCCTTTGCCGATCATCCGAGGAAAGAACTTGATGACTTGGGGCCTGTTCCCTCTGCGGGATAATAGGGTCCCCGAATGGTTGGGGATAGGGAGGTGGGTCCCGACGTGGTGAAGTCGACGGAGGGATGACCAGGGAAGTACCCGATGGCCCGACAAGCCCCGAGAGCTTGGCTCTCCTTACCGCTGCGACAGCCTCCATCGTTGCGGCGTTGAGGGTGGTAGGTTGAACATGTCTTCAGAAGTACGTTCGGAAGGAGTGTACTCGAAGTCTCGATCGAGGTCCTCCTCAAGATTTTCCTGCTCTTCCTTCGACGAAGAACGGTCCACCTAAATCGAAGGATCGAAGGGTGTTGGGATTTGAGAGAACCTGGAATAAGTAGGATGGTAGCCAAGGAGGACATGCGCCGACAAAGCTAAAGGATCCTTTGGGCGGGAAGCCCAAACTTTCACCAAGTCCTCAAAGTTTACCTGGGACCTTAAGGGTTGAGCGGCAGCAAGCTTGTACCCTTCCACAAGAAGAAATCAGAAATGAAAGTAAAAAACAGGTAATAAGACGCTAAGCTGGCTGAGCGGCAGTTAAACACACCTTCATCCCTTGGCACTTTGGGGCAATATAGTCCATCATACTCGGGACCATCTCCTTTCTCTCAACTGCCGTCGAGCATGATCAGATCTTTGACGTACCCCTTGTCCAAGTCCGGCACGTGGGTCACCGGGTACATCATGGTGTCCCAGACCTTGAGGTAGTACTTGCTGCCAACGACTAACTGCAAGTCGTAGCAAAACAGGATTTCATCCACCCCTAGATTCACCCCAAGCCGAGCATTTCAGGCTACCACTCCCATAACAATCCTAAAAAAATTAATGCCACACTGGAAGGGGAACAAGCTCAACTGCATCAACATCCTCAACAAGAAGGGATAAAGAGGGAAGGTAACTCCTCCTTCCATGATGGCCTTGATATAAAAAGGCATCATCTCTACGCTCTCTATCTCCATATTATGGTATCGGGAGTCAAAGGGGAAGGTAAAAATGGACTCGAGAATTATGTGATTTTCCCTAAAAGCCTGGATATTGGTTTATTTCACCTCGGTCCTCCTCAACCTACGATTGTCACTAACTCTAACAGGTTCTCTGACTAATATTCTGCGGATTCTGGTCATTGATGGGGTCTAAAAGAAATATAGAAGAGGAGATGAGAAACAGATTCGAAGAGAGGGGAGTACTTACATGTGGAGGATCTTCAAAGAAGGCGCTCGGGAAGGTTATAGAGGAGTACTCGGGAGCTGGAAGCAAAACGCTCAGGGGTTGAATGCTAGAAGAAAGCTTAGAATTTTAAAGTTCTAAAATGACTCAAACATCTTCTATTTATAGCCTGCTACGCAGGCAGGAATCAAAGAGTCGTCTGATCATTAGGGGATTTGAAAAGAAACGACGTCAAGCGTGCAAGTAACCGCTCCTATTGAATATATATGCTCAGCTACCCTCCAATCCCCTTGCGCCACATGTCCCACGCCATAAGAAGAATGGAGGCTGGAGGGCATTTGGCAAGACTTTAGGCGGCTTATCGACCCCCGGGTTGACATGTGTAAAAATGTAGCCGTTATGGAGCTCAAGAGACGCCGAGGAATGAAGCCGAGGGAGAACGGCTCAGAGAAGCCGAGTACACGTATTGACACCAGTATTTAAAACGACTTGACAACACATTTATGGCAGTGTGACTAATTCAAATGATTATTCATGACCGTCTGCACCCTCAAAAGCCTAGGCATGCGAATCATGATTGCTTGGCATTAATGGGTATCATGCCGAGTGTGCCCCCTCGGAGTACCCTGAGGTATTGTTCCCCTGGGCATTGAATGCTCAAGAGTAGGTGTCTGATGCCGATTAGAGGGACTTGATTTCCTCGGGGATAGCCGTGGAGCCGAGCATATGCCCTATCGCCCGAACATTAAAGATGCGAGGGTTTGAGTGGAGAACACTCATTGCGCATGGAAAAAGGTGTCAGACATTAAACGCTGAGATGGGACTTAAAGTTTTTGCACTCATTGCTATTCCAGGTATAAATACCCCTTAGAAAAATGAACAAAGGTATGCAATTTGTACCCAGATAAACCAATACAGTGTGCTGAAGTTTCCAAGTTTATACTGATTTAAGCTTCAGAGGGGATAAGTCGGGTGTTCACCTGACCACTTTCCTGAACCTTTCTTGGTTGTTTTCAAGTCGTTCATCATAAGGATCGCTATCTCAATCTATTGGAGGAGTTCTCCCATGCAGTTTTCATCCCAAAAAGAGGGAAAAGAAAGACAAAAATGGTGACACTATTGTTGGTTGAAAATCACATGGTATATTAATTGCCATGGAAATGAACAAAAGATAGTGACTGCAATGGAAATGAACAAAGGATCCTGAAGGTCGTTTCCCATGCATTCTTGGTCATGAAGGTGCAGGGCATGCACTTTATTTGTTTTGTGTGGTATATATGCAGTCTGTTTGTTCTTTTTTTTTTAATGCCAGAAGGGGTTTGTTATTTTGGGGGTCTCTATATTTCATAATTGTAGAAAGTGTTGGTAAAGGTGTGACCGAAGTTCAGGCAGGGGAGCATGTAATACCATGTTACCAGGCAGAATGCAGGGAATGCAAGTTCTGTAACTCAGGTGAGACAAATCTCGGTGGCAAAGTTAGGGACGCCACAGGAGCTGGGGTTATGCTGATTGATCGCAAGACTCGTTTTTCAATTGATGGGAAACCCATATATCACTACATGTCATGAGCACTACATTTTACATCGAATTGGTTGTACCATTAACTTTCTCTGCCATGAGGACCAGATATTATTCCATCTGATATACTGTCTTAAAAACTGTTGATAATTGTCCATCTGCCACTATCCGGCCGCGTGGCAATTTGCATAACAAATAGATGGAATAGCAGGCTCCTGGTACCTTCAAGGAGATTGTGGTTAGGTCTGTCAGGTAGAAGTACTAAAAGGGAATGACAATCATTAGACACGGGTTGCTATAATTGGCTATGGTTGGACATGTCTAACGATATCCTTGGGAATATAGTGCCTCCCTACAACTAGTGGCTGTAATCCTTTACTGCCTACCTGGCATAACGTGGAGATCGAGAGAGAGAGATTATGGGATACATATATCCATCCCATTGTAGCCTCCAATATGTATAGGCAACACGTGGAACTTGCGTCAAATACCCCTAATGTCTAATGACAGGAGGAAGGATTGTTTTCCACAAGAACCAGGGGACTCCTGCTCCAACTGAACAGATCTCTCTCTCTCTCTCTCTCTCTTTCTCTCTCTCTTCTCCATCCCTCTCTACATCCCCCTTCCACATCTACTTGAGTCCTTCCGAAATGACTTCCAAACCAAACTCAGCATCAACAAGAACATATGATCATGAAAATTGGAAATTAAGTTAGACTCTAGGATGCATATAAAATATGATGTACTGAAAAATATTATGCTTTCTTTTAATGCTCTTGATTTTCTGATACATTTATGGTCTCTAGTAAATTGCATTTAGTCATTCCTACTGACGCGTCGATGGTAGTCAAATGGCCAAATTCAACTTATTCAACTAACTTTGTTGTGTTTGTTTAAGACTCCCAGTAGGAAGGTTTTAGGCCCTAAATAACAATTTTATCCTTGATAATGGAAGTGAAAATGATGAAAACCTTGTTTTCTAATTGTGAAGCATGGCACGGACATAATAGAGACATCAAAGTTTGGGATCCCTTTAGTCAGTTCTAGAGATGTGTTTATCTTTCCTTTTCTTTTTTCGAAGAGAAATGAATCTTTTGATGATTTATTATGTCAATTTTGCTTTTGTTTTTTTCATGACTTGCTTTGCAGATATCTGTCAAATACAGTCACTTCTTTACTCATAGGTATTCACCATATTATGCCCTGTGTTAGCTGTCTTCTAGGTCTTGGAGCAGCTTGGAACACTGCAAAAGTGGAATCTGGTTCCAGCGTTTGTATTTTTGGTCTTGGAACCGTTGGCTTAGCAGTAAGTTTCTGATAGGACCATCTAGTATTGTTATTGTGCTGTCTTCTGTAGCTTGTAATCGTGGGATTACTTGATAGGTGGCAAAGGGTGCAAAAGCAGCTGGTGCTTCACGAATAATTGGTATAGATATTAACAGGGAAAAGTTTGATATGGGTGTGGCTTCACCTATTCCATCTCCCACTGGTTTTTTTATGGCATACCCTTATGGACTGATCAGTTATAGTTCCTCAATTTGTTGTTGAAGTATTATTTTTGTTATTCTAGCCTAGAATCACTGCATCTCGTGCATCAGAATCTGATTATGGCCATTACTTGTTGAGGCTTTGAACTAGAGTCTTCTTAATGATAGATCCTTTTACTTCACAATTTTTGAGCTCTTTACCGTGTACTACTTTAATGTCAACATGTACCCAGATACAATTAAACTTCCAGCCTTGTAGATTTTTAATTCATTATGTATTTGTTAAGGTGGACAGTGAAACAAGAACACCTACATTCGCTCCTCAATACTATTGTCAATCCAAAAGACCATGAGAAACCAATCCAGCAGGTTATTGTTGATCTTACAGACGGTGGTGTTGACTATAGTTTTGAGTGTGTTGGAAACGTGTCCCTAATGAGAGCTGCTTTGGAGTGCTGTATTAAGGTCAGTTGTGCCTCAACCGGTGTCTCAAATTGTGGATACTATTGATGTGATCAGGCCTAACACATCGGATTTTTTGGGAAAAAAGTTGCAGGGCTGGGGAATATCAGTCATTGTGGGTGTTGCGGCAGCTGGTGAAGTGGTATCCACTCGCCCCTATATGTTGGTAACCGGTCGTGTTTGGAAAGGAACAGCCTTTAGTGGTTTCAAGAGCCGTTCACAAGTGCCTTGGCTTGTGGAGAAGTAAATGAGGAAGGAAAGCACACTAGATATCAGTTATCAACTTATCATGTTCCTCAAATGGATTTTGTTTATTACTGAAGCCCCTTTGCTCATCTGTCAGGAAATCAACATTGATGAACCCACACTGTGTCTCTTACGGAGATTAGCAAGGCTTTTGATCTCCTGCATGAAGGAAATTGCCTACATTGTGTGCTTAGTATGCATGTTTGAGGTTTGCAGTTCAGTGCTATATAGGATACAGGCCTTTTCTTTCCTCGTCTTTCGTGAGACGGGAAAAAGTTTTGTATAGTTTACTCTTTGGAAGCAGACTTCGGGATGGTTTATGTTAAATAGGCTGGTTTATCATCTTTGAAAAAGTTTTTGAATTGTCTGAGGGCTTGATTTGTAGCTGGGCTTGAGTTGCATCTGACGTAGGTTAAGAATTTGTTTACATAACAATAAGAAGCCAAAAGACTGGTTAGGACCGTTCTTGGTTATAAAAAAAACTGCAACAACTAATTAAAAACATAAGAAATTCAATTCTAAAACTAGCTTCCTTCAGCAGCAGAAAAAGAACTACAAAATAAACTACATCACTATTTCCAAGTCGGCAGGACTATATGTTTAGTGACATGGTCCCTAGAGAGGCTAAAGGCTTTTTTTGGTTCAATGGTCAGGAATATTAGAATCAGCTTATGCACATTTTAACTATTATCTTCTCTGGTCTGATGAAAGACAAATCATCCATGTCGAGACTAGGATATCCATGAGAGATGGATCTCTCTTAATTTGGTCTCAAAAAATTATCAAGATCCGAACTCAAGACATTTAAGTTTATAACTCATCTTTATTATTATTTGAACTACCTTGGAATTAGTGGATTATTTATTTAATTTGGTACCCTACTTATTTCTAAATCAATCTATCTATGTACAGGGTGGATTTCATTCATCCAGAAGATCAAACTAGACGGCCAGTGAATAGGGTGAGGAAGCCGTGCCTGTCGGCTCTACCTTGGTCATCATGAACCCATTCCTTTGGCTCTCATCATCACCATGGTAGGCATATCCGCCATGGCTGGTCATGTCCATTCCCGCTATCTCATCCTCTTGTGATATCCTCAGAAGCTTGAGCTTATGCAGAACCCAAAATAAAGTCCCCATAGTGATACTCACCCAAGTGGCGATCACCAGAATTTGCACCACATGCGCGACCAAGAGGTTTTTGCCACCACCCATGAGCAACCCATACGGCCTACCTGGTCTGCCGGGGTAAATCTCATTGACATACACTTTGTTGGCGAACAAGGCAGTGAAGATGATCCCCCAAGCTCCACAACCACCATGAAGCTGTGCCGCCTCCAATGGATCATCGTATTTGAATCTCTCCGCCAGCTTGTTGCATCCAATGAGAACCCAAGCAGCGACAAATCCACAAACAATTGCCGCCCATGGATCTACGACGGAGCACCCAGAAGTGATCGCCGCAAACCCACCGAGCAATCCATTGCAAACATCTGTGAGATTCCAATTGCCGATAAACAGCCGTTTTCCGAACAGGGTGGTCAGCGCCGCCGTGCATCCAGCCAGAGTCGTCGTGACAGCAGTCCTTCCGACTGCGCTCCATTGGCCATAAAATGAACCACTCTCTCCATAAGCTTTCAAGATGTTGAGAAATGAACCAGGATTGAAACCATACCAACCAAACCATAAGAGGAACGTTCCCAAAACCACCAGTGTCCCACTATGGCCACGGAGAGCCACCTGTTTGCCGGAAAGATCGAACCGACCAATACGCGGGCCTTCAATGAGAGCACCCCATAATCCAGCAATGCCTCCAACCATATGAACAACTCCAGACCCTGCAAAATCGATAACCCCAGATCCAAACAAGAGGTTATCAGTTCTTGCAGCACTGGCCCACCCATCACCGGACCAAAACCAATGAGACACAACTGGATACACAAAACCAGTCAAGAACGATGAGTAAACCAAATACGCCACGAACTGTGTTCGCTCTGCGATTGATCCACTGGTAATCCCAGCAGCTGCAATGGCGAAACACCATTGATAGAGAAAGTAACTGTAGTCGAAAGACGAGGAAGGAATGTGTTTCAAGCCAAAGAAGTGTTTTCCAATGAACCCATTTGATGGGGTTCCAAAAGCGAAGGCGAATCCGAAGAGGTAGTAGAAGAGGCCGCCAGCGGCGGCGTCAATTACGTTGGTAAGCATGATGTTCATGGTGTTCTTGGCGCGGACTGAACCGGCACAGAGCATTGCGAAGCCAAGCTGCATGATGAAGACGAGGTAGGAAGAGAAGAGAAGGTAGGTGGTGTCAACGGCAAAGCCCGTGTCAATGAATTTGTCTGATACGTCATTGAATCGGTTGCAGATGAACTCAGCCGCGGCGGTGGCATTGTCGGCTCCACCCAGAAGTGGGCTTAGATCAGTGGCTAAGCAACTGAGAGCCGCCATAAAAAACTCACACACAGAGAGAGAGGGAATGTGGTGTTGACGTGAGGATTGAGGGAATCAGTGAACCCTAGGTTATGGAATTTGTTTATATAAAGACTGGATCTGAGAGATTCCTGAGTTGAAAGGGTTAGCAGAAACCGAGATTCTTGGGATCCAGAGGATCTGAATCCCAAGATTTTCTCCTGAGTTTGAGAATTTCAAAATCAAAGCTGGCCGAAACATAAAGGGCTTTAGGCCCAACAAAAAAGGCCTAAATTAACCTCGTAAATGTAAGGACAAATGGCACTTTGGCCCCCGAAAGATTAAAAAAATATCAATTTTCCCCACAAAAGATCTATTGTTTCAAATTCCATCCTCAAAATTATTATTTGATGACAATGTGGCCTCAGCCCTGACGGACGAATTTGCTGTTAACCCAAGTTATACACGTAATAACCAGAAGGGTCTTCCTATAAAAATACCACAAACCCAACACCCTTTTAATTTTGGTGTTATATCATATGACCTATGCTTAGGGGTGCAACTCAAGCGGGTTTGACGGGTTGGACAGTTAACCTTAATTCAACTCTAAGTATATAATCTTCAACCTTAACCCTACCTCGGGTTGAGAAACTCAACCCAAGCATTGTCCGAGTTTAATTCGGACAGTCTCGAATTGATTTCGAGTTACTTTATGAATTCAATTCGGATTGAGTTCGGATTAAACCCCAAAATAAGCTTGTTGTTTTAAACCTGATATATATGTTACATAATATTCACATAAACTAACAACAAACAACTTCAATCAAGTTTTTAACATAAAAACCATAATATTAAGAACTCAATGTTTAAGATAACTCTAGGATAAAATTGTATTTATATAGTATTAATTCAGGTTGAACCCAATTATTAAATCGGGTTGAGCCCTATTTTAATATTCGGGCTCAACCCGTGAACCCGATGACTCAACCCGAGTCCCGTCTAAATTGAATTCAGGTTGAGATTTTTTTATTCAAGTCCAATCCAAGTATTAAAAATCTTAGCTCAAGCCTTAATTTTTTTGAATTGGGCTTGGGTTGAAATCGAGTTAACCCGCCCAAATTGCACCCTACCTACGCTGAAGGAGGAAGGAAGCAAGAGAAGAAGGAAAAGAAAAGAGGAGAAAGAATGAAAGGCTTCTGTTATTGTAGAATTACTAAAACTAACAAAGGAATATTTAGTGTTCTTGCCTGCTTTCTTATTGTCATATTTATCATATCTTTTTAGTTTCAGTTATTTTCTAAATGTGCTTGTCCGCCTTCTCCAGTCTCTAAAACAAACTTCCTAAACCTCTAGAGATGAGGGTGATAAGCAACAAAAAAATTTCAACTACAAATTAGGAACGATTGGTTTCTTCAAACTCCCTTTTTGGTCGAGACTAGATGAAAAGATCTGTCGGGCAACTGCTTCTGAAGGGGTACACACGACTACAGAAGGCACCAAGCACCATTTGAGCTCTTCTCAACTTTGATGCAATTCGAATTTTGACACCATGTACTGTAAATTTTATCTTTGCCCTTTAGCCAGAGAAAAAACAAATTACCATTCATTCTATTGACTGAATTGTAGTTAAAATGGACACAATCTTTTACTAAAAAGCTTAAGCCAAATACAAATATTTTGTATCACCGAGGTTATAGCCTAGAGGTTGAAAGTCATGTCCTCCTCCAATGGTCATGAGTTTGAACTCGTTTACAATAGTAATCTCTGTGAAACAGAGACAATTGAAGGGACTGAATGTCAAACTTGCCCTCAGTGGTACTTTGACGACGGGTTCAACCATCTCAAGTCAATAACAACCAAATATTCTATAACAAGTGAAAACCTCAATGTAACGTCTAATGGGGGTTGCTATACCTAATTGCCCTTGACCACCCTTTTTCCAAAAAAAAATAACAAATATTTTGTACATATATAATATAGATATGTACATTCAGATATAAAAAATCTTAAATACTAAAATTTAGGACTGATCAACTCGAATATTCCAAAAAAACAAAAAGTTACAAGACTGGGCCCCAAACAAAAATTTAGGACTAACGTCCAAGTTTCGTTGATGCACGTTAACCATACACAATACAATAAGAGCAACGCTATTGGGACCTAATTTACTGACTTAATTTGCTGACCTAATTTACTATGACCTTTGGATTGGTTGTGGGGGTCATCAAGCATTGGAACTTGGTGTTGATCCAATAGTTATACTGCAGCCACATCATTATGTCAGCAAATTAGGTCAGTATTTTAGGTCCAAATAGTATTACTCATACAATAAACATAATGAATTTCCAAATCCTTATACCGTGAAAAATTCTTGGCAGAACTCAACAATAATCATCAATTACCTTCAAAATCAACTACATTATGATCCTAATTGTGCAACTTACTCATGATGGGCATGGTGGAGGCGCCCAATTCCCAGATTTGAACTGTTTATAGAAGCTGGATTTCTTCGAAACGACAAAAAAAACTGCAGCAAACAGATGGAGAATGGGATATTAGATGTGGTAATAGTATCCTCTGTAGGAAATTTTGTCGAGAAATATATATACCAGGGATTCCAGAGATAATGAAATTCGATTCTTTCAAAACATCATAAAGTTTCCTCTTTTCATTGACTTTGATCCATTGAGAAGGCCCACTGCCTGAAAAACATTGAACGGAGTAGATCAATACACGACTGTCATCTACAACATATGGAGACATATAGTGCATAATTGGAGATACAAAACGTCAAAGTGAGACTCATACTAGCAATATCTCGCACATCATGCATCGACTTATTTTATTAGATACAACACCACATTGGACATCCAAAACTTAGCGATATAAGCAAAAAAGGAGTGGTAAACAACTGGTAATGGAAGCCGGAAGCAATAAAACCTGGAACCACGTGCCAAAACAACAGCTTTGGCATGGTCTCACGCAAACGTCAGACTGTCAAATAACTGGTGTAATGATACCAGACTTTTGATATGAACAACAACCAGGTGGGGATTTGTTCATCCAAATTATTAAGTTCGGGAAATAAACATTTTCAACCTCGTTCCAAATGAAAAGAAATTTGCTCAATGTCCATCCATAATCAATAGCTCAAATTTCTCCAACCCCTCATCATGAATTTGCAGAAGTGTCAAAACAGGGAGAGAAGAGGGAAGTTCAAAACGATCTCCTTGTAATAACTAAACACTAATACAAAAATGCATAAATTGTTGAATAGGTGGTAGAGGAGAATAAAATGTACCATCCAAATACACTATCCAAATGCATGACAAAAAGGTTGTGCAAAGAGCTTAAAGCTCCACAGTGCCAGAAATTGGAAAAACCCCAACAATGGCCCAATACCTTAAAGCATGTCATACATACAGCCCATACCATTATCTGATTTCACACTGCCATTTAACATGCAGAAAACTGCTTTTGAGGTTTTAGGTGTCAGTACAATGACACTACCAAGGTACCACAACTGCCTATATAAACACAATGAAACAGTGACAAAACAGAATACCTATAAAACTGTAAGGGATAGAGTATTTATAATTTGAAGGCATTTTCCGAATATTGGAAGGCAGTTTCCATCTGCTTTCCCTTAGATCCATCGTTGACGTAGAGATATATATGCAGACCATTCAATTCTTCTATTTAGGATCAAGTAGATAACCTTTTTGCACCTTCCAACATAATAAAGGCCCCTTGTGTTTGAGAAATTACCTTTACTTGAAAAGATAAAGAAGGGATAGATTAGAAACATACCATCTGCAGGGCTGCCTTCAGTCTGACTATCAGCTTTATCTTTCTCCTCATCGGCAAAGTTTTCCAAATGAGAACCAGCTGTTGCCTCCAAAAAATAACGAAGAATTTCTTTCCTGGATAAACAAACTCCAGAACCAGCCTGTCAAATAAATTCAAGACAATAAGGTACAACAAGTAAAAGCATCATGTTTGAGAAGAATATCATTCATCATGGGGCCTTAAATAAAAATGTATAGCAATAAAAGTGATGCATGTGGTCATTAATTGTATTATGGCAAACAAAAGACTTGTATATCCTCATATTTTGGGGAGCACTAAGTCACATAACAATAAGTCTCAAGTGTCTTTTAAGGATGTTCAGCAGCACATGTCAATTTCCAAAGTCCAAACCAGGGTGCCAAGCGAGACATGCATGTAACACGCGGCATAACCATTAACTCCAACAATGGATTATAATGAGCATCAACAGCGTAGGAGACTAACCGACTTTTTAACTAAATTCAGGATGACAACAAAGGAATCACACGAAGACTAAATGTAACGTGAATTTAGCATAATCACATATGTGACAAATAAGCCACCTAAATCGAGAAACACAATCACTAATGTGTATCAAGATGTACATTTCTACATGACCTCCCTATTCTGAACACGTTATGCCTGGAGGGCTGGGTGGAGGCTAAATTGTGAATATGTTAGTGAGTATACAAATGTTGTATGTCAAGAATTATAGAAAAGAGGAGTTGAAAAGTACTCTCCCACAAATTTATCTGCTGATAATTTATTACAGCTTGCTTTTTAAATTTAAGCAATATGTAGAAACATGGAATTAGCTGTCTATGAGACAACTCAATGCTGAACAAAGCGAAAAATAAGCAAAAAAATCTTATGAGCCAATGTTGAAGTTTCATTAGAGGACTTTATTTAGATTAGAGGATCTCCAATATTGCTCTTTATTTTAGAGAACATCTTTTAAAAAATAGAGAGCATCTTTGATGAAAATTTAAACTACAGACAGAAATTTTGTACATAACACCAATAGGGTTCTCTTTATTGCTGTTGAAAAAATAGTTTTTAAATAGCTTTTAATGATTGTGTATGTGTCATTGTTCAATTCAATGAAGATAGAGTAGAGAGTGAATTTGACTTTCCAAATCTGGATAGCCAAGTTGGGTTCTTTATTTTAATTTCGTCAAATTGAGAGCCTATTAGAGGTCAATTTTTGGTGGTTCGCTCTCTAAAACAAAGAATTGAGTGGGAATGAAGAACTAATTGGAGAAGCTCTTCAAAGAAACCCCTAAGATCAAACCAGCATGGATGAAAAGTATCTGAGACTTTCCTAACTATGCCATGATGTTCATGACAGATGATATGCAAAATGCTATAGAAGGAGAAAGTCTAAATCCATTTCAATCCTTGGCATTTAAGACGGCATCTTCTTTTGGCAATTCAAACAACTATATCTAGAAAGCAACAACACTAAAGGATAACAAACATTTGCATACCTCAAAGTACAACTCAACAGCTTCACGGGTGTAAGCATTCTCTTTGTCCCATGCTAATGGTGGACAGCTTTCAGAAAACATGTTTGGAAGCTAAGGATCGCAAGCAATGTTCACAAATCTGATAGGCCTCATACTACTCACGCAATTTATGTACACATTGACATATAAGTACATTGAGAATTCAAACCCAAAAAAAGGAGGGAAAAAGTCCTCAAAGAGGATATCATGTCAAGATGAGTTGAAAACATGTCAGTCTCACAGAAGTCCTCAATAAAGTCACTCGACATAACCTCTGCATACAGTAGGAGAACAGGCCAGTGAAGAATGTTATTCTTATCTAATATCGGTTTTTTTAACCCCGTGAGTTCTTGATACATTGCCTTCCCAAACTTCAATCCTCTATCTTCAATGGCAGAAACAATGCCCTGAGTATTGTTAACATTGAGAAACGTTAAAAGCCTTCTAAATATGGTACAATGTGGTTATTTAAACATTATATCATGTGTCTTAGATAGACCTTAGCTACCGCCACCGCCTTGGAGACTTGAGCCTCACGCTGTTCACACTCTGACTTCCTTAAATCAATTTGCATGGCTAGCTTCAATAATTCGTTGCTCTCTGGAGATTGCTCAAGTCCTTTCTCACAATAAGATTTTGCTTCGACCAATAGATTCAGAGACAATGATGCTTTAGCTGCTCTATAAAGTGCCTAATGAGAAGTATATATGAACTCTCGTCAGAAATCTTATATAACAGCAAGTCGAATGAATCCAGGCTAAGAATTTAAACTGAAATCACAACCTTGACACTTGTTGGACAGAGTTTAATTGCCTCCTGAGCATCCTGGAGAGCACGCCTGTAATTCCCCAATAGTAGATTCACATGAGCTCTATTTGCAAAGACAACCGAGTGCTCCGACTCACTTAAAGCCTTCTGATTTATTGCCCTGGTGTAGCAATCAATGGCATCGGAATAGTGTTTTTTCCCCATCTTGACATACTCGTTTCCTTTTTCCTGAAAGGCCAGTGGAGGAGATAAGAAACACACAAGGGCAATGAAAACCTAGAGAGGATTCAACCGATAGTGTCTTACAAGAAATTAATAATTCTCTCAACAAATATGCAATAAGAGAGGATGAAAGATATAGTACCTTGAGTTCAATAGCAACAGACTCTTTGAGGGCACTGATTCCGACAAGGTCCGCCATCTCGTTCTCGGTTTTAGGTTCTGAACCTTCCTCCATCCACAGCGCCATACCTATTCATTATCTGCTACACAAAAAGGAGAGGGGGAGAGAGAGAGAGAGAAAGACAGACAGAGAGTCGGCAATTTCAGACTTTACAATGGGCCCTGTTGTTTTCCGATTACTGGACGGCCCATATCATGTATGTTGATCGAACGAGTTTGAGCCAAAATTAAAAAACTTGGTTCTTAATTAAGTTTAAAAATTTATCCTAGTTTGATTTTTTTAGGAAATGAGTCGAGTTTGAACGAGTCAAACTTGAATCGATCTTGAGCCAAGTCCGAGTATTTCTACATAAACAAGTCGAGTCTATCGAGTTTGAGTCGAGTTTGTAGGATTTGTTTTCTAAACGAGTTTAAAAACTTGTTCAAATTTGAACTCGTTTAGAAAACGAGTCCAGCCTGAATGAGTTGCATCCGAGTCAAATTCAAGCTAAGCTCGAGTAACTCAATTTGATTAACAGTCCTACATCCAGCCAATGCCTCTGTATCATTAGGCTTTAACTTGGGACTATATCTATTTAACAGATATAGCAAGAGCGAGGATGAGGGCGAGGGCGAGGGAGGGAGCGGGGGTAAGGTAAGTCCATCCCCGTTTTTATTGTCGCACGAGTTTATATGGGTATCTTGTAAACGTCTACTGTTCAATACGTATGGTCCATTTTCCGATCCAAATGAAACAAATTTAGACGAATACTCGTTTTTTTCTGATACACTGTCATCCCTAACCTCCGGTCGACATTAGTCTGTCAAGCTTTTGCCCATTGTAGAAATTTACCCACTGTTGTCTCTTGTAGGAGCCTAGACTGTATCTCAATCCCAGTATGACTGATCATCGACTCAAACCAATTATTTATCATTGCCTTGTAAGTTATTGTCTCGTCAACTAGCTAATTAAGCATGAATCCCTCCTCAGGCGGGTTCCTCTTTTGTTCCTCAACCTACGAGGTGTATTAATAGTTGTTTTCAGTTGTAGTACCAAATGACATAAAAAAGATGATTACTGAAATATTTGAGCTTCACTTAGTCATTTGTTATGTTCTTATTAGATGGTATCAACACATGTCGATGACAACGTGATATCACCATAAATATTTTTCTCTAACACATCAAAACCAATATCTAATTCAGAGATCTTGATTAAGATTTTTTTTTTTTCTGTGTTAAGGATATCCAATTAAGAATTTAATTTAATATAATTATTGAATGAATTGTAAGTTTCAATATTAGATTTATCTCATTTTTAATCAAATACTTACAATTAATTAAATTCTCAAATTAGATCGAGATAATATTTTATTTTTTATATTTATCTCCATGTGACGCTTATTTTGATGATTTCAATTCCTTGATAAATGTTTTGATTAATAATAATGATGGTGGTTGTAGCCATATGAAGTTGATTTTGATGACTCTTACTAATTTGGATTTTTTTTTATCATATGAAACTGATTTTGATGATTTCAATTTCTTATTCGATATTTTTAATGATAGCAATTCGTGAGAAAATGAAGGCACCATTTGCACTTCTTTTTTCAACTATAAAACCCCAACAATTTTTTCCAATTTTCTTCATACCCAACTTATTTTTTGGGACAAATAAATAGTAATTTGGTCCAAACATAATTAGAACCGCGATCCAATTACACACGACCGAGTCTTGCCCCAACCCTTTTCTTCCCGAGGCGGCCCACTCCTATGAGGTTACCAATCACTCTAATGACTATTGTTTCGTTGTTCGATCTAAAAATTGAAAGTTCGAATCTAATCGTCTCCTCTCAACAATAATACTTGACAAAAAAATAAAATAAAAGCATAAGGTGTGTCATTCTATTGACCATTTTGTGTAAGAATATTTTTATTAGTCATGGGGACATCAGGAAGGAACAAAAATCTAGTGTAGTGGGTTGAAATAATTCAATACTTAATTATGTAAAGGCCAACAATTTTTGTTAAGTATTACCTCTCTTTTTTATTTTTTGTTTTACCATAAAAGGAAAGGAAAAAAAAAAGGAATTTGTATCTACAAGATATGTTTGTGGTGTTTCTTATGACCCATTTATTAACTATATATGTTTTTTTAAACAATTATAGGTCGATTATAATTCAACAATAAAATAATTTTTTTTTACCATTTATTAACTATGTATGTTTTTTTAACAAATTATAGGTCCATTATAATTCAGCAATAAAATAATTTTTTTTTTTTATAATTTGAACATCAAGTATCTCGGGGCAGTAATTGATAACTTTATACACCAGACACTACTTTTTTCTTTTTTCCCCTATAAGTTGCTTATATGGTTGTGGATTTTTATGGTTTGGTGGAGCTTTGCCATTTTCAAATGTTAATGTCACTTTTCCGTATAGGCGATGTCTGACGCGATTTACTACTTGATTTTGGTGGTATTATGATAATTGATTGTTCTTCCAGGTTAATAATTATGATTCAAATTGAACATTCCACAATAAGAAATTCTCGTGATTATGTCTGCAGATTACTACTTCATTATCGTTCTCTTTCATTTAAATAGCAAAAAAAAAATGTTGATACAAATATTTTTAAAGGTTAATTGCATTGGAAGTCCCTCAGGTATAAAGTTTATCTCATTTTGGTCCCTCGATATTTTAATTGTATCATTATAGTCCATAAAATATTGAATATATTTTTATATGGTCCCTCAAGTAGACAACATTCAAATTGCTAATAATTTGTTATCATAAACTTGCCACATGATTAGGGGAGCAACTCGACCAGGGTTAGGAGGTCAACCCTAAGTATATAATCTCTAACCCTAACTCTAACTCTAACCCGAATCCAATATGATGTACTCAACCCAAGTACAAACCGAGTTTAATTCGAACGAATTCGGGTTGAATTCAAGTTATTTAATTCGAGCTAATTTTAGGCTGAGTAATTCGGGTTAATTTTCGAGTTCAATTTGAGTTGAGTTTATTGAAGCCCGAAATAGGTTTTTTGTTCTAAATCTAGTACATATATTACATAATATTCACCTAAATTAACAACTAACAACTTCAATTAAGTTTTTAACATAAAACTATAATATTAAAAACTTAATGTCTGAAATAATGCAACCAAAACCAACAGTCAATGTTTAACATAAACACATAATAATAATTTAACACAAAGTCAAAAACATAAACAAAACCACAACCACCACACCACGACCAGTGCCCACTGTCACCACATCCACCAGCCATTTCCTACCGCAACACAACTAGGCCTGGCCTAGGCATAGGCCACTTAGGTGGCTGCTTAGGGCTCCCAATATTTTTGGGTCCCAAATATCTTGAGTTGAAGACTTTTTGTAATAAGGTGGTTTGAACTCAAATGGCTTAATGAAATTATAAAAAGAGATTCTTATCATTGCGTTACACAGTGGCCCATTGTGAAAAGAGAGTCCAACAACTGTTTTATTACTTTTAATAATCTTTCAGATAGTCAAATCGAGTCTCTTTCAATGTATCAGATGATGAAAAAAATATGTCAGACATATGTAAGTTTTCTCTCTCTCTCTCTCTCTCTCACACACACACACATACATACTGTGTAAGTGATTGTTAAGGTTAAAGAAGAAATAACTAGAGCACTTGAAAAAAATTATTAGCATGAAAAAATTCTTATAGAAATCATACTATTCTTTTAATCCAATATAGGTTTAAAATATTAAAAATAGATAAAATGTTTTTGACTCTTAATTTAGTTTTCAAAGATTAAATTCTTTATGTGATGAAAGTTTTGAAAAAATATGGTCTTAAACTTAAATTTTTTTTAAAACATGACTTATTTTGTAGTTTAATTTATTTTTACGAAAAAGTCTTAAGAACTTTCATATGTAGAAACTATACATGGAAACAACGATATAATGATACATAAAAAGATTAGATTTTTTTTCAGATGTCTCCATTACTTATTGAATATTGTAAATAATGTCATTATAAATTTATTCTACTTGAAGAAAGTTTTTTGAATTATAAATTGATAAAATTTTATCTACAACCAATTATGTTATCAGAAAAAGTGAAGAGATTAACTATATTATCTATTAAAAAAAATTTATTAGTAAAATATCAATTTAAAATTCTGCTTAATATTTTAACATCTCAAAAAATAAATAACATTTATTAAATGTTATTATTTAATATTATGTATATTAATCAAGTATATAAATTAATGTGGCCTTGTTTAACATTTCACCTATGCCCCTAATAACATTGGGCCACCCTAAATACAACAAACCACTAAGAGAGGGAGGAATGATAAGTGAGAGAGGGAGGCAGGAGGTTGAGATTCTAAAACTACTTACACAAGGCAGGTTGAGAGTGGGAGGAGACCTAGAGCAGAGAGGTAGGCTAAGAGTTAGACGAGTGAAAGAGGGATCGAGACTAAGAAAATAAGAGAGAGATCTGAGAGTGAGAGTGACAACGAGATATAAGAGTGAGAGTGAGAGAGAGATCTGAGGGTAGAGAGGCGCAAGTGTGAGTGGAAAGTTTGAATAGTAACCCTAGTAGTTAAAATATATTTATGTATATTCGGGGTTTAACCTGGAAATTCGAGGCATTAATCTGAAGTTTGTCTGAATTCAATTCGGGTTAGATTTTTTTGGTCCATGCTCAAACCAAATATTAAAAATTCCAATCCAAACTCTATTTTCTTTTCGGGCTAGGCTCAAGTTGAATTCGAGTTGGCTCACACAAGTTGCACCCCTACACATGATATCTAAATACGAAAAAAAATAATTTGGGTAGCTCTTAACAAAAAATGTGCTATATGGATACCTCTTGACTAAAATTTAGATAACTCACGATAAAAAATGTCTAATTTGGTTTATCTTTGACCAAACTTTGGGTAAAAATTTGGTCAAGAGTTATCTAACTTATTTTTTTATCTATATTTGATATTGCGTGATAAATTTATAATAAAAAATCGTTAGTAATCTAGATTTTATCTATTTGAGAGACTTTATAGAAATATATTTAATGTCTGGGGACTAAAATGATACAATCAAAATATTGGGAATCAAAATGAGATTAATTTCATATTTTAAAGACCTCTATTACAATTAACTCTATTTTAATGCACTTAGAAGCGCACTGTTTAATTTATATCTCCAAAATTATTTTTTCTATTGCCAAAAACTTTTTAAAACTTTTTATGAGAGAAAAATTGTTTGGTTAGCTATTTTTTGTTTTTGTTTTTGTTTTTTGAAAACTAAGAATAAAAAGTTGATAGACTTAAAGAACAAGTTAAGGTTATTTTGTGTATTTTTAGAAACAATATTTCCAATATTTAGAAAATACCACCACCACCACACTTCCACCATTACCACATTCCCACTATATTTTTGTTTTTATTATTTTTCTACGTTATTGTCTGAACAAGTTTTACTATTTTGTATTTCGTATAACTGTTTTTTGAATCATATAACCAAATAAGTTATGTGATACAAAAAACACCAAAATAATTTTTTAAGGTAGAGTTTGGTAACCATGTGTTTTAATTTTTATTTCTTATCAAAATAAAAAATAAAAACACGTAGGGGCTGTGTGTTTCATTTTTTTAAGGTACTGTGTTTTGAAAACAAGGTCAAAAAATGCAAACAAGAAAAAAAAAGTGTTTTTCATAAACACCTAAAAAATGAAAACGCAAGCGCGCAATGATGCCTCCTTCAATGAAATTCATGATTCGAATTCCCTTACTAACAAATGAGGATTTTTGTCCTAACTCTTAAAATTCATTTTTTTCCATCTCTTTTCCTAGTCGTCTCTCTCTCTCCAAAACTATCCCACGATTACGAAGGCAAAACCGAAGTGTCCCACGAAAATAAAATCGAAACTCCTAATCTCAAACATCTTTATCTCAAGCTCAATCAATGGTTGGGTGGGGGATTTCATAATCTCTGATTTCTCTTTCTCTCAAGCTCAATCGGTGGTTGGGTGGTAGATTTCATAATCTTTGATTTTTCTTTCTCTCAAGTTCGATGGTTGAGTGGTGGGTTTTAAGGGTCTGGCTGGTGGATTTTCAGGAGGTTGAATTTTTGGGGGTGTTAGTGGGGGGGTTGGGTGGTGGGTTTTCGGCGGTGTTGGTGGTGGATAAATAAGTGGATTGGGTGGTAGGGTTTGGAATATTGGAGGCGGTAATGGTTGAGTGATGAGTTTTCGACGATTTGTGTAGAGATGTACTTGAGATTAAAAAATTAAAATAATCATAATGAACTATGAAAAACACTCTTATAATACCGAACATTTTTTATTTTTATTTTCATAAATTTTTAAATATAAATAAATATTAAACATATTTTATATTTTTAATTTTTATAATAAAAAAATTATTTCTATTTTTTATTTTATTGAAAACCAAAAAAACAAAACAAAACAAAAACAGTATAAAACGCACCTTAAAACTTTCGGCACTTAGATTGATATTTTAAGTCCATTGTGGCAGGCTGGCAGCAAGCCCTCCACGAATATAGAGAGACGACGAACGCAAACATTCAAACACAGTCCTCAGAGAGTCTCAACGACTCCCATTGCCGTCTCGCTCAGAGCTGTATTTTCTCTTTCTCCCTCTCTAACCCATTTTGATCCCCTCGTTACCCACGAGAGAAAGAGGCCAAACCTCTACATTCTCAGTTGAATTCTTCCCTCCTCGTACCAGAAGATGTAAGTCAGAGTCTTTCTCACAGACTGTGTGTAGTACGTTCTAAATCTTTCCATTGGTATGGTGCTGTGGATGATTTATGTCTGATATTATGTTTCTTTGGATTTGAAATTAATAGGGAAGGTGAATTGAAGCCAATGGATGCAGAACAACTGAGAGAGAACGCTCACAAGATGGTAGATTTCATTGCTGATTACTACAAGAACATCGAGAATTTCCCTGTCCTCAGCCAAGTTGAGGTGTACTTGAATCTCTACTCTCTTCTTTCTTTTTTCTTGTTTCTTGTTATCATGTAACAAAGGTTTCAAAAGATAATGGAAGAGAAACGATTATTTGGACTTTCGGAGGATTGTGAACTCTCTTCTTCTCTAACTAGAAAATTTCTCTACCTATATATTTATTTCCTCATATGTTCCGTGGCTTCTTTTTACAGTCAATCTTTAGGGGTTTCTGGACATTTTCGCTGCATGTATCTCTCATTCTTCATATTTTACTGTCAGTCTTTATGGGTTCTTTGAAGTTTAATGAATGATATACCGCAAAATATAATGCAGTCAAGCATCTCTCTGATTACTACATGAACATTGAGAATTCACCTGTCGCAAGCCAAATTGGGGTGTACTTGAATCTCTGTCATGTTCTTTCTCCTTTACCTGTATTTCTTTTTCTTCAAATATCTCCGTGAGTCTCTTAAACAGTCAATCGTTATGGGTTTCCTTGAAGTAAACAACTGAAATACATTAAAATTACAAGGCATGCAAGCATCTTCTGTGTGTGTGTATACTGTGCCGGTTTCTTTAATTGACCTTTATGGGTTGCTTTCGTACCAGAGCAATGAAAACGGGATTGCTAATAATGTCTTAATATGTTCCTTCTTTTGTTAACTAATAATTATAAATTCAAGCCTTCAATATGCATACTTTCTTACTTCTGCTGTCTATAGTATCTGCATTGTTAGTTACCCCCAAGATGGTATTTTTATGTAGCCTGGGTATCTACGCAAACTACTGCCAGATGCTGCACCTACACGCCCTGAAACATTGCAAGATGTTCTTGACGGTGAAGTCTCTCAATTGGTTTCTCATGTGTTTGGCCATTTAATCAGAATATTCTTTTTCATGCTACGGTTCTAATTTTGTATGTGCTTGCAGATGTTCAGGCAAAAATATTTCCAGGGGTGACTCATTGGCAAAGCCCTGATTATTTTGCATATTATCCTTCTAATAGCAGTGTTGCGGGGTTTTTGGGAGAAATGCTCAGTGCCGGAATTAATATGGTGGGATTCAGCTGGATTACTTCTCCTGCAGCCACAGAACTTGAAATGATTGTTTTGGATTGGCTTGCCAAATTACTTAAGCTTCCTGACAATTTCCTTTCAACAGGTAAGGGTTTCATTGGTAAAATTTTTGCATTAATTTAATAATATGGGAAGTTTAAGCCTTTTTCTTTGTATAAAGTCTTTGCCTTTTGCTTCTTTCTTGAGGAAAATAACATTTTGTATATTCTTTTCAATGTCAACTATTGCTCAGACAGAGTGCTAATCGGTTTGTTAATTTTTTTTTTCTTTTTTCTTTTTTGGGGGTGGTGGTTATGTGCTTCAGACTTGCTTGAACATCTTAAGAAGTTTTTTTGGCCTTAGGTGCAACACTTTGGTTTGTAATAGTTCTTGTGTTGGGAACCATGTTACAGGGCAAGGTGGTGGGGTAATACAGGGCACAGCAAGTGAAGCTGTTCTAGTTGTACTACTGGCTGCCCGTGATAAAGTTTTGAGAAGGGTTGGAAAAGATGCCCTTGGAAAGCTTGTGGTTTATTCTTCTGATCAAACTCATTCTGCTGTACAGAAAGCCTGCCAGGTATCTACAAAAAGTTAAATCTTTTATCCTTAAATTATGATTTCTATCCGTCTTGAGTGATATTTGAATTTCCATAATCAATCTGTAAAATATAGAATTCATCGCTCAGTGTTGTTGCAACCAATGGAGATTGCACAATTTGTTAGCAATGCATCAGCATATATAGTTTTTTTTGGGGTGCTAACATAATCTTTTGAATGAGTCATAAAATGAATTTATTCCTTATTCAGCAGTGCTCTGTTGTGTTTTTTCAATTCCTTTTCTAGGCCAAAAATGTTGCCAACATTTTAGGAATGATGAATGCTAAGCTGAAATTTAAACGAAAAGAAAATTGAGCATAATCAAGCTAGGATCAGATGAGAATGATGAAATTTAATTGGATGAAATTCGGAAGAGAAAGGGGGGGGGAGGGGTGGTCAGTTGGCTGAACTATTATTTGTTTCTTTTCTTTTGCTGGAAGAGCTATAGATTGATACGGCTCTCCAAAAAGATGCATCGTGAGTAAGAATTTATAGTTTCATTCTCATAAGGTAGTAAAGTATTTGTATATGCATAGAGTTCTTCGTATATACAAAGGAGCCATACCGCTGGCCCTTATCAGTAAAATTGTTCTGCCGAAGCATTAAAATAATAGTATGTATTGATTGCTTTAATGAGGATGTCATACTTCCAGCATTCTGGATGCCTGCAAGCTGATTTCTTGGGAGTAGACAAACATTTTGATATGTGTTCAGTAAGGGCAGTCGTAGAAAACCTCAAATGCTACTCGTTTTGATTAATCTTACCCTTCAATAATTATTCATTCCAATCTACTATTCTGCCTCACAGCCTAGGCATAACGACGCAATTATTAAGTTGACACTCTACCATTGACTAAATCTTTCAATATTCTTCTATTTCATTGTTTGATACTTGTTCTCATGGTTCCTCATTAAGCAAGTTGTGGGGACTCCTCTTGATGAATCACTATCTTTTCAGTATGTACATGTCTCCAAACTGAATCAACTTACCAGGCTGGATAGTTATTCTGTTGTTATCATCGCTGGCAGTCATATTTGGTTACAATTAGCACAATAGGTAATTCATAAGGTGCAATTCCTTCGGTTTTTTCCGTAGGTGTTTGAGGCATAAACCTTGAGATGTGCCTGAATGCAATCAATTACAAGGTCATTTAGTTGTGCTGGTGGCGCATGCCGAATTTGCCTATTTTATATGAACATTTTGGGGGTTGGCTTTAAGTAGGGTATACATAATTATGTGGTTACGTAGTTGTACTCTGAACATGCAGGTTCTTTTTTATCTTTTTGTTTATTTTTTTCTCTCAGTCAGTGCATGTGCTTAGTTCAGGCATTGAACTTCATGTTGCAAATATGTAACCTTTGTTAATTGTTCTGTTGTTGTTATTTATCGCAGATAGGAGGAATTTATCCAGAGAACTGTCGGGTGCTCAAAACAGATTCTTCCACTGAATATGCCCTTTCTCCGGATGCACTCAGTGAAGCAATTGCATGTGACATTGCCACGGGTTTAATCCCCTTTTTCTTATGTGCTACAGTAAGATACAAAAAAAAAAAAAAAAATTCGAATGCCAATTTGTGTTGCATCTTTCTTCTGTCGTGTTCCAAAATATAATATATAAATGCCTTATTGGGCTGGAATTTTCTTTTATTACCCAGTAGATGTGTTACATGATTCCCTTTAACTGGAAATTCACTTCTTTTTCTTGGCCTGTTTCTGATATGTAATATTGATAGGATGGAGATTCCCTGTAGTTCTTGGTCCTAGTCAAATTTTGTCATTTCTTAATTCAAAAATTGATGTTCACAAGAGGAAATACAGAAATAACTAAAATTCTCTCTTAGTCTTATGACTTTTGCATTTTAAAATAGGATTTTCATAGAATCAATATGTTTTCGGTTTTTTTTTTTAAATTACATATATTTCAAATGAAGACAACACTCCTTGCTTGACTTATCTTATTTTCCTTAAACGTCTTTGTATGTTGATATTTTCTTGTTTATGAATCATTTTAAGGAAAGTTTAGAATCTTAAATGAATTGTAATTTGCATAACTCAGAGAAGCATATGCTCAAGTTTAGTGATCGATTGTGACTCTTGAGGGTTAGGAAAAATGAACGTTAGACACTCTATGTCAAGTATTGGTAGACATATATCTGCAGGATAACTTGTGTTATAACACTCAGGTGAATCTTCTGGTGTTTCTTGTTCCCAGTGGCTTAGAATGGATATCAATTACAATCCCCCATCTTTTCACATCACTTATGAATGCATTCCCCTCCTGCATTCAAGAAAAAAGCCTTGGTTGACGTTATTTGCAGAGCACACTGTTGTCAATGAGAAAAACCAAAAGTGAGAGTGTTTCATGTTTCAGACCAGAAATTGTTTGAGTTGACTAGCATTTTTTGAACATCTCTGAGTTGATTAGTTAAGCACTTGAAAATTATTGCTATCACATAATGATGCTGCAGAATCATATGTTGTACTTCTAGTATGACACAAAAATCTTGTATGCATAAAATTTATTTTGAACTGAAACTCTAGTTTGGAGTACCATAGATTTGCTTACCAAGTTGCAGGTTGTCATATTGCCACTTAATGTTGTTGTATGTTATGGAATGTCATTTAACTAAATAAGCCCTGAATATGTGCTTGCAGGTTGGTACTACTTCATCTACAGCTGTGGATCCTCTGCTTGCACTGGGAAAGATTACTAAGGTGATTTGTTAAAAAGATGCATCTAGGGATTTTTCCATGGGTAAGATAAGATTTCTGTATCACTATATTGCAGAGATCTATTGGTGAAGGTTAAATTTGTCCTCTGCTATTTCTTTTTCTGTTTTCTTCTCATTGGTCAGGGATTTCCCTTAAAAAACTTAGTTCATGCTTAAGAAAAATTATAGTCCAACATGCCTAATGTTAATAGTTTAATCATTTCTGATTTGTCTTTGTTATCATACAATGATCTTGAGGGATCTTGTAAAGGCAGGAGAAGATAGAAATAGTCAGACTATGAGAATTAATTATACTTTCTAGACTTCAACTCCTTCAAAGAGCACCATGAAATGCATAAAGAAATTCTTTTTTTGCAGAACTTCCATTCAGGGCCAATCGTAAGATATCAAGTTAGTCCTCATAAGAAAATGAGTTTTCCATTACAAGCTAAAAAACTTAAGAAATCAGAACAAATGTAAATGCTCTGAATTTCAAGACAAACCAGAAGCTGATGTATGTAGTGTTTCACCGACTCCTCCGGAACCAAACATAGAGAAAAAAGCTTTGCTTGGTATATATTGATACATTCTCAAAACTTTAACTGATAAAATAAGTGACTCATTTTTATTGATCTTTATTACTCCCTTCGTCTTACATTTAGACTATGGATATTAATGATACTTATAATTCTTTGCACGCATGACCTTTTGACAGAGTCATGGAATCTGGTTTCATGTGGATGCTGCATATGCTGGAAGTGCTTGTATATGCCCTGAATTTCGCCATTATATTGATGGTGTTGAAGAAGCTGACTCATTTAACATGAATGCTCATAAATGGTTTCTAACTAACTTTGATTGTTCAGCTCTCTGGGTTAAGGTATGCCATTATGTGGTTCATGCATTTCTTCTTATTACCATTGTGATTTTAAATGGTATGCAAAATAAATCAGTCATTTATCCAATGGATGGTAAACCTCTGTAGCTTTTCCAGTGTGGTATTTTAATTTAGATGAGTTTTCTCCTTCCAGCATGCTCTGGGATCCTGATCCTCTCATGATTAGGCTTCTGGTCATATCCTTTTTATGCTTCCACCAGGTTGCTATCTATAATTAGTAATAATTCAACAAAATTCAACTTCTCAAAAATGCTTACCGTATTTTGAAATGTATCATTGACGTTTTAATGCTATGGTAGATATTTGCTAAAATAAATGTGAATACCCTCTACAGGCACTGTCAATATGGAGTGGTAAGGGTAGTGAGTTGTGTACAGGTTAAACATTCGGCTTTCTTAGCACGAACTTGCCACCCTCATATTTGACCCCATCTTTTTTCGCTCTATAGACCAAGCTTCTACCACTGTGCTAAGCTAAGCCATGACCTTTTAGAGATTTTCCATGTTGTCTGAAAAAGAGTAACAAACGAAGTTCATGTATATTTGGGACTGGATATGTGTATCAATACATCAAGATTTTGAGGTGTCAACAGACTTCTTAAATCATTTCTTCTGCAAGCCCCACTAATTTGGGTTCAGGTGTTACTCAGGCTTCCTGAGGTAAACAATCAAATTATTTATAATTACACAGACCATGTCATTCTTAATGCGGTGATAAATCTTGGGAACTCCAAGAGACTACAATTCATATATGTTAATTTTTAAGCCAACATTGCTCAAAATAAGGATCAAGTAGAAGTTCACAAGTTCTGATAAAGTAGTGGTAGGTAAATGTTAAACTTCTGCAGTTAAAATTTTGAGCCCTGAGAGGTATCAGATATACTATATGTATATACTAGAGATAACATGTGCCTAAAGGTACGGTGCAACATAAGTGAGAAGTGATGGATTTGGGAAAAAAAGAATTTAATGTGAATGGTTTGAAAAGGGATATTGGTGGTCGTTGTTGGAACGGAAATCCCAAGAATCATTGACAACGCGTATGTATCGAATACACAATTTTTCTTAAAACTCTATACGGCGGAATTAAGGTTTACCTTCGAGATTGATTTGGTTTGGTCTCGCCTTAGCACGAACATAGAAAACAAGAGACAGACACAAAAGATAGCTCGGTGAACCTCACGATCTTCTGTCATATATCCCTAAACGCCAAAAATATGAATGTAGTGTGGGCTGCAAGATCCTCCGAGATTCTACTCTCTCTCTCTTAGTCTCTCTTAAAACATGAATAATGAATTGATGTTGATTTAGAGAGCCTAGTCTCTCTTAAAACATGAATAATGAATTGATGTTGATTTACATATAAACTGCAATAGAAATCCTAACGAGAAATAAGGACCGGACTTCTAATGGGTTTAGGATTCCTATGTTCAACCCAGAACAAACATCCTACAGTTCATTAATAATAAGCTAGTCCACTAAAAACTTATTATTAATTTCCTAAGCCTTATTTCAAAATTATATTTGAACTCTTTATTATTATATGCTTAATAATCTCCCCCCATTTAAGATTACAGACGTCCATCAATTAAATAAATTATCGATAATTATATTTAATTGACTTCTTTTATTCCTTGAGACCTTACCACTCAACTTATTTAAATACCAGGACGTGGTTTCTTTTAATAATTAACTAGAGATAACCCGTGCCTAAAGGCACGGTGTAATATTTTTTTTTTAAATGACAAAATATTTGCAGTACAACGTAGGTCAATCGATTAATTTGGAAAAGTGAAGAGTGAAAATCTCTGATAGCAGTGGCGGAGCCAAAAATATGATTTAGGGTGGACACACTTTAAATATAATAAATAAAAATAATATGATATATTTATATTTTTTATATCGAATTTGATACTTAAAAATTCATTAAACATAAAAGAGGTATGTTTGAAAAAAAATTAATAAGATAACATCTATACATTAAGAATCAATTATATAATTTATTTGACACAAGTAGAAACAATATTCTATAATTTTTAATCTTCTTACAAATTTCACATAATTTTTTAACCAAATGAGATTTCAAAAAATCATACTAATATTCTAAGGAATCAATTTTAGTTTGCTAATTTTAAGAGATTTTGTATGGACTTATTGTTTTTGTTTTTTTGTTTTAGTACCTAACTTGTTTGATCAAAATAATTTTGTTTTCACCAATGTTATTGAGACATAATTTGAGGATTTAATGTATTATGACCATTGGATTGATATTGTTGAGATTCAGTGACAATTTAATGTTGAGATTTATTGACAATCTAATGACAACAATCATTAAGTTCTCAAATTATATTCCAATAGTATTTGCTCGTTTGTTTTTCATAAATTATTACAGTAGACCCAATTAATCCCAAAAAATATATAAAACATATATAACTAAAAAAATATCTTTTTTTTAGGGTGACCTCTGGCCCCTCTTTTCCCTCCTCGCCCTGCCACTGCCAAAGAGAGAGAGAGTGAAGAGTGAGTAGATGAATGACAAATTTAATTTGAATAATTTTAAGAGAAATATTGGTGGTCGTTAGATAAGTTTATTTGAAACCGTCGGATAAGGGTTGTTGAAGCCGCCCTATTTTATATTATAGATAAATCAAAGAATTATGATAGAATTGACTTAAATAAAAACATTAATTTATATACATAGAATAAAAATTGAATATTAATTTATTTATATGTAATCAAAATCGAGTTAAATCTAATACAAACTAAAAATTTAGTTTATCAAAATTATTAATTTATAAGAATATATTAGCGTTAGGTTTTCTTAAAAGATAAAAAAAATTAGACTTAAACTTTTGATTCAAAATATGTGTAAGACATGTGAGTTTGAGATAATTAATTAAAAAAATAAAAATAAAATTAATTATATTCAATAGAAATGTATTAAGCAGTGTCCTTGTTTTTTTTTATCTGTTAAATTTTTTTAATCAAAATATTATTATTGTGTCTTATAAAAATTTAAAATATTACACCACAAATAATATTAAACAAAGACTAATTATTATATCTGAGAAAATAATGTATTCCAAAATCAGCAGTAATTGTTGACCTGTTAAGAGGAAAAATATTAAGGAAAAAAATTATAATTTTTTGACCGTTGGATGTATAAATTTAAGACCGTAGAATGTGTTCCAAGATTAGCCGTAATTGTTGACTGTTTTGGAGGGGAGAAATATTAAGGACAAAAATTATAATTTATTGACCGTTAGATAAATAAAATTGAGACTGTAAGTCGGCTTGTTGAAGCCGTCTTGTTTTATATTACAAACTGACTTAAAAAAATATTAATTTATATACATGTAATCAAAATCGAGTTAAATATAATACAAACTAAAAATTTAATTTATCAAAAAGCATATTGCCAAAATATTTTACAAAAAAAATATTTACAAATATCATTTATAAAATATTATTTTTTTAATTAGTAGAAACTATTAAAAAATTATTACTTTATAAGAATATATTAGCATTGAGTTTTTTTAAGAGATAAAAAAAATTAGTTTTGAACTTTTGATTCAAGATATGTGTAAGACATGTTAGTTTGAGATAATTAATTAAATAAATAAAATTAAAATTAATTATATTCAATATAAATGTGTTAAGCAACG
Source organism: Ilex asprella (assembly GCA_023539305.1). Lineage (NCBI taxonomy): Eukaryota > Viridiplantae > Streptophyta > Magnoliopsida > Aquifoliales > Aquifoliaceae > Ilex > Ilex asprella. The sequence continues at coordinate 3,703,657 of CM042187.1, read as the reverse complement.
CCCTTATTTTTTTTTCATTTTAAATTGATGAGTTTTTTTTAATATCATTGTATCTTATACAAATTTAAAATGTTACACTACACAGATGATATTAATGACAAATTTGACCAATTTAATTATTATGTCAGAGAAAATTATGTATTCCAAGATCAGCAATAATTGTTGACCCGTTAGAAGGAAAATATTAAGGAAAAAAATTATAATTTCTTGACCGTTGGATGAATGAATTTCAAACCGTAGGATGTGTTCCAAGATCAGCCGTAATCGTTGACTTTTTAAAGGGGAATATATTAAGAAAAAATTATAATTTCTTGACCGTTGGATGAATGAATTTGAGACCGTATGATTTGTTACAAAATCAATCGTAATCGTTGAATTTTTTGAGGGAGAAATATTAAAGAAAAAATGATAATTTCTTGACCGTTGGATGAATGAATTTGAGACTGTTCGATCAGCTTATTGAAGCCCCGCTCTGTTTTATATTATAGATTTTTACTATACAAATAATATCGTCTCTCAATTCACTAAGTGTATTGATACAATACGAATCGCACTATTTGATGAATTAAAGTGACAAACATTATATGTACGTGAAAATTAAATATTTCATAATTAAGGGCATAAGTAATCATAATAATAATAAGCTATTTATTATTTTATTGAATCAGTAAAAAGTAATAACCTCAACATGGGTCTGTTCAATGCATAAAGTGTACTAGTGAAATAATCCGAGATATCAAACAGTCTCTTACGGTCAAGACAAAGTATGCTAGAATATTATACTACAATCATATTGATAGTATGTCAAATTCCATCTAGGATTGTGAACCTATACTGATATTATAAAATGATCCAATAATTTAGTCTTCTGTGCATAAGCCGAACTTTATACACCAGATCATCTATAATGTAAAATATAAGACGCACATGTATACCATATATTAAATATAATGCAAATATTTTTCCCACATAAATTCTCAATAAAATAGAAAGAACAAACTTCGATCAATTAGTAAAACGAGTTTCACTACAAAAAGTAAGCTTTTAGTATATAACTATATCATTTAGATGAGTTTATTTGAGACTGTTGGATGGACTTATTGAAGTCTGCTTTGTTTTATATTATAGATAGATAGATATGCTTTTGTAACTGTTGTTCTCAATTTCTGATGCTAAATCCACTTTCCTACAAACTGCATAGATGTAGCATAGTCGAAACTCTTTCAATGCCGATGACTATGCGCTCTTTATGATGTTAAAACAATTTGAATATCTTGACATCTTCTCAAATATTTGAATACTATTTGTATTGCTGTGAAATGTCACTATTGGCCAATTCTGGGACGGCATTTGCTTAAAACAGATTTACTATCGTCCTAACCTATGGGGTCGGGGTAGTAATAATGCATTGCAGCTGATTATAGGATTTTTTCTTGCAACTAAACGTGGTGGTTTCTTTTAGTTGAACTCATTTTGTATCTAGTCTTATTCTACACCATTTTAACAAGAAATATTCAATTCTTATGATTTTTTCTGGTCAACAGGATCGAAATGCGCTGATTCAGTCACTGTCAACAAATCCTGAGTTTCTTAAAAACAAGGTAAGCAACTTGATGCACTGTTGTGGTATGTTCTCCTAGACTAATTGTGGCAAAAACATTAAAACAAGAACAAAAACATCGGTTGTGATGTTCACCAGAGATGTAAGTGATATGAAATGCTTGTTAAAATCAAGCCTTTTAACATACTAAGCTAAATAAAACTTGAATTTCTGGGCAACAATGTCTATGATGGTGTTTCAAGGTTTCCTCGTAACTTTGATCCGAGGGAAATTTTTTCCCAGATTTGCACAACTTATGAATTAAATTTTGCATTATTGGTTGTATTATTGCCAATAGTTGGACCTGGATGATAAAAGTGGCCTGCACATTCCAACACAGTGGTTTAATGTAGACCTGTATCCTGAATAGCTGCAAATGGGTATTTGTTTTTTGAATACTGATTACTCCACCAGGTGCAGGTTCTTTGTTCTTCAACTATTATCAGATTCTTAAATTTCGAACTCCATATGGTCGATGCTCGATATTGCCAAACTTATATGTCTCTTAATGTGATTGGTGTTTCTGGCTTTCCTAATGTGATTGATGTTTCAGGCTTCTGAAGGAAATATGGTTGTGGATTACAAAGATTGGCAAATTCCTCTTGGACGCAGGTTCAGGTGAGCCATCATACACCGTGCCAATAGGATATCTGGAAGTTGCTTAGGAATCTTTTCCAGTTATATGATGACCCAATTTGTAGTGATTACTCATGTTGAGTTGAGACATTTGTTTAAAGTAAGCTGATTTCCCAAAAATAAAGGTTTAAGAAGGATTTAATAGTAACAAATTTAAAAGAAAATGCATGATGGAGTGGAAAATATCCTTGTTGTACACAATGTACGATAAATTATAACCTTAGCAGGCATATGAAGGTTTGCTAGAAGATCAAGCTGACATAAACACTTTGATCTTCAAAATCAACACAGGGTCCGATTGAGTGTACACTTAACCGTTGCTTTATTTTATGCACTTACTACCGATTTCTTAGTCATTTTCAATAATTTGCGAATGAGCATCCAGGTTGTGCAGTTATATGGTTGCACTCCTCTCCTTAACTAGTTATAACAATATCTACCGAACCTGCTTTAGATAATTCTGTGAAGCTGCTTTTTGCACATCTGATCTGCTGCTGTTCCACAGATCATTGAAATTATGGATGGTATTACGACTATATGGTTTGGAAAATCTGCAATCTTACATAAGAAACCACATTGAATTGGCTAAACAGTTTGAAGAACTTGTTGCTCAAGACCCAAGATTTGAGGTACTTTTTTTTCCTGCCAAACTCATTTGATTATTTATACTAATTGGTCTTAGTAGCATGTATTAACATAATCTTTTGCAGTGAAGTGTATGGTCCAAATTTTAGATCTAAAAAAGTTCTGGTACGAGAATCAATGTAGACAAGGGGAGTAAATTTTATTTAACCTCCTACTTTATAGAATGAAGAGCAAGCTTGAAAGTTTGAATTGTGATTCCTAAATTCTTTTGACCATGTTGGGCATAAGAAGTGTCTCAAACAGCCAGGCCAGCACTTGTTGGCTGTATGCCTGCGGCCTTTCCCCAAGTTCTATTCCCTTGTGGACAAGGTTAGGGTTCAAATATGTAGCCTCAGTTGGCTTTACGCAGCCCAGAGTCAGCCTTAACGTCTCGAGATGATTAACTAACCTACCAATGGTCCTTGTCTTAAAAATTTGTATCCTTTGTTTTCCCAAGATGTTCTTTTCTTATTATTGTTTGAAGAAATGCACAACATTACTGTCAAGGTTCAATGCCAAGTCCAGATTTAACGAGTCTGTGTATGTTTTTTGATCGTGCAGTCTGTGTTATGGCTGAAATTTAAAAAATCATTCTTGTGGCTAAACCGGCACAATAAATCTGTGCAGGTTGTTGCCCCCAGGAAGTTTTCTTTGGTGTGCTTTCGCCTTGTGCCTCCTCATAATGATAAAGATTGTGCCAACAAACTGAACCACAACCTATTGGATGCTGTTAACTCAACTGGAAAAATCTTCATTTCCCACACGGTATGCTCATATTTGTGTTATTCATTTTTCCTTCCATTAGAAAATTGATTCCTGGTAGTTCTACTTCTTCCCTAATTTCGATTATTTTTTTGGAACAAAATTGATAAGATAGATGGTTTTTCATCACATAACATTTGCCAGTTGAAAAGGTTCTTTTCTTCACAGTCCATGCATTGAGCATATTGCTTATGAACCATTATTCAGGTTTTATCTGGCAAATACATACTTCGCTTAGCAGTAGGAGCTCCATTGACAGAAAAGAGGCATGTAATTGCAGCTTGGAAGGTTTTGCAAGATGAGGCCTCTGCCTTGTTAAGTTGTCGTTAGAACAAGTAACACAAAATTATCCATTTATTGATAGCATTGTTTACTTTTCATTTGAGATGCCGATTCATTATATAGCAGCTGTTTGATTCTCAGAATCTGTGGTAAATTGGGCATAGGCTGTTGGCTGTTGCTCCTATCCTTTTACTCAAAACACATTTCATTTGTTGGTATTATATCTGGCTAAGGGCAACTGTGAGAAAATAATTTTTATTGTATGCATACATTGCAGTATTTAATAACAGGAAAAAGGATGTTCTCATGATAAACATAGAATAGCTTTCAGGCTTCCAGATACCACACCAAATAATATGCCCTTTTAAGTGGTGTACTGTTGGCCATGAACCTTTTGAATTGAATCTGGTTCCTTGGAGTCTCTTGAGTCTGTGAGAAGTGAAAGGGAATTAGGGTTTGCTTTATCCTGATACGTAGATCTTTACAAAATTGCTCAAAAGCAAGTTTTGTTTCTAGAACGCCCGAGTTGAAGGGCAGATTGAAGGAGTTACTGATCTCAAGTTGTAGATATTCTTACCAAGCACACATGATACATATAAGGGTGTACCCAGTGCACGAAACTCCTATCATTGCGATGTTTAAAGAGGGTTAGATGTACGCAATTTTACTCCTACAAGCAGAAAAGTTGTTTTCACGATTCAAACTTGTGATCTACAGGTCATAATAGAACAATCTTACTATTGCATCAAAGTCTACCCTCACACATGATAGATATACGTTGTATAAAAAATAATGATAATGTCATTTGTTTTTGCTAAGATTAAGTTGATATATGCTCCTTAATTTTTCCAATACAAGCAACTTTAGTTATGTCCATTCATACCGATATGTGGGGATTACTTTTTTTTTACCTTTTTTTTTTCCGCGGGGTATGGGGAGGGGACTGTCTTCAAATTTTGATGAATTTATTGTACTCATAGTACTTACTAAGTGTCTCTTGTAATTATACAGAGTTCACCTTCAACCCCCTCTTCCTCGTACTTTCCTTTCACTAACCATTCAATCCATGAAACTTGCGTAGGGCAAGATGGTCAAGTTATTCAATGAGTTAAATGATTGGGATTAGATAAGTCTTAGACATGTTATGATTATAAATGTTCATATTATGAATGAATAATATTATTTTAATTAATTTAATTTTAACACAACATGACATTACTGTAAACCATGGCAGCCCAAGTGACCCTCCCGTTTTATTTTTGTTATAGAATATTTATGCTTATGTCGGTTATTTTTTCAAGTTCTAATTCAACAACGGTCGGTCATGGTAGCATGAGCATGGATATTAGTTCTTGATGCGGTCCTTGTATGCCTAAAAAAGCTGGCCCGGCTAGCCGTACTGAGAGTTATAATGCTTAACCTTTTCTGTTATGACCTAATAAAGGGGTGCCCTTTACCTTCGCACAAACGTCCTCGTGCCGACCCATCTAACCAAAAGACAATGACAACGTTAAAAACAAGGCCGGGCCACCGTCATGACCGGAGAGAGCGTGTTGGCACAGCTTCATTCCCTTTACAGTACTCTGTTGGTGTAGTATATTAGTTAGGGGTGTCAAACGTGTCAGATTAAATAGATGATGGATGTAAAATCGTATCGTTTAAATAATTCGTATCGTTTAATCGTATCGTGATATATTTTGACAATAATACATAACCAATAAAATATTACACATTTGTAATGACTTGTTGTCATTCGTGGATTTGTCATAGAGCTTATCGCTTGTCGACAATAAGTACTGGTTGGTCATGGCCCTTCTAGCCTAGTGACTCTCCCACCCTAGTTAAATGAAAGTTTCTTAGGTCAACTCTACTTTATTTTTATTTTTTGTGTCGTCAATTTTGATTTTCTTGGGTATTAACTTGTGAAGTGACTTCACATGAGGGTGAATCTAGTATGAGGGCAGCTGCCCACCCTAATTTTGAAAAGTTTTAAGGTTTAATTAAAATTTTAAAATAATTTAAAATTAGTCCCCACTAACTTTGGATTAAGTAAAGGTTTTAAGATTTGAATTTTTTTATTTATTTACCATTCTTTAAACTATGCATAATTTTATTCTTTCATTCTTGCTCTCTCTCTCTCTCACCTCTTATTCCTCACATCGTTACTCTCTCTCACCTCTTAAAAAAGGGCAAATATTTTTTTAATATTTGCCCTTTTTTCTCTCTATCTTTCTATCTTTCCTATTTTTTTTATCTTTCTTCTTATTGATAATTTATTTTCTTTTCAAATATGTAAAAATTTAATTTGATTTTTTCATCTTCATCATTCCATTATTTTCTATTTCTCTCACTCTCTCTCCCTCTATGTTCTCTCACCATTACTCTCTATTTCCTTATTTTCTATTTTTTATATTAATATTACAACAACACAGTTATACTAATCAGTTATAATTGTTTTATAATACACCAAACAGTTAATCATATATTATGATAAAACAAACAGTTACACAAAATTGCGACACCAACACAATTTATCAGTTGTTTACATAAACCAAAGAGTTACTCCATTTAGTATCACGATATAGTTACACCAATTATATACACTAAATTTGATGTAATGGTAAACTCTTTTGTGAAATGATAAACCTAAGTTTGTATATATAATTTATATAACCATGTCATGATATTAAATGATGTAACTATTTGGCTTATGTAAACAACTGAATGACAAAATTGAGTTGACGTTGTAATTATTTGGTGTAATTGTTTGGTTTATTAGAACACATTTGTTTGGTGTATTATAGAGTAACTAATCATACCCCGTGTCTGAAGGCACGATGAAATATAAAATTCGAGCGTTCAAAAAATTCATTCTATTGTACCAAATAATAAAATTTTATTTTCTACCTAAAAAAATGATTATATTTAAAATTAATTTCTACCTATTATTTTCTTAAAAATAGGATCAATTTTCTCAACATGTATAATCAAATAAAATTTTCTCAACATGTGTGTATTATTGTGTATGGACAAAGAATGAAATGAAAATTGTCTTAAATTACAAATTAATCAAATATTAAATAATTAAACATGTGATAAAATTAAGTGATGTGATTTTTTGAGGAAAAAAATATATAGAAGATAAAATTCAACTTCCTATGTGTTTTATTATATAGATTATAACTTATTGGTGTAATTCGTGTAATTGTGATGTTGTAACGTTGATATAATAACAAAGAGAGAAAATAAGGGGTGAGAGAGAGATAAAAAATAAAATAAAATCTTTATATATTAAAAAGAAAATAAATTATCAAAGGGAAAGAGAGATAAGTAGAAAGAAAATAGAGAAGAAAGAGTGAGAGAGTAATGAAGAAAGGAGAGGGAGAGTAATGAAGTAATAATTGACTTTTAGTCTATTTTTTTTTTAAAAAAATACACTTAAGACCAAATAAGTTTCTTTAATGTAATTTAGGTCAATTAAGTCTAATTTTTTTGTACCGCATTCCAAATTTTCCTTAAATATATAGTCTTTAAATTATGACTTTTATGTCAATTAAACTCTTGAATTTTTTTTTGTTAATTAAGTCTCTAAATTCTCTAATTGTGTCAATTGGCCATTTTATTTGTCTCCGTTAGATTTTTTAATTGAAATTGATGAAGTGTGTCACTACGCAAACGATTAGAGTAAACTACATGAGCAATGCTATTGAGACCTAATTTATTGACCTAATTTGCTGACCTAATTCACTATGACCTTTGGATTGGTTGTGGGGGCCATCAAGCATTGGAACTTGGTGTTGATCCAATAGTTCTACTGCAGCCACATCATTATGTCAACAAATTAGGTCAGTATTTTAGGTCCAAATAGTATTACTCAAACTACATATATGACTTTCAAATTATGATCATTGTGTCAATTAAGTCCTTAATTTTTATTTTTATTTTGTATCAATTGATACCAATAGAAAGTTTAGGGGTTTAATTGACAAAAAAAAAGACTTCATTGATATAAAAATTATAATTTAAGAAAATTTACTCAAAAAATTTCATGGTAACATGCATCAAGCTTATCCTTTGCCAAAAAGGAAAAGAAGTACTTTTTGTCATGCAAGTTGATCTGGATGCCCATGAAGAATCACTTGCCAAAAAAGTAATTTCAAAAAGTTGAAAATAAAATTAATTCCTTTGTCACTTTGCAGAGTAGGTGTGCTTCTCATATTCATCATTATTATTGTGGCCTTACAGCGAATGCCACACAAAAGGGAACATTTACAGCACAATCCCTATTGCAAAAAAGATCATATTGCCCTTTCAAAGGCAGCAAGTGTTGGTGTTCAAGTTGAATGTCCTTGAAATATACTTTGGCTAAGGTGAATTGACTATTCTTTTTGGATGGGCATCTCTCTTAGATTCAAAACTAGTGTTTTTTACTGTTCTTATTATGGTCCTTTAACATGCCACACTAGTATTCTTTCTCATAATTCGTAAGCATATTCTCCGACACCTTCGAACAAATTAATATACTCTCTTATTGACTCGATCGTTAGAATAGATTGGATAGAAAGATCTTAAATATATATTTACTATTGCCTTGAAAGTTTTAAGTTTTGACTTGCATCGTTAGAATAGATTAGAGACGCCGTGATTAACATGATTCATGTGAGGTAATGACTTGCATTCTGAGTTTATGCGACAACCATGAGTACAAAAAGTATGATTGAGACGATTATCAATTATCAAAATGAAATATATGCTTTTGATTAGGTTTTATCCAAGTTTTATTGAAATGAGATGAATGGAGAATATATAGCAAAAGGTAGGCATTGCTTTAAATCCATGGTATCACTATCATATCTTAGATAACTTTATTGTCTTGATATCCTAGGCTTTGGTTGTAAAAGAATCCGGGTGAGGAGGAATATGCCTAAGATATTTTAGATACTTCCTACCGATATGTAAATAGAGTGGCAAACATCAAACAATTAGCATACATTCCTTAGTCCTTAAATAACTTTGTGTAAATTTGAGGGTGGCGGCAAGGAAGTCCTCACCGGTAGGATTATATATAAGATTTCTGATCGCGTCTAAAATATTTCTCGAAATCAAACTTAATTAGGCTAGTATAACGATCAACTATCGAACTCTAATGGGGATTACAAGATTCAAACTCTCATTGTCTAGGTGAAGAGTAAGGTCGGTACCACCACTAGACCACCCTACTCGATGGTATCATTACTCAAGTGAAAGACGTATATTTCTATTTGTTATTGCAAGATTTGAAAATAGTTAAATGTATGTAATCTTACCCTTGCAAACAGAAAAATTATTTATGTGACTTGAATCTATAATCTCTGAATCACAATGAAACAAACTTATCATTATGCCAAAATTCGTCCTCTATACTATTACCCCACTAAACAATACAAATTGAATGTGTGATTTAAGCGATATATTTTATCACCAATCAAAAAATAAATCCTTAAAGATGTAATAATCATATCATTCTCCCTCTCTCTCTCAGCATCGAAAAGTTCTCCGTAAGAATGTCCGTTTTCAACATAATAACTAACCACCGGAGCTGGTGGTCTAGTGGCAAGACATGCCCGTCTTAGGGTCGTCCTTGACTCCCATGAGGTTAGTAAGCAGGGTTAGATCCACGGAAATCTCCTATCCTGTTCACTAGTGCTCCTGTGGTGGTGTGGTGACGGGCGACTCCCAAGGGGTCCGTAGCTTTGGCCAACCGAACATTTCACATCGGGGGAGACCCTCATGATCACGCTCAGAGAGTCACTACTTGCTGGTCGCCCCCTCCCCCATTTTCCTTTTCAAAAAAAAAAACATAATAACTAATTTTTGTATTGTATTAACACTATCTAGAGCTTGTTCAAGGAAAAAAAAAGTATTATTCAAAAGAAAATGACATGACATCATTTATGTAGTGCGATCTGCTAAGGTGAGAAGGCCCTCTATGGGTTTTCCTTCTGCCTACGTAGTACATATCAGTGCATGCTGACTCAAATCACTATGTGGTTGTGGACAGCTGGCTGCACGTGGTTAAAACTGCCACGTAATATGTGGACTTTCCCATGCATAAAATGCAAAACGTGACTCATTTTTGTTTCCAAACAGTATCTCTCCATGCGCTGCAGATGACTAGGGTAAAGGCAAGACGGAAACATTACGCCGAGGGATGGATTTGGGAAAGAAAGAAATTTAATATGAATGATTTTGAGAGACATATTAGGTAAACGTTGAATAAATCTATTTGAAATCGTTAGATGAATTTATTAAAATCTTAAAAAATGAGTATTTTGAGAAAAATTATGATATCATCTAAAGTACCATACAAAAAAATTGTCAATTTTTTAAGATTTTATAACAACTTTTAGGGTGTTAGTATGATCGATCCTAAAATATTATAATCGATTATAAAAATTATATTATGATCGGTCATGAATAATTTCAATCAATTCTAATTTTATTTTTAAAAAAGTATGATTTAATCTATAATAATAATACATTTCGATACCGTGTCAAATTTTTTTCCTAATTTCATGGGGCTATCTATATGTCTAGGAGTTGTCTACGGTGTCAGGAAAAAAAATTAAGCATTATATTGATATTTATTATTTTTATGGTGCCGAAAAAAGTGATAAAAAACAATTACTACACTGAGGATAAAAACATCCACAAAAATAGTAAAAATAATAAGTCACCCATCAAAATAGTAATTTTTTTGTACCAAATAAAAGTGATAAAAATAATTATCACCATAATAATAAAAATATTTACAATAATAATAAATTTTTTTTTAGAAAAACTATAAAAAAAAAATTATTAAAATAATCAATTTGCCGGTACGCTACCAATTTTCTTTTTTCGTTTTACAAGTCCATATGTTTATCAAGCTTTTTCCCCAATATAACTTGCACCGAGAAAAATTTCAACAAATGTGACAGTTGTGTTCAACACCAACCACAACTTGGACCGACAATGGCCACGGAAGTGACAGCTACCAGACTCACTGACCAAACTAACAAGGCGGTCCCAGATAATTTGGAGAATATTTATATTGTTTTTTTGTTAGACACTTGTATAAGAATCGAATGATCAAATTCATATTTGATTTTAAAATCTAACAAAATCTTCAGTTTTAGTTAATTTTGATGAAGTTTGCTCAAAAAATTTGCTCTACTCGACTCGTCATCTTGTTAGTTAAAATCAAAGAGATCCTTATTGTTCGTCAAATTTAAAGAAAAAAAAAATTTGTCACACAGCTCACGTCTCTTTTTCATTGTTTCTCCAACGATTGTTCTAAATAATTTTTTTCATCCCCCACTCTCAAGTTGGAGGGCACCCTCAATTCTGAAACTCATTTCTCCCCCCTCTCCACTCATTTTGACACCCACCTCTCCCCCTC
>CM042187.1:3655333-3691933 GCA_023539305.1 Ilex asprella | reverse complement strand
CCCCAAATTCCAAAAAACCGCCTTTAATTTAATGCAAGTATTTGTGAAAAATCTTAGGTTTATGAAATATGTATCGTTTAATTAGTTTGTGTTAGTTGAAGTAGATAAGTGTTAAATTATTATTAGCTTGTATTATTTGACGTTTGATTAAAATTATTGTTATGATATAGTTTTGATTGAGTTGATGATAATACATTGAGAATGTCCTATTTATACATTTTTAAAATTATGACTGTTGTAAAATTTAAAATTTAAAACTTTGATGACATGACACAACACTTCATTATGCCACATCATTATTATGGCGCAGGCGTGTTAGACCACGTGATATTTTCAATAATGTAATAAAATTTAATTTATTTTTTATTTTATTTTATTTTAGAGATGAATTTTGAATTGTTTACTTTCTACTTCATTAGTGTATTGATTAATCACACGAATACTCATTGTACAATTGTGTTTGTTTCTATTCATTTCAATCTTGTTGATTAAACCTTAATTAAAATCACATACTTTATATATAGGATAAGTGCTTAAAAGTCCGACAAAAATTTTACAAGAACAAAATCGAAGTGATTGGCGACAAATATATTCGAGGATAAGTTATTCCATGGATATGATGGATATATATAGTCTATATTGGAATAATATTCCATATTCCGGACAAAAGATTAAACTAATTCCTGGTTTGAAGTCTTACCAATCAAGCTGCCATTAAGAAAATTGTGGGGCTATCGATGGTAAAATACAAATTGGATTTGCTTAAGTCGGCGTCTATGAAACATAGATTTGAGAATGTAAATTCAATGAAAGGTCTTGGACATTGAATCGTATTGATTTTTTTTTAGTTTAATGGTCTGAGATATTCAAATCAATTTATGCGTACCTCGACTAATCCTTTTTTCGATCTGATCAAAATCAGATCATTTATGCCAAAAATAAAATATTCATGAGGGATAAATCTATCATAGTTTGATTTTAAGATATTGTCAAAATTTAATCTCATGATGTTTGAATTTATATTTTATCCCTGTTATTACTTGAATTATTTTGGAGTTATGTGTTTTTTATATTTGTATCACTCTTTTTATTGGTGACCTCCAGAAGTTCCATAATTTGTCAAGGTTTTAAAAAATTATATATATATTTGGATTCAGTTGAAAGGGTGACCTAAAGGAGGTGAGAAAAAGAACCTATTGCTTCTTTTTTTTTTTTTTTTTTTTTTTTCTATTTCTATTTCAACCATGGAAAGGTATACTTGAAAAATCAAGTGGTCAAGTCTAATTTCTCCACATAGGTTGAAATTTCATTATCTTATTTGACTTTATATTGAGAAAAGTGTGAAGAATATCCATAATAATATAATCCATAAAGCCTATCCTGGTGCCATTGCAATTGCACAACCACCAGGCACCCTCTCAACAAGCTAAGTTTGATCAATTTTTTATATTCATTTAGAAAAACAAGTTTAAAAACTTGGATCGAACTGACAAAATTCAACTTGTTTATATGTAAAATAGTTCAACTACTCGGTCTCGACTTGTTTTATTAAACCATTTTTTAAGCTCATTTAAAAAAAAAAGACCTCGGTAGGCTTGGTTCGAGTGTCGACTCTAATTCCCAGTCAATAGACAAAATAAACTTTCTAAACGAACTCGACAAGTTCAACTAAAATATTAGCCCTAGTTCTCAATCGATGGACAAATCAACTATTTCATTCTTTGGAATAAACATAGTTAAATCCCACTCAAATCTTGTAAGTTTTATTTTAGTAATAAAAATGACATGGCAATTCGAAGATTTCTTAAGTTTATAGAGTTACTAGGGGTAATTTGTCATTGAAGGCACAATATAATATGAATGATTTTGAGAGAGATATTAGTGATCGTTGGATAAGTCTATTTAAAAATCTTCTGATAAACTTATTAAAATTTTTTATATTTTATATTATAAAATTATAGATACATCAGGCAAACCTCCTCGATCTCATTGAAGAGTACATTAGCAAAAATAACATCAATACCAGACAAACTTTATCCTCTTGTACTCCATCAAAAGAATATGATTTCCCTTAGTCCCTACTGTATACAAACAAGTGTCTCAGCATTGTTCAACTTATTTCTCAAACCTGCAAACACCCCATTCTTCCACACATCACCCGAAGCAACCCATCCCTCCTCCACCCCCTGTGCACTGCAATATTCCTCTCCCCATAACATAGCCTCAACTCAATCATATGATCAATCGTTTCATCATTCTCTTTTTCTAGTGCGCTTTAATCTCACATTATTATGACATAATCATTTCATCATGACGACCTTGGCCCGTTAAAAACAAATGGATGTAAATCAAATTTAAGAAGTAATCAAACCCTAATTTTTCCGAGTAATCAAGCAATTAAATAAAAAATAATTTAAAGGGAAAATAAATTACTCCACAATAAGTCCTCGTGCTATTTTGCAAATATCAAAAAATTGACAAATGATATGGATAAAAATTCAAGGGGGTATGAGTGAAATTTTACCCTACAAAACATTCTCGGAGTTCTCTCATGATCTCACCTAGTACTTTATACCCACATAATGTATGATAACAATATTCTTTCTCTTAGGTTATAATATTCTCTCTCTCTCTCTCTCTCTCATGTGCTGACTCTAGTCCTTTCTATATATAGGTTAAATATATTAAGTGATCTCTTGAACTCAAAAAATATTGGGACATTAATTGCTTTACCACCTGCATTCCACTTACCTCCTTTCGTTCACAAACTCTCACACGGCAGTGTCGCCAGCAACAATACAAAGGTAGGTGGAACCGTGGTGCTATACACAAAAGTTTAAACACGCTGGTGCTGTACACATTTATACAAAATATATAGTTGTATTGCACACCAAACGTTTTGTATGTATATGTGTGCACAGAGGCCATGGCCGATCTCTTTTCCCTCTGTTTTTATGATGGTTTTAGTGTAGCTGGATGGTGTGGTGGGGTTATTTTCGTTATTTTGTGGCTGTGAAGCAGCTCTCTCTACTACTTTTCTCTCTATCTTGCAGAATTGCCTCGGCAATCTACACCGGCTCGGAAAACGATTGTTTCAGGATAGTAAGATAAGTCCAGGTTGGTTTTTGGATTTTCTCAAATGGGTTTTGTTCGGATTTCAATTTTTCTCACTCTCTTTGTCCCCTTCTGTTCTGTAGAGATAACATATGGAAAGAAAACAAAGAGTTTTTCTCTCTCCGTTTTCCGTATTGGGTTTGATGATAAAAATCTGTTTGTTTCTACGTGCAATGTGTCTGCAGATTCTTTATCTTTGCGACCTGTCACCATATTTGCGCATTCGGTACAACGATTATCGTCAGATGGTGAAATGCCCTTAATAGTACGCGATCTCTATTGCTTACACAATAGTACAGTGGCCCAACTCAGGAATCCCGATCACTTAACTGACCAGAGGATTGATATCTATAATGGGTATCAGTCTTTTGTTCAATAAATTCTACAATTTATCGGCGTGGACGACACCGTTTTCATCCTCAAACCATCTTCTGAATGCCTTCCAGGGTTTGCCCATATTGGAACTGTCGTCAATTTGCATAAACTTGACGTTGTTTCTTGTGTTTCTCTTCATTGTATCGGCACGGCATCTATTAATATGCGTTGGTCGAATTCGGATTCTTAAGGACGACTCAAATGCAAATTCAGTTCAACTCAGGCACAGAGTCGATGGTGAAATTCAGTGTACTGAAATTGGTAGGGGCTATATAGCTTCAGTTTTTTGTTGCTTCTATGTTCTGTTTTTGCAAATATTGGTATTGGGTTTTGATGGTGTTGGTTTGATAAGAGAGGCTGCGCAAGGGAAGGGTACAAATTGGACCCTCCTACTCTTGCCTGCAGCTCAGGGTTTAGGTTGGTTTGTGTTCAGTTTTTCAGCTCTTTATTGTAAAATCAAGGCCTCTGAGAAATTCCCATTGTTGCTTAGGGTATGGTGGGTTGTGTCTTTTACACTTTGTTTGTGTACTTTGTATGCTGATGGGAAAGGATACGTAGTAGAAGGCCCAAAATATTTTAGAAGTTCTCATGTTTTGTCAAATATTGCCGCAACCCCAGCTCTTGCATTTCTGTGTTTTGTTGCCATTAGAGGTGTCACAGGTATTAAAGTTTGTAGGAACTCTGATCTTCAAGAGCCATTGTTGCTCGAAGAAGAAGCAGGGTGTCTTAAGGTTAGCCCTTATAGTGAAGCTGGTCTTCTTAGTTTGGCTACTCTCTCCTGGTTGAACCCACTTCTTTCAATTGGTGCAAAGAGACCACTTGAGCTGAAAGACATTCCACTTCTTGCAACGAAAGATCGTTCCAAGACCAATTATAAGATCTTGAATTCGAATTGGGAGAAGTTGAAGGCTGAAAACCCTTTGAAGCGGCCTTCTTTAGCGTGGGCTATTCTCAAATCTTTCTGGAAGGAGGCAGCTTGTAATGCAATTTTTGCAGGGCTGAATACTCTGGTTTCATATGTTGGTCCATACATGATTAGCTACTTTGTTGATTACTTAGTGGGGAAAGAGACTTTCCCTCATGAGGGGTATATTCTTGCTGGAACATTATTCACAGCAAAGTTGGTGGAGACTTTAACAACCCGGCAATGGTATCTTGGGGTCGACATTTTGGGAATGCATGTGAGATCAGCTCTCACTGCAATGGTGTATCGGAAGGGACTCAGGCTCTCGAGCTCAGCTAGGCAAAGCCATACCAGTGGAGAGATTGTTAACTACATGGCAGTTGACGTTCAGAGAGTGGGGGACTACTCTTGGTATCTCCATGACATATGGATGCTTCCTTTGCAAATTATTCTTGCCCTTGCCATTCTGTATAAGAATGTTGGGATTGCTTTTGTGGCCACACTGATTGCCACCATTGTCTCCATTGTCATAACTGTTCCACTGGCGAGAGTTCAGGAAGATTACCAAGACAAATTAATGGCAGCCAAGGATGATCGAATGAGGAAGACTTCTGAATGTCTGAGAAACATGAGGATTCTCAAGTCGCAAGCTTGGGAAAATAGGTATCAAGTGATGCTGGAGGAAATGCGGAGTGTGGAATTCAAATGGCTCAGGAAAGCTCTTTATTCGCAGGCTTTTATTACTTTTATTTTCTGGAGCTCCCCTATTTTTGTTTCAGCTGTCACTTTTGGCACTTGCATATTATTGGGTGGTCAGCTTACAGCAGGAAGTGTTCTTTCTGCACTGGCTACTTTCAGGATCCTCCAGGAACCGCTTAGAAATTTCCCCGACTTGGTGTCGATGATGGCTCAAACAAAAGTGTCTCTCGATCGTATTTCAGGGTTCCTGCTGGAGGAAGAGTTGCAGGAAGATGCAACCATCATTTTGCCTAGAGGCATCATGAGTTTGGCGATAGAAATTAAAGACGGTGAGTTCTGCTGGGATCCTTCTTCTCCACAGTCAACATTATCGGGTATAAATATGAAAGTAGAGAGGGGGATGCGCGTGGCTGTCTGTGGCATGGTTGGTTCGGGGAAATCAAGCTTTCTTTCTTCAATCCTTGGTGAGATTCCGAAAATCTCTGGCGAAGTAAGTCTAGTCTTGAACTATATTTTTCTCAGTTGTTCCTTTTTTTTGGTTGCTCTTGTGAATTCCTCTACTGTGGGATTATCTCTGGATATTTCTGGGTGTTTGTTTAGGTTAGAATATGTGGCTCTGCAGCTTATGTCTCTCAGTCAGCTTGGATACAGTCTGGAAATATCGAGGAAAATATTCTTTTCGGTAGCCCAATGGACAAGGCAAAATACAAGAGTGTTATTCATGCTTGTTCACTAAAAAGAGATTTGGAGCTTTTCTCACATGGAGATCAGACTATTATTGGTGATAGAGGCATCAATCTGAGTGGTGGCCAGAAGCAACGTGTGCAGCTTGCCAGGGCACTCTATCAAGATGCAGACATTTATTTACTTGATGATCCCTTCAGTGCTGTTGATGCACACACTGGCTCCGAATTATTCAAGGTTAGAATGTTACTTTTATCATTAATTGTGTAGTTCAAGTGAGTTTAGTTTGGCTAAACATATAGCATGGAACTGCAGGAATACATACTGACAGCGCTTGCCACCAAGACTGTGATTTTTGTAACCCATCAAGTTGAATTCCTGCCAGCTGCTGATATGATACTGGTATTAATCTCTTTTTGATTCTGGAGGTTCTTTTCTTAGTTATGTCCCCTTGTTTCTTAAATTTACATGGTTGAATTCACAGGAAAAATGGTTTTTGTTCCTTATGGAACTGTGGGCATCTTGTATCATTTTTCATTTGTTCATGCTGGCGTAGCCACTAGGACTCCAAATGAACTTCTGTATTTTTTGCATTCTAAACTCAAAGAGAAACATAGGGCAAGCATAGGAAATTTGGTTTTGTACATAATTCCTCTTCTATTTTAATCTATGATGTTGTAGGTCCTCAAGGAAGGTCGCATCATTCAGGCTGGGAAATATGATGAACTTTTGCAAGCTGGAACTGATTTCAATACTTTGGTTTCAGCTCACCACGAAGCAATTGAAGCTATGGATATTGTCAATCATTCATCTGAAGATTCAGATGACCATCAGCCCTTTGACGGATCTGTTCTATCGAGTAAAAAATGTAATTCGATTGGAAATAATATTGACAGTTTGGCAAAGGAAGTGCAAGAGGTTGCCTCAGCTTCAGATCTGAAAGCAATTAAAGAGAAAAAAAAGGCAAAACGTTCTCGGAAAAAGCAGATTGTTCAGGAAGAGGAACGTGAGAGAGGACGAGTTAGCATGAAAGTGTACTTGTCTTATATGGCTGCAGCTTATAAAGGCTTATTGATTCCACCGATTGTTATTGCGCAGACACTATTTCAGATACTGCAGATAGCTAGTAATTGGTGGATGTCGTGGGCAAATCCACAAACTGAAGGGGACCAACCTAAAACAAGTAATATGGTCCTCATTGTTGTTTATATGGCCCTCGCTTTTGGAAGCTCTTGGTTCATATTTGTTAGGGCTGTTCTGGTAGCTACATTTGGTTTAGCGGCTGCTCAAAAATTGTTTTTGAAAATGCTTACAACTGTGTTTCGAGCGCCAATGTCGTTCTTTGATTCCACTCCTGCAGGGCGGATTTTGAATCGTGTATGTTATATATTACCACTGGCAAAACTACTCTTGGCATTTAAACAGTGAATTTTGTGATTCTTTTCTTAATTTCATTTTCTAATGTCAAGTTATTCATTGTAGCAGTTTGTTTGTGATATACCAGGTATCAGTTGATCAAAGTGTTGTTGATCTTGATATTCCTTTTAGACTTGGTGGGTTTGCTTCAACCACAATCCAGCTTCTTGGTATAGTTGGTGTAATGACACAAGTTACCTGGCAAGTCTTGCTTCTTGTTGTACCTATGGCGATTGCTTGCTTGTGGATGCAGGTGATTTACAATCTTTATGTTTAATTCATAAATTAACAGTATGTTTGTCCATTCAGAGCATGATGCATGTTCAAAGTACAAACCTCACCACGTTTTTGCACTAGATGTCTGGATCTGAATTAAGTCACCAGTTTTATGAAACTCTCTGCGTGTGTGCTTCTTTGTGTATCTGCAACTTTTTGCAGCCCTGTGCTGTTAATAGGTAAGTGCTTTTATTTTTGTGGCATTTTTTCTGTCATCAGCAAATTGAATCCGTCGCTTAACAAGGGCAACTCTAAAATGTTGAAGACACGTATTCTTTGAGAGGGCTACAGTTCATTTTCACATCTGATGCTACTTCTAAGTTCATATGTGACAATACTAATTTGTTAATGAATATCCCTATTTCATGTACATATTAATTGCTTTGTGAAAGAAAATTATGAAGGATACCTGTATTATTATACATGCGAACATCACAATTGTCGCTACGTCTTTATTCGCCACTCCTGCGTTGATCAGAGAAGGTTTTAAGCATATCATTAGTCCTCTTTCTGAAAAATTTCGGAAACAATATCTAGTGTAATTATGCATGGACTAACCTAGAGCTACAAACTCACTGTATGTTAGATACGTGGACAGACTGACATTTTCTCCTTCAAATTACACCATGCATGGTTGGAACATATAATCTTGTGGGTTTTTAAATAATTAAATACAATCAGCATAGTTACTGGTTTGACCTTAGTGGGCTAAGTTGAGAAGGAAAGAGTGTGGTTCATCAGCCTAGAAAATTGCCCAAGTAAACAAATATCCTATGTATATTTGTAAAATTTGAAAGGCCATTTCAGTAAAATATTCTTTGTTTTGTATTCCAGAATACAAAATAGGGGCAATTTTGCTCCAGAAGTAAGCAAAGTTCTTCTATGATGCAAACGAGATATTGCTGTGGGACTTTTTCTTAAAAAATATGTCATTTGTTCTAATTGTTATATTGTGGTAACTAAGACTGAATTGATTACTACCCCTAACATAGGTCATCATCAGCAGCAAAAGTTCTTATATATTGCTCTGTGCACGTCTATGTAAGTTTTGTGTTGCCTCTTTCTGGAAGAGTGGCGAAAAAGCACTCAATGGGTGAGTGGAGTTTGTCCATGGTTGCCCCAGTGCATATTACTGTTTCTTTGTGCATTAGTTGGCTTAAGATTGTCCATGTTCTGAACAATTTAGAACTATATCTACTTCTTTGAACATTATTTCTTTCAACTTTCTTAAAACACACATTACTCTCTTCATTCCTTCTGAACATAATTTCTAAGCCTTTTTTTTAACATCTCTGCATGGGAGTTTATTTTCGATTTTGTGTAAGGAACAACTGAACTTCATACAATAATAAATGGATGCAGAAATACTACATGGCTTCGTCAAGGGAACTGGTTCGCATTGTTAGCATTCAGAAATCGCCAATCATCCATCTTTTTGGGGAGTCAATCGCTGGAGCAGCCACAATCAGAGGATTTGGCCAAGAAAAGAGATTCATGAAGAGGAACCTCTATCTTCTTGATTGTTTTGCCCGTCCATTTTTCTGCAGTATTGCAGCTATTGAATGGCTCTGCCTTCGTATGGAGTTACTCTCAACATTTGTATTTGCTTTCTGCATGGTTTTACTAGTCAGCTTCCCACATGGAACTATTGATCCGAGTAAGCATGTCAAAAAATTATTAGAGTTGGTATAGCTTGGACACAACTGTTTTGTAAAATTTTGTAAAATAGCTGTTACACTTATATCACATCAAAATGTTAAGATGATTGGACTGGAGGAGCAGATTTGTGACATTAGTTCGGTAAACTAATTTAGGGAAGGTTCAAATGAAGTTGAAAACCTTAATCATGCTGATGTTTCTAAACAAATGTGTTGTGTCCATTACAGGTATGGCAGGCCTAGCTGTGACATATGGCCTTAATTTGAATGCGCGTCTATCACGGTGGATACTTAGCTTTTGCAAGCTTGAAAACAAAATTATTTCCATAGAAAGGATTCATCAGTACTGTCAAATCCCCAGTGAAGCTCCACCAGTTATTGAGGATTCTCGTCCCCCTCCCTTGTGGCCAGAGAAAGGAGCAATAGATCTGATTGATTTGAAGGTATGTGATTCTTTTTTGCTTGCCTGCATGTGTTGATTCTGCTTCTAAAATCAGGTGTCCTGTTGGTTAGACACGCAATTATCTCATCTAGTCGAATCCACCACTCAAGACCCATCTTTTCTCTATATACTTCTGAGTTTGGGGTGTGAGGGAGGGGAATTCACCTTTAATGTGCAAATCATGCACAGGTGATATATGGTATACCATTTTTCTGAGCCCATCTGATGAACCATGTCATCCCTAATCCTATTTTACAGTAGGAAATGACAACATCAACTTGCATCCAGATTGCAAATGCATTTGCTCAACATTTTTTAGCCCTTTCGACTCAGTCCTGGTTTGCTGTTTAAAAGAAGAACCCTTTTCGCCTGAAGCCAGACATTCATGAAGATTGTGATAGACCTTGGCTTATATTCCAGTTAGCACACAAAACTCATCTTGTATATTTATTTAAATTTAATATCAAAATGTCCAGTGAGCAAGATTTGAGGCATCAAAAAGTTTGATAATAAGTACTGTTAAGAGTTTTATCTCAAACATTTCACTGTTATAACTTTAAAAAGGCTCCCCCCCCCCCTCTCTTCTCTCCCCCACGAAACAATAACAAAGGGGAAGTAAGATTAAGGTAGCTCCCTTGTCTTTTAATACAGCACCGCTGGTTCATGGCAGCACTACCAACATGAGTAAACTGCTGTCCTCTGAAAAGCTGAAGTTGGTATTCAGCTTTACACTCCCTTTTTTCTTCAGCAGTGGAATAGTACCTTTTAAATATTTTGTCCCAAAGAAAACAGGGGTGGGGATGGGCGAGGCTATAGGATGACCTTTACTTCCTTGTTAATTAAGAAGATTGGTTCACATTGAACTATCTCAACTTTGGCTATAAACTGTCATTATGACCACTGGCTACCAATATTATTCTGACTACTATCGTGTTCTATTTAGGTTCGGTACAAGGAGAATCTTCCTGTGGTGCTCCATGGTGTAACTTGTTCATTTCCAGGGGGGAATAAGATAGGAATTGTTGGGCGTACTGGAAGTGGTAAATCTACTTTGATTCAGGCACTGTTCCGATTGATTGAACCAGCTGGTGGCAGGATTATCATAGACAACATAGATATTACAACCATTGGTCTTCATGACCTTCGCAGCCGTCTGAGTATCATTCCTCAAGATCCAACCCTATTTGAAGGGACCATTAGGGACAACCTTGATCCCCTTGGGGAGCATTCAGATCAAGAAATTTGGCAGGTTAATTTCAACTTGCATACCCTCTTCTTTCTTCATCTAGGCACACTCACTTGCATGGGGCATTGGATGCATTTCTTTGGGGTTCAAAAGTTCCAAACAAACTGTAAAAATAAAGGAAAAATTGTAAGTTACCCCTATTTAACCATTTTTATCTATAAATTTTTTAATGCTTATATAAATGTCTTGGAACACAAAAAAATAAAAATCCAAACCCACTTGTCTGGCAATTATTCTGGCTATCCCAAATTACTCGTCAAATAATTCTGAAATTATTTTGTATTTTCTCATTTCCTTGTATAAGTTGTTGCATTTTTTTTTTCCTTTTTTAAATCTTTCCACTACTAATCCTAGTTAGTACCATTTCCCAAGCTGAATAATTCTATGGATCTTCAATTTGCACTTTTCTTTGGCACAGGCTCTTGATAAGTCTCAGCTTGGAGAGACTGTTCGCCGAAAAGAGCAAAAACTCGACGCACCAGGTATATGTGCTACAGGATAATATTATGACGAACTGTTAATATTACATACCTGGTGGACCTTTCTGTTTAATGTTTTTCTGTGTCTAATAAATATTTTGCATGTCGGCATTGAAAATGGCAGTTCGTGAAAATGGAGATAATTGGAGTGTGGGACAACGGCAGCTTGTTTCCCTGGGTCGGGCCTTACTCAAACAGGCAAGAATTCTAGTGCTTGATGAAGCTACGGCCTCAGTTGATTCAGCCACAGATAATCTTATCCAGAAGATTATCCGGACAGAGTTTAATGACTGCACTGTTTGTACCATTGCTCATCGTATCCCAACTGTTATTGACAGCGACCTGGTTCTGGTCCTCAGTGATGGTGAGTACTGTAATAATTTTGCCTATATCTTTAATTTTGAAGTACTTTTAAGTAGTACTCTTGTGTTACTATAATATTCCATGCCTTCAAATGAAGAGCATTAGTCACATGATTATTTAATTGCCTTGAAATGCTATTAATTTCGATGTGTTTTCATTTGGATTTCAAAATTCCAAGAGAGAGAGAGAGATGCAGTAGAATGGAAGGGATAAGAATTTGTTGGATAAGTCATGGATGACACTGACTCGTCCTCTGCTCTTAAAAATCATAGTCATGTTGATGTGGCTTATTGACCTGCTTTACTTTAAGAATTTCTAGTTTATCCTCAGAGCATTTTTGTGTGTGTATATGTATGACTATCTCAGTTATAAGTATTGGCAATAGAATGAACTCCATACATGGTTCTCAATTTTTTGTCAAAATTAATGATTCTTTTAAGAAAAGCCAGAAATTGTTCGTTGGATTCTATTGATTGCTGGCAACATGAAAGTTGTGACATAATTTGAACTGGGGATGTTATGGTTTAGGCATTACTTGTTTTATTAGGAGTATTTTGTGGTGCTTTTTTCGTTACTTGCTTTTTCTGTTCTCTTCTTTCCCAAATGTTAAGGTATGAGGGTTGCTGCTGCCTGTATTGCATCATGCTTTTTTTAATTGTCATTCATTGAAGTGAGTTCTGGGGGTTTATTATGATATTGATTGATTGGGACTGCATTGATGCTACAATTCATCCTTAAATCCTTGCATCTCAAAAGCTTCTATGTGTCTTATTGAAGCCTGGAGGTTATATTGAGGTTTAATTATCTGTTATGTATGGTTTAGTGAGCTTTGAAATTTTTTGCAGGCCGAGTTGCAGAGTTTGATACTCCGCAACGACTATTAGAGGACAAGTACTCCATGTTCTTGAAGTTGGTAACAGAATACTCATCAAGGTCTAGTGGCATACCTGATATCTAAATTGAATGACACGCATGATATTTTCAACCTGAGAGCCAGAAAGCAGAGGACTATCCTGAAAACCAAATTGACTGATGCTGCTCCCTCTTGCTGCTGCTTCATTCGGCATAAGAGGAATGAGAAGGAAAGAGATGTGTGGCACGTTATCAAATTTACTCTCCTATAAGAAGGGAAGTAGTTTCAACCTCAAGTGGCTCTGGGATAATTCTTTCCCCTTTTAAGCATAATTCGAGAATTCAAGAATTGCTGGCATAATCTATAACATGAAATAAGTTGGTGGAGATGGGATTGTCAATAATTACACCAAAATGTTGGGCAGCGATTTGCATTTGGCGATGAACAATAGAATGGGTTTAAGGTTTTTTCTTTGAAGAGCAGGCGTTCTAATTTTGTTACAGTTTTGTTGTTTTAGCCGGTGTTTGTTCCACTGTTCCATCAGAGCAAGTATATACTTCACAAATGTTAGAACTAATTCCTTTGCTTTTCTATGTCACTCTTTCCTGATAGCTTGGTTGTTTTTGCATTACCCTCTTAATATAATCTTAGTTACAATCCTGTCAGTGGGAAGAGTCTGTTGGCATTCATAATAACACTTGGGTTCAACTGTTATTTGAGCAGAGATTTGTGGGACTTTGTTCTCCTTCTGGTTTTGTGTTTCTGAACATAAGCAACTGTTGTGAAATACCTCCCTGCATGGTGAATATGGTTGTTCTTGAGAATGTATTTTCTCATGATTATTTTAGGTTCAATTATGTACTTCTCCATACTCTACTTGGGTTTATGATCACTTGTATTGCTTTAGAACTTTAAGCTTCTTTAGATTACTTTATCTTGATTTCGTTATTATTTGCTTGCGTATTGCATGTTTTTATATTACGTATGTAATATTTGAAAACACTGCCCTAATTTTGTATGAACAAAATAACTTAGATGTCTCGAGAATAAGGGTTGAATTTATTTTAATGGTTAAGGAGTTACCCATTCTCAGGTACATCAAATTTCACTAATTATGTAATTTTTTTTTTTCAATTTCCTTTGCTGTTAGGTGCCGGACATTTAAAAATAGGCTAAAATTATAAGCGTACGACAAAAAAAAATACAAAAAAATACTCTAGGTACTAAATTGTACAATCTATTTTATCCAGACCATTCATCGGTTAATAGTAATTTCGACTTGTTATATATACGTTGTATACTTGTTCTCGTATTTGAAAAAAAAATATTAACTATCTATCTATATCTAAGATCATAGTTAAGAAGTTGAATTTTTAACTTATAAAAACACGACGACGCTAAGATATATCTAATTTTTATATATTTTAGTCCATTAGTATAAATTTTATCCCAATTTTTTTCCTACTCAAAAATATTATTTTTTCTACGTGTTTCTCAATGTCAAACATCCTACCTCTCTTTTTTTTTTTGTTAATTTAATTTTTAAATTACATAATAGAGAAAAGAAAAAGAAATTACGATTTAAAATATCAAAATTGTATGATCAATACTCTACTTTTGGTATTGAAGAGTGTTTTCAGATACAAAATTATTGTTAATTCCTAAATAATACAAGTCAAGTTTGAGCAATAAATTTACTTTAAATTGAGTAAAATCCAATATATATATACATATAAATTTTTATTGGTCTTTTTATATTAGATTGACAAATGGTATATTAACAATTAGGAAGAATTACACTTAGACCCTCTAATATTTGTCACTTAATCATTCAGACTCACTGACATTTGAAATATTAAACATATATCCCTTGAGGTTTGTACGCACGTAACACTTAAACCCCTTATGTAAATATATTCGTTAATAAATTGCACTTAAACCCTTATAAAGTTTGTAGGTATATATTACTTAGACCTCTTAAGTTTAAAATATTATACTTAAACAAAAAATACTTCAATCAAAGATAAAATATCAAATATTTTAAATTTTACAACCAAAATTCATGTTCTATTGTATAATTTAATAAATTAAAATTTTAATTTTAATTTTAATTTTTTCTTAAAAAATTGTAATTACTATAAAATTATACTCTATTAGAATAAAACTAAAAAAATCAAACAAGATGTCTAAGTCATTCATAATAGAACATGAATTTTGGTTAGTATATAATTATACTATTTATTAGAATAAAAATTAAAAATAAAAATCTAGGTTTTAAAAAATAAAATAGGTAGTATATAATTATATTATCTATTAGAATAAAATTAAAAAAAATTAAACAATGGGTCAAACTGTAATAGACACAATATATTTTAGCTTTAATTGGTATAGTTTGGTATTTTAATTTAGTCTTTAAATGACCAAATTAAATTCCAATAGACAATATAATTGTATACTAACTATAAACTTTTAAGAAAAAAATGAATTTCTATTTTTAATTTTATTTTAATAAATGATACAATAGAACATGAATTTTAATTGTAAAATTTAAAATATATGATATTTTATCTTTGATTAAAGTATTTTTTGTCTAAGTATAATATTTTAAATTTAATAGGTTTAAATAATATATGTTTACAAACTTTAGGAGGTCTGAGTGTAATTTATTAACTAATATATTTATAATAAAGGTCTAAGTGTTACGCGCGTACAAATTTCAAGGAGTCTGTGTGTAATATTTCAAATGTTGTAAAATTTGAGTGATTAAGTGACAAATCTCAGAGATTTGAATGTAATTTTTTCTAACAAATTATAGTCATACCCAAAACCAAAACCAATATGGAACAAAATGGAGAATGTAATATGAAAAAAAAAGAATTCTTCTTATCCTCAAAAGAAAAAGAAAAAAAGAAAGTATTAACTGAACTTGTTTTATCGCTAATTAAACCAAAACAAGAAAAGAAAACTACCGTAGAGAGGAGCTGAATTCTCGTGACAACGACTGTAATGTATACACCCCACGCGCAAGTTAGAACTCGTCACCATCCACACCCTTGGTTCCGAAGTCGCGCGCACCTTTCTCTCTCTTCTCTGACGCAGAAGCACGATGCAGGCTGTTTCGAGACGATTAAGGCACCAAATTTTGAAGCCCTCACCTGCAATTTTCTCTCTCAAATCCATCTATCCACTCTCTGATCACTGTAATCCAACTTCTTTTCTACATTTCTGGGGATATACAACATGTCTCTGCATTTATTTATTTCGTAGGGATTTTACTATGTTATTTTTTTTTTGGTGAAATTTATGAGTGCAGATTATGGTGCGGATCATCCGAGGTACGCATCTACCCTTACCACCAACGGTGTGGGACATCTAGTTCGCAAAGGCACCGGTGGAAGATCATCTGTTAGGTAACACCATTCTTCAATCATAATAATCATGTTATTCTCAGGTGCATTTTGATCTTAGGTTTTGCTTTGAATGCTTAATAACTTTACTATTTACTGGAACTCTAATGTAATCAGACTGGAGCTGTAACTTCAGCTCATATTATTACAATACTAGGTTTCTCACTCTCGTTGGCTGTGCTGTTATTTTTGGTCTGTACTTCTAGTAATTATCTTTTTAGTGCTTTATAAAGGCATAGCTTTAGAGGGTTCATGTTGATTTCCTTACTTTCACCATAGTAATTAACTGAAATGTTGGCAAGTAATTTAGGTCTGAATGGTTAGTTTTGTCAACCTGATACGGGTTTGCTAAACTTGATCAACAAATTGTCGCCCCATTTTTATGGGGTTGGTTGAATGACTCTTCGTCCATGTTTATTTGTTAAGGATGTTTACAGTGAAAGTTGAAATTATTCTCTGGCAGTGGCATTGTTGCTGCAGTATTTGGAGCTACTGGGTTTCTTGGGCGTTATCTTGTGCAACAGCTTGGTGAGCCGATTGTTAACCTCTTCTTTTAGTTGGGATTTGTTGCATCATCCGCTTGAGCATACCATGTTTGTCGTTTGCTTATATTCACTTAGGTTGCTTTTGGATTAATGAATTGAAATGACAAGAATTTGGATTTGATTCCACTTCCTAAATATGCCATTTTAGAATTTCAGAGCTTGAATACGTATTTAGATAAATCTACGAGTTGACGGCATACTTAATGTTGCTGCTAATTGAATGATATTATTTGAAATTCTTCTGTGTTCTGACTAGGAATTTTTATAGCAGTAGGAGTGTCGGGCAAAAGAACTCTGTTATCCTAAACTTATTTCTTTTGTCAAAGGGTCACCTTTGTAACCCATGTACATCCTTATGTTGTTCTTTTGCTCAGCTAAGATGGGATCTCAAGTGTTGGTTCCCTTCCGAGGTTCTGATGATTCTCATCGTCATCTCAAGTTGATGGGTGATTTAGGGCAGGTAAGATGAAGACGACTCTTTATCCCATCCACATTAGATTCATGGTGTCTAATTGAATGAAATGCCTGCAGCATTTGTCATCTCTAAATTCATATTTTCTTTACTTCCTTCATGTAGATTGTTCCAATGAAATACAACCCACGAGATGAAAATTCAATCAAGGCGGTGCTGGCAAAGGCTAATGTTGTTATCAATCTTATTGGTATGTGTTTTATGGTCATCACTGTTATACCCATGAAGACTCTGTAAGCTTGCTGTCATTGTAATGGTTGTACACATGAACTACCTGATTGGCAGGAAGGGAATATGAGACTAGAAACTATAGCTTTGAGGAA
Source organism: Ilex asprella (assembly GCA_023539305.1). NCBI lineage: Eukaryota > Viridiplantae > Streptophyta > Magnoliopsida > Aquifoliales > Aquifoliaceae > Ilex > Ilex asprella. The sequence goes on along the minus strand of CM042187.1, from coordinate 3,674,677 downwards.
GTGAACCATCATATGGCTGAACAACTTGCAATGGTGGGTCCCTATCCTTACATTTTCTTTTTTTATTTGACTATGATATACCTGGAATTTCTGTCTGTTGGATAGGTTTTTTTGTGTGCATCATCGTTGAGCAGTAAAATCTTGCCTAATGCCTCAGCAGAGGTGCATAGTCTTAGAAGCTCATAGTACATGCACTTATCTTGTTCTCAAATATGGTTGCAAGATGTCAATGGGCACCAAAATATGGTCAATCCATAGGAAACAAAGCTTCTTCATGCTATTTTCCATTTCTTCCACATGAGATCTAGATGTTTTTCAAGGCAACAAAAAGAAGATCTCAATCCGGAGCTAAGATGTGCCCGAGTCAAGACTATGCTGTAGGCCTGGTTGACAGCTCAAACCTATGGAATCAGGAGATATTACATTGATTATTCTAAGAATAAAATGTTGGACAACCATAAAAGAGGGCCAGAACTCTAACGTTAATTGGTCCACCCTTAGGATTAAATGACATGGCTTGCACACATGTGAAGGTAACATGGGATAAAAAATGACAGACCATGCTGTCTAGATTGATTATGTGCTGGTGCTGTGGATATGGGAGAGAAAACATTTCTCTGAATAGCACCATTGTGGATATGGTGGCCACTGGTCTCTATTGTCTTTGTACTTAGCCAGCATAATACTTGTAGCAGCCATAAAATCTGCAACATTTGCTATCATCATATTGCTTAAGTTACTGGCCTCCTTTTTCCTTTGTTCACTTTTTTGACTTCTTTCTTAACCAGGATTAATTTTGTCGGTAATTTTTATATTTTACATGTTCAGATTTCCAAAGAACATGGTGGTATCATGAGATTTGTGCAAGTTTCTTGCTTAGGAGCATCACCATCATCTCCATCGAAAATGCTTAGATCCAAAGCTGCTGCTGAGGAAGCTATATTACGAGAGCTACCTGAGGTGAGTCACACTTTTTTATTGATACCATAGTCTTTGTCTTTCTTGATACTGACCTGCTAATGCTGATCATGATTTTGCTCTCTTATCATAACAAAATTGGTGTTCTTTGTGTACGGCACGAGTCGGGATTCATCCCACTTTCTTGGATGGTTTAATGGGTTTTGGGTTATGATAAAAGAGAAAGTATTGATACCACTGAATTTGAAAGAATGCAGCAATATGTTGTTATCTTAAAAACGAAGAGACAATAGAAAAAAAATGAAAAAGATGAAGTAATGTATTGGTTTGGAGCTTGGTCATCAGTACAACTCACTTTCTTAATGTTTGGGTGTAGAAAATAATTGTCATTATGATGATTATAACTATGTTGTGCACCCTTCTTGGTTAAGGGTGTGTGTTTTTGCTTACACTTAGAAATATGAGGCATTTTCCGTTAACAATGGAATGTAAAGAAGCAAGATCTTCACCTAATGATTTGGTAGGAGCAATATCTGAGACATTGAGTGAGCAATCCCGAATATCCTGAATCCAAACTTGTTAAAAGTATAGTCACTGCATCTGCATTAGTTTTTGGACCTAGACAAAATTTAGTCCTCCGCCTTTTCTTGCTTGCAACTTGGGATGGCTCTCTATTATGTTTTCAAATGGATTCTCTCTGGTTTTCTTCTTTTGTTAAATAAATTCAATTTCGCTGGTTTCCATAAATGGGCAAATTCAATGTGTTAATCAGTAGCAGTTTGTCTTTTTCATTGTTAGTTTACTTGTCATTGTCAAAGTGTTTGACCATCACCTCATTGAGTGCTACTTTTTCAAACTTCCTTGCCACACCTTGATAAATCTCTAGTGCTTATTTATTTAATTTTTTTCGCTTGCTTGGACGTATAACACTATAACTTGATGACCACTGAAGAAGTACAATCATTTTCTTCTTGGTGCTGAAACAAATCGGAGTGAATTTTTAAAGCAATATTCTATAGATGGCCTCTTTCTCAGTTATCTTCTACAGAGGCCTTCAATTTTTGGTTGCAATTGCTGAATCTGCATGCTTTTGTACATATCCTATCAGCCAAAAGAGTGTTTTATATGTTTTCTATTATGATTGTTTAATGTGAAGATAAAAAAGAATGTCGTTGTTTTCTGGTTGATTCAGGTGTTCTAAAAAATGTAATTTTAGCCACAAAGAATCTGAAGGTTGAATCCTTGTGGCTTAAATATTTTGGCATCTGTCAGTAGTTTTTTATGTAGTTTTAATGTTAATTGAAAGTGCTTATGTTTGAGTGATGCAAAATACAAAACCTTTACTTTGCTTCCCCTGCCCCACCTCACCCCATCTTTATTGTTGTATGCTACACTGGTGTCTTAAATCTGGAGTAACTGATGTGTACTCCCATCGTCAGGCCACAATTTTGAAACCTGCGGTGATGATTGGCACGGAGGATCGGATTCTAAATCCATGGGCACATTTTGCAAAAAAATATAGCTTTCTTCCTCTTTTCGGGGATGGATCTACGAAGTATGGTTTCAATCAATTTACTATGTTGATTTAATACAGATTGGATGAATATGAACTATACCTTGTTGGTCTGATTAATTGTTTCGCTGAACCTTCAATGATTGTTTCTAAACAACACTTTCAATGCAGAATCCAACCTGTATATGTTGTTGATGTTGCTTCTGCCGTTGTGGCGGCATTGAAAGATGATGGCACCAGCATGGGAAAAACTTATGAACTAGGCGGACCAGAGATCTTTACGATGCATCAATTGGTGATTTCTCTGCCCTTTTCTCTTTCTTTTTTAACCTAACATGTTGCATTCAGATTGGTTTTGTTGCTGAATTTCGAGTGCAATTCAGGCAGAGCTAATGTATGACATGATCCGTGAATGGCCTCGCTATGTGAAAATTCCTTTTCCTATTGCCAAGGTAAATTTATGAACTGTAATATCTAGGAGAATTTGGATGTTGTGTGAACTTAGTTGTATGCCTATGTGGATGTTTTCTTAGCTCAGCTTTAACTTTTTTTCTTTTTTGCTCTTTGGGGCAGTCGCCCTATCCTCTCTTATAAAATAGGCTTTTTCTTGGTGTGTTACTGTATCAAATGAAGAGGGCTTCTGGTGAATTCACCAGCATCAGGTTTTCAAACTTCAAGGGTCCAATTTCTTAACAATTTGAGACCAACGACCCTGATTGTCTCCATTAGAAAGCAAGACTCATATTTAAACTGCAAAATTAGTGAATAAAAGGACTTGTGTAAATTCAGTTTTGTGATCCTTCAATTATATAAATGAAAATTTTGTTATGATGCCTTTATCCAAAACGAAAAGCAAGTATTGACCCACCTCAATGCGAAAGAAATAGCCTTGGTTTTAATATGTCAACTGTTCTGTTAGAGAACTTGTTTTTGACTGCTAAGCCAAAGTATCAAAAATTCAAATACTTTCATTAGCATTGCTGATCTATGTACATCTAATTTTGGTGTCAAATTTATCTGTTCTAATACATCACCCTAATTTATGATACTGCCATGTTTACTCAAATGTGTATGTTACATTCTCTTAATGACATGAGGATCATTTATTAAGAATTCAGTCGTGGAAATAAAGAAATGTTTTTTCTGTCCAATTTGTCAAAGAAAAAGAACAAAAAATTTTCTCCTTCCAACCAAATACCTTTTTTGTACATCAACACCAAAAAAGGGTTCTCTGTTTTGCGTATACCGGGGCCACTCAAGTTTGCAACCTTCTGGTACCTTACTGCACGTGTGCATGCTATTTTTTTTAAGGTAGGCCTCTTTGGTTATGGTGCACCAATGAGCCATAACCCTAATTTTGGTCGTCACATCTTTGTTGCTATTGGCATTTTTGTGTTATTTGCAAGCATGGAAGTGGCTGGTCAGTAGTGAACAAAGTTCAAGTGGTGAGCTACTTTATAATTGCATCTCCATGTGTATGATTTCAGGCAATTTCAATGCCTCGAGAAATAGTGCTTAAAAAAGTTCCCTTTCCAATGCCCACTCCGACAATATTCAATCTGGATCTCATTGAAGCATTTTCCATAGATACAGTCGTGTCGGGAGATGGTATGGGAAACTAGTTCAAGGATCAAGTTATTCGTTCCTCTGAAAATATTCTTTGCCATTACATTATTACTGTGGCTCTTGCTTGCCTTTTGACCTTTCATATTTCTTCTGATTTTTCAGCTTTGACTTTTGACGATCTCGAGCTTGTGCCGCATAAGCTGCAGGGATATCCAGTTGAGTTTCTTATACAATATCGTAAAGGTGGGCCACAATATGGTTCTACAGTCAGTGAAAGAGTATCTCCAGAGTCGTGGCCCTGAGGTTCTTTGAATTTTTGATCTTTGTCCTTTGGTCATCTGGTTGGGAACTTTGAAACAGGTATGGATTTTTGACCTTTATGTTTAATGTACCCACACAGACTGCAAGTATCAGCCTTCTTTTTCCTTCTATATTCCTTAGTGAACATGGTGTGATCTTAGAAGCGGGGTGCTACTCTGATCCTCGTACTAATCAGTTTAGCTTTCAAAAATAGGTTTCGGAAGAGGCCTTTTGCTGCTGAGACAAACTAGGAAGGAATAAAGAATGGAGTCTTCAATGACACTTCATTGTGTATATAATTCTGAGAAATATTGGGGTCCCTTTGTTCTTAAAAGTAGGCAGGTGATTTGTTTTGGCTGGTTCTCAAACCTTGGGTTTACTATCAAGCTGGAGGAATCAATTTGTATTTGTTTCTTTGATCCATCAATTTCAATTTAAAATGGAATAGCTCATATTTACTGGCTGTATACAAACATTCTAATTTTAGCGGGTTCATGTCAAAAAAACCACTTCACATATACAACAAGAATCTGATATTAGATGATTCGTTAGATGTAAATTAATAAATGAATTGGGTATATGTGAAGTGGTTTTTTTGACATGAATCCGCTAAAATTCGATACAAATGACCAGGCTAGTTCGATGGGATCAATGGCTGTATTGGGGCTATTTTCGTGTATAAAATTTGAATGTTTTTAGATTCGGATCTCTGTTAAAAAAAAAAAAGGAGTCCAGATTCAGATCTATGAAGAATTACAAAGGTCCTACGAAGCCAGATCGTGCGATCACGAACAGGTTAGTGGTTAGCCTCTCTTTCTCCTTATTTACAGCGTATGATGCCCAACCCCCAGACAGACGAACCCCCCATCTCCATGTGTCCATTGTACCCACATTCTTCCTTGCTTAATTAGCAAATCTATGGCCTTAGGTATGTAAATCTCAGACGCAAACGCGTAAATAGTCCCCGATTTTCAAACTCACAGGAAAATGGTCCCTAATGATTTGGATCTGACTAATTTATTATCGGATCATGGTAGCTCTTGTTATGTATACAACGTGTTTGATCAGATCGGTTTGATGTTTAATTGGATTCATATTACTCGAATCTATTGATTCAACTTAACTCGTACCCATTGATTTTTTTGCATTGAATTCACAGATTGTGTATAGAATTATTAGGCATATTTGATTTTACATCTTATCAAAATCCAAGCATATTTTCATTTAAATTAAAAAGAAAAACCAACTTATACTTGAAAAAAAAAAAAGTTTTGCCAAGTATTGTTGATATCTGGCGAAACTTTATGGTACTGAAAAATTTATACAACTAGAATATGACGCATCACAGAAATAAGGTAGATTATGGTATTGAAAAATAATTTTTTTTAAACTAGATCTCTTTATTTATCGAATCACAATTATATTATCTCTTTATTTATCGAATCAATTATGAATGATTTCTACCAAAATAAAATACCATTATTATGTACTGATAGAAGCTTCGGCAGAAGCAAATAAGACGAGGTCGCTCTGTTTCGTAGACTTGGTTCGTTTTGTAATTTACGTATAAACTCGTCCCTAATTTTAAAGGAATTTTTACACTCCACTCATTGCCTACTAATTGAGCATTAGCGCGAGCGAAATCTTTCATTTAGTGACTTCTTCCCTTTTTTCTCACCTTTTTTTTTTTTATTTTCACTTGTGTTTTTCCGATGTGAAAGATTACGATTGAATAGCCGAGAACTCTGTCCTAGGAACAGAATAGCACGACTTTTATTGTTGTCCTAAATTAACGGCCCTACTTGTGCTAATAGGAATAAAATTCATGTGGACGGCTTCAATCAATCCTGATCGTGATTTTTGGAGGGTCGCCATCCCAACGTCAACGTGGCACCAAATCCAGCTGCTACCGACAACAAGTTCAAAAGGACAATAAAACAATACAATAAGACTATTACATTAGACCAAAGAAATTTAATAAATAATTGGATAAATTTCACCCATGCACCCTAACATTTGACGAAATAGCACGAATACTCCTTGACATTATAAAAATTACATGACAATCCCCTGACGTTTACAACATGCAACTAAAACACTCCTTGCCTGTAACCGACGTTAAAAACCTTAACGTGGAAAGATGATATCATCTAAATAATGCACTATATTTTCAAAATTGCCCTTAAATTTAACGAACTCATTAATTTAGTCAAACTTAGTGTCTTAGGAAATCAAATCATATTCAAATCTAATTAATCAACTAAACCAATTTAGATAAATCAAATCTTTAAGTTTGTTACTATATTTATGCTAAATTTATTCATTATTTTTCTTTAATTGTATGTTACTAAAATTATGTCTCAAATTAAATCTTTATTTTTATTACTAAATATAATTAATCACCACTAATTGTTTGTTACTAAAATTGTCTCACCACCGTCACCGTTGACCATCCCCAAAATCACCTCACCGTCACCACAAACCTCCATTATCAATAGGGTCATTAGATCCCCTACGTTGCATGATCCAACTTCACCCATCCCCACCACACAACCTCCTCCCTCGCTTCTCTATTCTATGTTCTTGTTTGTCTTCAAAATCAGTAAAATCAGTGACACACAAATCACTATTGTTTCGCCTATTAAGAGATACACAATTAGAATAACTAGTGCACAATTAAAGCTTTGGATTCAAGTTATTGGGGGGAGGATAAACTAGAGTTGGAGCAATGAAAGACGTGTATCAGTGCTTAGGTTGCCAAGTAAAGAAGAAACCATGTTTGCCACAAGCACCACCTATCTGATGTTCTAAAACGTATTTCAAACACGAGAGACATACAAACACAAAAGAGAAAAGGATGTTTTTTAGACATATATTTGACTTATTTTTTGTTTATTTTAAACTAAGTCAAAAGGTTAAAATTGTCATTTTACTACTCTGTTAATGCTGGGCACTTTTAATGTCGATGAGGGCTTGTCGTACAATTTTTGTAACGTCAAGAGTTGCCTGTTATTTTGTCAAATGTTTAAGGGATTGGATGAAATTTACCTTAAATAATTAAAAAAAAAGGTGAATTACACGGAATCCCTAAAATTTGTTACTTAATCATTGAGACTCTCTCAAAAAGGAAAAATAACATTGGACTCCCTTGAGGATTGGTTTTGTACAACACAACTCCTATTGTTAAAATCCATTAAAAAAATCGTCAAATAATGATGACATCAACATTTTGTTTATCAACATATTCCCCCAATTATTTATACCGCAATCTACCGCAATAAAAAAATTAGCATGTTATACATCTCAAATTTGTATCTCAAATGTGTATTTAAATCAATAAAGAATGGTGCATCAGTGGATCACAATTAAAAAAGTTGATAGGACCTACTCATCCAATAGTTACTATTCATTTTGGATGCATATTTAGGATATAAATTTGAGATATAAAACATTGTTCATAAAAAATGAACTACTACAAAACCCAATAATTTTCAAATTTTGGTAAAGCTCGTCACAAATCCAACAACTAATTTAATTTAGCCCATTAATTAAGCAATTAACCAGTGTAATTGCCATCATTCATTTTATTAAATAAATTCAAGTAATTTAACCCACTAACTAATTGAATGACCCATTAATAGAGCTAATTAACATTCAATTATGAAGTTGGTTAACATCATTATCCGGTTAAGTTAACCTTAAGAAATAAAAATCCCACTAATTAATCCCTAATTCCAGTAATAGCCCTTCATCATTTAACCTCACCAATCAGCTTAACTGACCTCATCCCAAATTCATCGTCTACTCCACTATTGAATGCACCAGAAACCATGGCTGCCTCCACCGCCGTCAACCAGACACAAACACACAGAATATTTACACCCACCACAAACTTCTCCCTCCCCTGCCGCTCAGCGTGATATTTAGGTCTGGGGTCAGGTTTGATGTTATCAAAGGGTAACACAGTCATTTTTTAGCTTCTGTTAGATCAGTTAGCGGGAGGTTACTGACAGGGGTGTCGGTGTAATTGTTTATACTTGAGGGGATCTATGTGATTTAGTGACAAATTTTAGAGGGACCAGATGTAATTACCCTTAAAACAATTATCTGGCGCACCACCACGTCTCCTCGTCCCCCGGTAAAACACCCCAGCTCCCCGTCTTTGTTTCACTCTCTCAAGTCTCAGCAGTTGAAACGCTCGTTAATCTCTCTCTGTCTCCAGCGCTGTGATTGTGGGTCCTTATTCCATCTGTATACGTTTGCTGATTTATACCCGAAACCATTTGAACATCTTCTCTTAATCTTGCTTCCTGAAAATCAGCAACGGATGGAACCGTATTCGGTTGATTTCGCGTGATTCGTGCAATTCTATTCATGCAACTCGGTGTATTCTTCGTCCTGATTTGATTCATTGGTTCCGATATATCCTGTTTACTGTCCAGGTTGCAATCTTTCTTTGCTGTTTGGTGATTCTTATTTGATTCATAAGCTGTTCTGCTCATTGCTGAACTACTTCCAATTATCACAATTTGCAACTAGGGTTATAGTTGTTACTTTTGACGACGTTTAAATTTTATGTCAATCTAGGTTTTGGGTGGTGATTTTTAAGGGTTTGACATGTTGTTTTCATGAGTTATTTGTTGAGGAGCTGTTGCGTTCTGCTGTTGAATTGTTTTTTTTTTTTGAGATCTGATGAGACGCCGCTCGCCGGCGACACCTCCAGTGGACCATATGGAGAAGGGACTAGGAAAGAGTCAACATTCCCGGATTTGTTTATTAGCTTCGTTAACTGCATTTTTCTGGTTCTTTTTAATGTATTTCCATTTTGTTGTCCTTCGAAGTAGTAATGCCGATAATACTTCACCATTAAATCCTATCTCTGTTAGTACCAATTCACCACTAACAATCATAAGTCGTCCCATTACTACTAGTCGTCCAATAACTAACATTCATCATGGACCAGAACTTTCTGTCGATAACAATACCCAATCGACCGATCCAGGGCCAAATGATGCACAAGCAACCCCTGTAAGTCGTCCAGCTCCCACTAGTCGTCCACAGAGTAGTAGTCATCCTGAATTGGAGAATTACCCATTTATGAGGGCATTGAGAACCATACAGAACAAGAGTGATCCATGTGGTGGGAAGTACATTTATGTTCATGACCTTCCTCCAAAGTTCAATGAGGATATGCTCAAGGAATGCAGGAGTCTTAGCCTTTGGACCAATATGTGTAAGTTCACTAGTAATGCTGGGCTTGGTCCCCCTTTGGAGAATGTTGAAGGAGTGTTCTCAAATACTGGATGGTATGCGACGAATCAGTTTGCTGTTGATGTGATCTTTGGTAATCGAATGAAACAGTATGAGTGCCTGACCAATGATTCTTCTCTTGCCGCTGCCATTTTTGTACCCTTCTATGCAGGGTTTGATATTGCTCGGTATCTTTGGGGGTACAATATCTCAAGAAGGGATGCTGCATCCCTTGATTTGGTTAATTGGCTCATGAAGAGGCCGGAGTGGAGCATAATGGGCGGAAAGGATCATTTTCTTGTTGCGGGTAGGATAACATGGGATTTTAGGAGACTGTCAGATGAAGAATCTGACTGGGGTAACAAGCTTCTATTCTTACCGGCTGCAAAAAATATGTCCATGCTTGTGGTCGAATCAAGCCCCTGGAATGCAAATGATTTTGGTATCCCATATCCCACCTACTTCCATCCGGCAAAGGACGCTGAGGTTTTCATTTGGCAGGACCGGATGAGGAAATTGGAGCGAAAGTGGCTTTTCTGTTTTGCTGGCGCACCACGTCCTGACAACCCCAAATCAATAAGGGGACAGATTATTGATCAATGCAAGAATTCCAAGGTGTGCAAGCTGTTGGAATGTGATTTTGGGGAGAAGAGTAAATGTCATTCTCCAAGCAGTATAATGCAGATGTTCCAGAGCTCCCTTTTCTGCCTACAGCCTCAAGGCGATTCATACACAAGAAGATCGGCTTTTGATTCAATGTTGGCAGGTTGCATACCTGTCTTCTTCCATCCTGGCTCAGCATACACACAATATACTTGGCATCTTCCGAAGAATTATTCAAAGTACTCGGTTCTCATTACAGAGAATGATGTTCGTACGAGGAATTTTAGTATTGAGCGGCGGCTCAGTCAAATTTCTCCAGATCAGGTTAAGATAATGAGGGAGGAGGTTATAAATATTATCCCCCGGCTGATATATGCAGATCCTCGCTCTAAATTGGAGACTCTTAGAGATGCTTTTGACGTATCTGTGCAGGCTATTATTGACAAAGTTACAAAGTTGAGAAGAGACATTATTGAAGGTCGTCATGACGATAATTTCATCGAGGAGCTGAGTTGGAAATATGCCTTGTTAGATGACGGGGAGCGTGAGGTGGGGCCTCATGAATGGGATCCTTTCTTTTCCAAACCTAAGAATGGTAATGCAGAGTCTAATGGTTCATCAGCAGAAGTAGCCAAAAGTTCTTGGAAGAATGAGCAAAGAGAAGGGTCATGACTTGGAGTCGATGAGTTCACCGATAGAAGATGCTCAATGCATACGTGCTGGAGAGCTTAGAACAAGACCTTGTGATTTAGAGGTCTGATGGAGGTAAACATTTCAGGGCTCCTTTTAGGAAAACCATTTTAGCATATACCATCTAGCTTATGAAGAGCACAATGTTGTTTAAGTTCAGAAGTATAGAAATATTTGTTTCAGCTTTTGCTAAAATTAGGTTTTTCTTGTTCTGTTTATTTGTTGAATTTGTTTCCCAATGAAAGAATAAGAGAAGTTACACAGATTTCTTATTTTAGAAACCGAGTCTTCATTTTAAATTCACCCATTTCATTTTGTTTCATTCTTCTGGCTTTGTTTCTTCCTTTTGATCTAACATTTGCATCATGTTATGGGAATGTATACTTATAATGTATTGCTTCGAAGGCGACTCCAATTCACAGCTTGGACAGTATATGAAATATTTTTTGCTTTAAAATTGAATGGTAAGATGAAAAATGATATTCATTGTGGAAGGGGAACGAACCTATGTGAAAATTTGTATGCTTCTCTCAACTTACTTCAAGACTTGTGTGAAATTTTTTGTATGCTTCCCTCAGCTTCCTTGTAGAGTTATTGAAGAAGCCAACTAGAGGACCTTCATATGCCTATTTTATCTGTCAATAACCAGCTTTACAACCGCATCCCCTTATACCTTTTATATCATATAGAGGAAGTCTGATTGGAATTCTTTTCATACTCTTTTCTATTCTGCGAGAGTGTGTGTGTGTGTCACAGAGAGAGAGAGAGAGATCTTTAGCATTAAAAAAATTAATGAAAATACTAATTATGGGCTGTGTCATGATTATGGGGTCAAAACAAGTAGGCTGAATATTCTAAAAGAACCGACACTAGTTGTCAAGGAATATTACTAGGTTCGTGGTTGTTTACTTTTGTCACTGAGTCCCAACTAAGCATTCGTTGATAAAAAAAAATGGTTGATCTCATCAGAGAATATAATAAGTTTGATTTGCCAAGTACCTTACTAGGAGGGAGAAAAAAACAACAACATCAAGAGTATTGAAATTAAAACATTGTTCATGGACATTGAACGAGGATGTATCTTCATGCTGTCTATCAGTAAATTTTGGTATTAAATTTCTGGTAGTGGAAATGTGGGACTTTGTCGACCGAGAAAATTGGAACGAGGGATTAAATGAATCGATGTGGGTGACCTCTAGGTTGCAGCTGTTTATTTTCTAGGACCAGGACTTTTGCTCTTTGTTACGACTTTTAGTGGCTAAACATCCCTCATGGTTTGTTAAAAAATGCTGCCGTACCATGTGTTGGACTTTTTCTTTTGGGGGAATTGGGGGCAAGGTTGAGGAGGTTTAAACCCTAATATTAAGATAACTCAGCTGGGTGATTCTCTCGATTTAAAAAAAAAAATTTATTTCAACGGTGATATCACGTGGTATCACTATTTAATAATATCAAAACAAATAAGTAAATGAGTCCCACAAAAATTAATAACCAACTCTTCATATAAACAAATAATTATCCACTCATCCTCCACATAAACAAATAACTACTTTAGGGGTCTATTTTAGTATGTTTTTTGGAATGAGTTTAGTTTGACTTGTTTAAACCCTTTCAAACTCAAAGATGAGATTCAAGATTTAATACTGTTCATACCTATGTTTGGTATGCGTAGAGATATATGATTATTATAATAATATATTTGTATATAAATGGTCATTTTGCCCTTTAACTAATTTAATCCAAACCCATGTTTGTTCATATACATTTACTTGTGTCCCTTATAGGTTAAATATATGATTAAATTTTTTTCCTAATTTATGAAAAAAATCATGAATGTTGATAAAATATAACTATTATTCATAACCATAATAAACGCAATAAAATTGCTTTTTTTGTTTTGCCCTTCGAAACCCACAACCCCCCCTTCCCCCCACGGGGGATTGGTGAAACCCACTTTCATGGGTTTAAGAAGCAGGTCAGGCCAGGACTTCAGTCCAACTTTCAATTTTTGCATCCAAACAAGGGTTTGGGTGAGGGATTGGACTATTTTTTTAAACCCACCTTCTATAACCCGCCCAAACCCTTGTAACAAACAGCCCCTAAGGACTTGCTTGGTATGTTTTTTTAAGAGAGATTTGGATTGAATTATCCAAACTCGAGTTTGACATAAATATGAGATTTAAAGAGGAATTCAACATTCAATACTATTCATACTCATGTTTAATATGCGCAGGACTATATTATTATTATGATAATATATTTATATATAAATGACTATTTTGTCCCTTAACCAATTTGTATATATGAGATATATATGATTTCATGATCGGGCTATGACTGGGCCGGGTTTGAAATCCTATCCATACTTCAAATTTGTCAAACATGGGTTTAAAGGGGTTTACTCCCTAATTCATGTTCTCAAACCCCTCCAAACCCACATTCCAAACAATCCCTAGTAGAGTTCACCTTGTCCACTTGGTAAAGATATATGTATGGTGGGAGTTGTGTTCCCGAGCTGCAGAGGTTTGCAAGACGGGTGTTGTAACAAATATGTAGCAACTCCAGTGCTGAACGCAGCGGAAAGAAAAAGAGCGCAACGAAAAGCAAAGATCTCTTGGGCAAGTGTTGCATCAAAGATGGATTCCCCGGAAGAACAGTAAGATTCAGGGACAGCTCTCTCATCATAAAGATGTGAAAATGGAGACTCAACTATTTATTTTATTATTAATTGGTGATACTATATCAACATTGTTAACATGATATCCCCATTGCATTAAATATTTTCTTCTCAAATTGGGCATATTGTCCATCATGAAAGCTACATTTAGAACATGACCAATGATTTAGGCAATATGTTATAGGGTTCCTTTTTTCACTGGTGGAAACACCAAAACCAAACATTGTAGTGTTGTTTCTCATAATTGTAAATAAATCAAAATATGTCAAAATTTTCAAAATAAATGAATGGGTCATATTGAGTAGAACCCAATAAATTTGACAACTGATTGAGCATGATCAAAATCAACAATATTGAAAACAAGAGGATCCAAGTTTATCAGAAGAACTTCTGGGGAGTGTGAATTCCTGAAGTGAATCATGAGCAAGCTGACTGGGAAAGCCCAGCATAGACCCTATCGTTTCAATGAAATTAAAAGATACCCACGTGCACATGCAACCACTACCAAAGTGAAAGTAAAAACATTTTTTCATGGGAACACTATCATTTCATTGAAATTTAACTACACTTTGTGGGGAGAAGACATGAAAAATACAAAACAATTACAAAAATCTCACTGTGAGGGAGTAAATCCGTTCAGGGGATCCAACCCTCCACAGAAGGATTTCGACTGACTTACTCGCGTTCAGCAGTAACCTTTACCGCTCAGCCGCTTGTGAGCTTTGTCCCACATCGACTAAGAGTCGTCTCCCCCATTTCTATATAAGCTTAGACTCTATAGGAGTGGGTACCCATCAGCCATCTCAGTCGATGTGGGACGAGCCCCTCGTGCACATGGGTGTTGAGAGGTCAAAGGCTACTGCCGAACGTGCACAGGTCAGCCAAAATCTTTTGGATGGAGGGAGAATCCCACCACACTCACCATGCTAAAATTTCTAAGACATATATGACCTATGAAGAACAATGACATGAAGAATTTCAGTAAATGCCCTCGGGCCAGTACTCCATGTACACTATTGTAAGCTAGGTCAATTTTTCAATGTGCACTACGCTGTCTAGGCCATGCTTTTCTGTTTTTTCCCCTTTACATACAACAAGACAAGTCCATGATTCCTAAGCAATCACATATGAAGTGTTGACTACACAAAGAAAGAGATTTCAATATCACCTCAAAATCAAAGAGAAATCCAAATGAGAGGGACGTAAAGTGTACTTGCATCTGTTTGACATGGGAATCAACATAATTTCTCAAGTTTACAATTCCATTTGACCTAAAAAAGAATGGTGTCAGACGAGACAAAATGGAGGGGTAAGAGATACACATTACCTCATTTTTTGATGAACTGCAAGCCATTCACATTGGCATATCGCTCCATGAATCTCATGAACCTATCCCACTCTCGTGGAGTCCGCATCACATACTTTGCTTCAATCCTTGCAGGCTTCCCATTGATGAACTTTGCACTGACATCAACCGAATTAAGAACCCCTTCCTCATCTATCATGTAGAAGCCTGTGATATCTCCAACTTCACCAGATGAGTCAAAAACAGAGGGTTGTTCAAAGCTGAATACAGCCATACCATTAGTGCCATCCCTCGATTTGGTTAGCCTCACGTCTGGTATTGTCTGTTCATCAGTTCCCTGAATGAACTGAATTGTTGGTTTAACCATCATTATCCTGAGCCTAGAAATCTGAGAATTTTGTCTTAGAGAGGTCCAACTTGAACGAAGCACGTACAGAGGCTGGCCAATGAATTGGGAGCGTGCGCTCTGATGGACTATGCTAGATGCCATTCCTACACAACGTGAAACAAGCATCTCTGGCATTAAATTTACAACTAATAATTAACCATTTAATTGTAATCTCTCCCCCACGATCTTTTATGCATGTTTCAAACTCTTCAGGTCCATACGGGAGAAGGAATAGGGGGTGGCAGAGCCATTAAGTTCTTAATTCTCTCCAATTTTTTTTCTCAATCCAACTATCCACCATGTATTGGTGGCAAACTAACTTGCATATAATGGGTCATACATCAATTTATGGAGGGGATAATTATTTTAAAATGAAGTGGAAGGGAGTTGAAATTGGAGATCTTCACCCTTTGAGAGAAAAAGAAGATGGGGGGGTGGCGGGTCACAAGCTTGTATTTAAGCAAGTCTCAGGTCGAAGTCCTGCACCTCGGAAATGCAATCTACCAGGATATGACCTCCCGTGATTCATTGTTTTAGTGAGAAGACAGCTCTCTTATCAAAAATGAACTTTCTCTATATATGGCTCTAACCCGGCTAGCCCTTCGAAGCAACTTATATTTGATAACCGGCTCCAACTTTATACAACAAATCTAACTACAATATCAATATGATGTAGTCAATGTGGTTCACACATAAAAGGAAGATTGTTGAGGTCACTTGTGAAGTCGCACATTTGAGAAAAAATACTGCATCTGGAAATCTTTGAACAATTGAACAACAATCAACATACAATATTCAGTTGCTATCAGCCATATCAAACCAAATATTTACTGATTCAACAGATCATGAAGCAATCATAAACACCAAGGATAGTGCAATGTATGGATTTTTGAGTGAGTTTACCTGGCTTGTTCTAACTTTTAATAAGTATCCGACTTTTACATAACATAATTAATCCGTAACCAAAACATAACTAACTCTATATCATAGATTTCGCAGTCATGTAGAATGAAGAGTAACAGACAAAGTGATTTTCATCAAGTCGAAGGGGGAACATGGAGGATATAAAATCAATGTGGTCCGAGGCAATGCAGATTGAGGGGGCACTGCAATTTTGATGGACAGTGAGGCCTTGAAGGAAGTAACATGCGGCCAACTCCTATAAATTTGATCAAATGGTTTGTCTAAATGAGCTCCCCCAATGCTTTTACCCTCACTAAATTTCCTAGGAAATTGCAGGGACTCCCACATTCTGAGTTGATGGTTGTCAATAAACTCTTAACATGATTCTCCTCCAATTTTAAGAAACAAATTTTTTTAAATAAAAAAAAAGAAATAAAACTCGATTAAAATTACTTGGAATCAGTCATCAACCATTTGTCTGTAGTTAATGTTTCTTTTTTGAACATTCAATTTGTTACAGATATTTCAAGAAACAAGGAAAGAAAAAGAAAAAATCAGACATTTCTCCGGGCAGTTTCCTTGAAGATTAGCTAAATGTTCTATCGTCTGATGATCATGATGATAAACCCACCATGTAGGAAGGCCATTGCCCTCTCATACATTCACAGTTACAATGAAAAATTTATTGTTTCTCTCACGTTCTTGACGAATGTAACGCAAATTCAAAGGCCCATTTCATTCTTTCTACTATATAAATCACTATATACCGAGATTAAAAGAAGAAAAATTAACAAAATTTATGAACCCACAGTGTAATTGGAAGCCTAGTATCGAAATAAAATAAGCCGAGGCATTGTCAGAAAGAGGAGTACCTGGAACAGAGCGAGGTCGGTGTGGACAGCGAGAGACAGGGGAAGAGAACGTAAGAGACTGCAGAGTTGCCATTGTAGTAAGGAGAGAGAGAGAGAGAGAGAAATAGGAAGTTGGTGTGGTTTGGAGAACGTGGTGTGTAACAAGGACAGCCATTCGCCTGGCTGACAAAGCTGAGATTATCAAAGGATTGGATGATGTTAGATTTGACATCTCTCTCACATATATTTTTTAAAATTTCTTTTACAATCATTTATAATGTATTTAAGAAAGATGGAAAATCTGTCAAAAAAAATTATTTAGATAGACGCTTAACTCATTAGTAATGGATAATTTATTAAAAAAATATTTAAAAAACATATATTTGACTTATAGAATATAGATCGAATTGATAATCAAATTTAAAAAAACATTTAAGTTTGATTAATTTAAAAAATAAGTTAAGTTGGAATCGAACTGAACCCGACTAATTCAATTGTTTTGAATATAAACAATTCAATTGTTTTGAGAATAAACAATTCAAAAATTTTCAAGTTCGAACCGAATCTTTTAAAAATGAGTATGAAAAATTATTCAACACGTTGTAGAAGAAAAAGTAAAAATTGAGGGTAAATCCTCTTAAATGTATTTATTTAGAGATAAGTTCTGCAAAAAAATTTATAAGGGGCTAAATTCATGTTTAAAATTATATATATATTGACTTAAGTCCACTATTTTTTAAAATCTAAAAAAATATCCTTCCTTGAAAAAAGGTTAAACTAATTTCTTATTTTGAAAATTGTTATGAGCAATGCTACATATCCAAAATTTGTATCCAAAATCAATGGAAATTATTGAATGAGTGGGTCCAATCAACTTTTTCATTGGGATCCACTCATTCAATGATTCCTATTAATTTAGGATGCACTTTTGGGATACAAATTTGGGATACAAAGCATTACTCAAATTGTTATTCCTTAATTCAATGTCAATTAAAACATGCCAATAAAATTTCTATCATAAATTTAAAGTGCTCTCTCGCTCTCTCTAGCCGACTAGTGGCGTTGTTTCATCAATGTTCATCTTTTTATTTTTTATGAATTATGTCAATTTTGTGGGTAACGGATGATAATTTCTAGTCTTTGTTGTTAATTTTTTGTTTTTTGTAATTTGTGATATTTTCCGTGGGGGTTAATTTGTTAAATTGAATGTTTCATGTTACTATTTTTTTCACTATGTTACTGCTTTTGTTGAGTATATGACTGTTCATGTTACTATTATTTTGAGCATGTTACTGTTTTTGTTGAGCATGTTGTTATTATTATTTTCCTAAATATTAATATTCAATGTTACTATTTTTTTTTTTTGAATATTACTATTTTTTGTGTTTAAATGGTACTATTTTTTAAGTTTAAATTTGAGAGAAATAATTATTGTTAAGTATATTACTGTTTTTGTTAAGCATGTTACTATTTTTTTTGAACATGTTAATATTTTTATTGAACATGTTACTATTTTTAATTTTTAAAAATATTAATATTGCATGTTTCATTTTTTTAATGTTTAAATGTTACTATTTTTTGTGCTTAAATGTATTATTTTTTATGTCAAAATAATAATTTTTTTTTTGTATTTGAATGTTACTATTTTGTATTTTTAATGTTACTATATATATATATATTCCTAACTTATATATAGCCATAGATAGGTATGGGAGAGAAATTTTTTTAACGTTAGTCAAATTCCTAAGATTTAGGAGTTTTTAATTTTTAGTTTTATTTCATTTCTAAAGAGAAGGGCTAGTATGATAAAATTGATAAAGAAGCGACTTCATAACAAATATATTTTTTTGACGGACTTAAGTCCAAACAAGTTTATATAAAAAGACCGACTACTAATTTTTTCGAAAAAAAATGCTGGGGGAGACAGTAAATGGGCTTTCAAATGTCTTGTCCGTTTATTTAATGGGCTCAGAAAAAAAACAGCGGACTTAAATAGACGGGCTGATCCTACATAATTGGGCCTAATTGTTTCTTTGGTATTTTCATTCATGTTTGGGTCTAGTTCAGTGGTGTTTTGTTCTTGTAAAGACGCTGTTCCGTCTAAGGGCAGAAAAATAAAATAGATTATTTATGTCGAGATTATAATATTCATAAAAAAAATAAAATTTTCATACTATATTCCTCCTTTTTCAAATGGAAAAGTTTGATTTCCGTCTTTTAATTCAATATACTCCTTCCACTAAGGTTAATTGTATTCTCGAGTAGCAGTTAACGTTAGGTGGATAGGGGGACTCCCATCCAACAATAGAATGAGCTTGTACCAGATTAGCAGACCACTCCCTAACCCTTTCCTCCCCACCCACGCAACCCCCCCCCCCC
>CM042187.1:3623985-3653562 GCA_023539305.1 Ilex asprella | reverse complement strand
GGGTCGCTGTTCTCGATTGGCACAAGTGCTTGTGATCAATTAAGCACTGAGAAGTGAAAAATTGGGAATGAACACATAGATGAAGTTTTGGGAATGAAAGAAAATGCGGGGAGATTCATTTGTTATGGATTACTTGTGATATCATAGACCAGTTTTCAATATGATGTTGGAAGTAATATATTATTTTCTTGAGAGTGGTATCTAATATTTGTTGTTGTCATCTCTATTATCTTTATATGATCAACTTTTTGTTCCTTAGTTGTCGAAATTTGAGAAATACAATATCATGGTGCAATGCTTAGATGAACATGCTTTTTTTTTTCACGACCTTGTCTCAGTTGTGATGAGGATTTTAATTCGATGACTTGGCTAGTTTTTTTGTTGTTGATATATGATCTTTGATGCCACTTGGTAGAGGAGCTATTATGATTTAGCTTCTTCACCTCTCCTCAGAACTCAAAAGTTGACAGTCTTAGGGACTCGGTTGTTTATTTATGTCTAGGATGGGATTACAAATCCCACATACATTGAAGCTTCTGATAATTTCTTATGCCCTATACCACAACTGGCTATTAACTAGTTAAATCCCTGTATGTCCTTGCCAAAATTGATGTATGACTGAGCTTTTGTGTTTGTGCATTCAATAGGCGTAATTCTTAGAGACCTTTCACTCTTGTTTGCTCTCAACTTATTGGTTGAGTGTTTTCTTAATTTATCTTGATGCTAGTAACTAGTATGATTAGATTATTACATGAACATGAACAAAGAACGATTGCTTGATAAACATTGAACTTCAGTTGTATTTAGTTGGTATCAGGGATAATTTTCAGTGTATCTGCATATTCTTATATCGAAAACCTAATAATGCAGGAATTGGGCTTTGAGCTTCCTAAGGAGAGCACTTCTGATAGCGCAACAGACAAATACACAGATTTCTTGCTGGCGACAGCCTCAGGGAAAGTAGAGGGAGAAAAATTTTCTGGTAAAATTGCTACCCCTTTTGAGAAGACGAAACTTGCTGCATATACACTTGGTGCTATTGCACCTTGCATGAGGCTCTTTGGCTTTATAAATAAGGAGATCCAGACTCTTGTGGATCCTACTGAAAGCAATCACATCTACAAGAAGTGGATTGACAACCTCTCTGGATCTCAAAAATATCAGGTTTGTCTGATTTTAGAGGAATGATTACTTCCTTTAGTCATCTTTGGAAACCTTGTTCATTGATCTGGTCTACATATTTGAGCTGTTGAGGAAGAGAAAATAATATACTCAATTTATCTGACTATTCCCCTGTTGTGGCTCCGAGGACAGGTAGCAATATCCCGGATTGAAGAGTTGGTGGATAAACTAAGCATTTCTTTGACTGGTGAAGAGCTTGAAGTTGTAGAAAAGCTCTATCATCAAGCTATCAAACTTGAAGTAAAGTTCATCTCAGATCGACCAGTTGCATTGCGCACTATAGTCCCCTTTTCTCGAGCCTATGACCCTGCTGAACACACTCTGACCATATTTTCTGATTTTGATATGACATGCACTGCTATTGATTCCTCTGCCCTTCTGGCAGAGATTGCAATCAGAACAGCGCAAAAGGCCGATCTGAATGAATGTGGAACCCCACCCACTTGGATGTCCTCGACTGATTTACGGACCACATGGTGTGATCTCTCCGGCCAGTATGTCAAAGAGTATGAACAATGCATAGAAAGCATCATGCCCATTGAAGCAGGTATAATTAGTAGGTTTACTTCTTGATTTATACATTTCTCTGTAGTTCGATAGTGTTATGGAAGGAAATATGGCTTACTGAGATGGGGACTCTTGGTTATTGTATTGATGCATTGGCAGGGGAGGAATTCAATTACATTGGTCTATGTAAAGCACTTGAGCAAATATCAGACTTTGAGAAAAGGGTGAATTTGAGAGTGATTCAGTCTGGTGTACTGAAAGGATTAAATATAGAGGACATAAAATGGGCTGGTGAACACCTCAGTCTTCAAGATGGTTGTAGGAAATTCTTTCAGGAGATTATGAAACAAGAAAATATCAAAACTGATCTTCATGTACTTTCTTACTGTTGGTGTGGTGATCTCATCAGGTCTGCTTTCTTGTCAGGTATGTTTTTTCGAGCATATAATGTCTTCATGCAGTTTTCAAGTATAATAAAATATATATGTGAATGTTCCACAGCACCTTTTTCCTGCTCTTGTGAATTTTAGTACAATAGCAATACTTTGATGATTTATATCTTGCAAAGGCATCACTTTACCTGGATGTACAATATAGACACAACGATATTATGCATGATCTATTTTTTGGCAGCTGAATCAAATTATGCAGTTAGCGAGTAATGGAAAGGTAGGTATTGATTGTGCAATATGACTAGGCCATATCCTACAAATTGCAAATATTAATCAAGTAATTTTCCCTTGTGCTAATATCATACTTCCTCACGTTTTAAGTTCTCTTTGGGTAAACAATCGGAGTTTCACTTCCTCTTCCATTGAACAGGAGATCAAGATCTTCTGAATGTACATTCAAACGAGCTAATTCATGAGGAGTCTATTACCACGGGTGAAATCATTAAGAAGGTGGAGTCTCCTATGGAGAAGCTTGAAGCTTTCAATGACATCCTCAAGACCTGCAGCTCTGGTGGCAAGCATTTGACAGTTTATGTTGGAGGTTCGGTGGGTGACTTGCTTTGCTTGCTCAAAGCAGATGTGGGCATTGTGATTGGTCTAAGTGACAGCCTAAAAAAGCTGGGGGCTCAATTTGGTATTGATTTCGTCCCATTGTTTTCTGGCTTGGTGAGGAAACAGTTAGAGTTCGATAAAACTGGTGTTTCTAATTGGAACGGAATGTCTGGCATTCTTTATACGGTGTCTAGTTGGGCAGAAATCCATGCATTCATTTTGGGGCTGTAGAAATCTCTCTCTCTCTCTCTCTCCTCCCTCCCTTTCACGCACGCACACTCTATAGGTAGAAAAGTGAAGGACATAGTGGCTTTATTTTACTAGTGGCCACTGGTCAGGTTGTCATTTTTTAGTTTTCTTTGAGGACTTCCATCCTGATAGAGAGAATCTCATAAGATGGTGTCCATATGCTACAATAGTTAGGTTACTCATGACATTTAAAGTTCTTTATTTTTTTTCTTTCTTTGTGGTCTTCCTTCACCTCTAGTGTTGCACATGTGCTTTTGCTCTTTTTAGTGCTTTTATATGGGAGGAAAGTTTGCAGAAGCAAGTTTCTTAGATGGGGTAGAGAGAGAAAAGGAGAAATGTATTGTTTTTTTTAATCAATAAAGGGGAAAATGTATCAATTCATCTATATAGATGGATTTTGAACGTACTTAGTAGTTCATAGTATTTTCTCCAGATGATCTTTGCTCCTCTGCTTTTTTGGGAGTAGCAATTATAAAAAAGAGGTGAATTTCTCAGTTTTTATCAATTGTAAAGAAAAATATATGGCTTATGAGTCTTTTCTATTCCTATTAAACTGCCTTGTACTATTATTGAGACGCATGTAAGTAACAATGGGAATTTTTCCCTTTTAATGATTCACTTACTTCCAAGTTCTTTCTTATGTCTTTATTCAAATGCTTATGTTTGGTTGATTTAGTTCACAAAGCTCTAGATATACTTAGTTCCATTCTTGTGCTCTCAGTTAAATTTGCTAATGAACATTTGGAAAAGAACTCTAATTTAGAAGAAAGTTAAAAGGTATCAAGTCCTCAGAACCTAAAATTGTTTGTGGGGACCTTGCTATCTGTAGAGATGGAATATAATGATAAGCTTTTTACTGTTTCTAGATGTTCAAGCCAGAACTCTCTCTCTCTCAATCATGCAATACAATGGTTGGCTTTTTTGTTTGTGCAGAGAGTCATTTGAAGGCACAGAAACCTCCATGCATTCTCTTCCACTGTTAACCCAGATCGATTTAAATATCATATACATATAGCAGTCTATATGCTAAATGTACAAGAATTCATTCATAACCATTTCTCCTCCCCCTTTCTCTGGTAATAGGGAGGCAGGGCAATCCTGAATTAGCTGCAGTTTCAGATGGCGTCCATCTATTTAGTGACAGGTATTGACACATCATCTTAAATTAAGCCCACCCCAGTTTAGACATGCCACATGATATCACATCTAACACCACGTGACGATGATGATGTGACATTATTGTACAATACATATTTTTTCCTAAATATGTGTCTTTAATCACACAGACCACTCCTAATATTTTTAATAATGATATTAAAACCCTTTAAAGTTTCTGTGTTATAACAAAAGTATCCCTTCCGATATTGCACAGTTCGTGAGGTTGGAAGGCTAGATGTGTCCTGAATTACTTCAATAGTCCGTAGAACCATGTAACAAATAGCTGGTTCCTTTGGATATGGTACCGAAAACTTGATAGGTAATGTCTCACTTCTCCAGCGGTCTCATAGTCGCTCGAGCCCTGTCCTCCTCTGTGGCCTTTCCCCTCTTGACTTCCCTAAGTCATGAAGAGATTGTTCTAGTGAAGGCTCTAGCGATCATAGATTGGTACCTACTAGTTTTTAAGTATAAAACCAAGTAAACAACTTGTCCTCTTATCATTCTTCCTTTGGTTGGTTGGATCCATGTAACAAATTGTCAAGGAAACGAAGAGCCCATTTTTTCTTGGATTCTTTGACAAAATTGTCACCAGCATGCTCCTGATAGAAAACATTTGCAGGGGAAAGAAAGAGGAAACAGAACAGA
This sequence comes from Ilex asprella, assembly GCA_023539305.1. Lineage (NCBI taxonomy): Eukaryota > Viridiplantae > Streptophyta > Magnoliopsida > Aquifoliales > Aquifoliaceae > Ilex > Ilex asprella. Next base: position 3,648,817 of record CM042187.1, on the reverse strand, counting down.
AAAATAATGCATAAATGGGTTAGAAGACAGTTTTATTGCATACCACTGACAGAGACAAACCATAAGGAAACAATGTGCAAGGAATAACTTCGATCGGAACTTAACACAGCTTGGCAGAAACTCAAACCTGAACAGATGAGCACTAAAAGACAGTGTCATTGGAAAAAATTGCAGAAACAATCATAAATGAGAGGACAGAAATCAAAAAGTAAAAGAAAATAAGCTGAATCTTGCAACTACTTGAGAGTAGAACAATGCTATATATTTGAGAAGATTTTATTCTGTTAGGCTCATCTAGCATCACTATGACTAGTCTATCATACACACAAGGCCGACGAACCTGCCTACCACCTGCTATCAATGCAGAGTCCTCCTAAACTAATGTCCATATAATCTTTTCACAATCTCAGCTGATCCTCATCACTCTTTAACAAATACAAATCTGAATGTTCAATTCCAACACACAGATATTACTCTTCCGTACCACACTTGGCAATAGGTCATAAATATCCCAATCGTATGGTTTCTACCTTCCAAAACAGGAAGGACTCATAGACACACAGTTACAACAACATCAAATGAATTTCATTGAACAACTTGCTTACCACGGGGCAACCAGTCGTTTCTGGCTGGAAATCGTGTCTCCCACCATTCAACATTTTGGTAAAAGCTTTTCTCTGGCCTTTCTACTCTCATCTGGCATTCTGATCTCTTTTGTCTTAATTTTTTGTTACATATTTCTTCATTATTATTCCTACTGTGTATAAATACAGAACCACGGGTAAAGAAAGTCCAAGATGAACCTAGTCTCTTTCATCCCCCACCCAGTTGTTCTTCTCCTTTGGCCCAGTAGGGCCCTCCTCCCCAGACAGCTCCACCGGAAACTTATCACAAATACTCTCCACTGAATATCGAAGCATTAGAGGCAAAAAACTGATGATTTTATCCAGCTCAGTTCTTGAATCATACACAACAGTTGGGCCCCACTCTCTCATATACTGCAACCAGCATGGCTCCCTAACAACTCTTTCTCCGAGATACTCTGCCGCAACAATTTCATATTGGATGCTTGAATCCACATAATAACAACTACGAGCAGCATCATTCCTCACTCCGATACCAAGCTTTGATGACCCCTGAATGTAACTCCCAGGATGAGGAAAGCTGGCATGGCCACTTTTGGATGAGTAGACCACAGCTTTATTCCCCTCTATGAATTCCAAATCAAAAATATCCACCCATTCACCACCACTGTGCTGAGAAAAATAAACACTTGAAAGCTCTCCTGAGAAGTTGCTTACTCGAAGAGTAAAATGCTCCCAGTCACCTACATGCTGCCCAATCTTGCTAAGAGCAACGTTCGCAACACCAACCTTCAATGTGGCTGGCCCGTTGAAGGGAAAAAAAACCCACATCACAATATCAGTGAATGCCCCACCTAAGGCTGGCTTCACATGAACGTAAAGCTTTGCACTTTCTAGATTCCCACACTTGACCCTTCGATCATTACCCGGCAAATCTATCCAATACTCCCCATCATTTGTCCCACCACCAGGTAAATTTGAGCCTCCAGCATCAATTGTCTCACCAATCGCCTCACCATTTCTGTACAAGAGTGCCCCGTTCTTGAAAAACCATGAAACAGAGGATGGCAGGTAGACTTCATCGGGATGGAAAAATACAGTAGGACCATAGTGCCGGATGAGCGCATGAATCTGATCAAGGTTGGGCATAGCACTTGAAAGGGGATTTAAGTTCTTCAAGCATGCAACATGTAGCTCTTTACTGGAAACCCAGAAGCTACTGCAAAAAAATGTACCCACCGAGACACCATTTCCAAGCATTCCCCTATGTTGAGGTCTTGTTTTCCAGACTTCAAAAGGTAATTGGGATGATTTAGAACTGGCATTGAGTATTAAACTGAAAGCTTCACATTGATCGGTCAGGTTGGCTCGGACACATCTAACTTCCTCCAAATCAGGCTTTTCAGGCCTGTCGGTGACAACAAAACCCAAAGCTTTATAACCTTCAGGTGGTTGAGGCAACCAGAAATAACCACCTCCATCAAGATTTTCCTCACTCCCAACATCTGGACTCCAAATTAAGGTATAATCCAGGGGCCTGAGAAGTGCTGGTGAGTAATCTGGGTCGCAACTGTGGGACTTTTCTGGCTCAGGTGAAACCACTTCCCTAGCCACAAGCACAAAACCTTGTAAAGGCTTCTCATTAGATTGGCAATAATAACCAAAACTGAAATATCCATCTGGTACTCCTATTGGCTTATAAAAGCTAACACCTTTTTTCCTGTTCTGCGATAGATTGCATCCCCAAACAAACTCAAACTTGGTGAGTTGGAGAACCTCTATTTCTCCTAAATTAATTGTTCCAGAAGCAAATCCTTGACCTGAATAGTTACAAATATTTAGTTTAAACATAACCAAAAACTCAAAGAGGATAATCTGGAAAGTCCAGAAAATTCCTTCATTTGAAACATATACAAATGTCATGAACACCACTGCACTTCCCCGGCCACAGAAGAGGATTGGGAGGCAATAAAATGAACTTTAAATAAAAAAACTGAAGCCGATATAAGCAAATCATGCTGCGAGCATGGAAACGATGTAATCAGATTTGATTGTTCCCATATGAAGGGAATTTTTTTGTGTATGTGTACGGGAGGTACGCAGGAACGGATCCTAAAGATAGTGTGGACCAACCATTTTAGCACAAAAGATTGAAGTAGTGGAACAACAAAGCCAATACTCAAACCAACCAATCCTTGGACCTGGTTTAGAAGAATAACAAAAATCCAACAATGGCGAGCTTTCAAAATCAGCAAAAAGGACAGCTTAATAATCATAAGCACTAAAGGTAAGGCAATTCTTCCTTTAATAGAAGAGAACATCTAGTGCAGGGCAAGAAAATAAGGTACGGATTAAGAATCATAAAATCATGAAATAGATATGGAAAATGCTACACAAATATACCAAACCTCTTTTACCCAATAGCAACTGGCTGATACTTGCCACATCACATTCCATGAGGTCACTCTTTATAAAACTAAAACCGAATTAGTTATTTTAAGAAAAATGCAAGCCAAGAAGACAAGAAGTTACAAAGGCCTCTCATCTTCCCATTTTTCTGTCTGTTTTTGCAATGTTTCAGTTGCTGAAGTGACAACTCATGTTGCATGCTATAAAATCCGCTAACCGTATGTGAAATTTAAGCTATTGTATAGCAACAGTCGAGAAAAAATACATACATATATGCGCATACACATATAGGAAGCTAGGTTACCAGGAACCAAGAAATACCCAGTGATTAATGAACTCCAAAAGAATAACGACATTCATTGCACACATGGATCAAGTACGGTTCCATAGAAAACAAGAAGCAGCCCAAGAAAGCCCAAACTCAGTAATTTCTAGGTAAATTCTTTTTGGTGTTCTGAGAAACTCCTATACATAAGAGAAACTATCCTATATTTTCCATGATTAGAAGTCAGCATATTCCCAAAAGTTACTGCACTTATACTGAAAATTTCAAGATAACCTCAGAACTTTTCTCCATAGAGCCATTCATTTTATGACATACAACGGAATTCCACAGTAGAGTAGCTCATTAATCAACATCTATACATGTAAACCTATGCGAGTTGAATAGTCTAAGCGCTCAAAAACCAAACAATAATAAGCAATATTTGTCAAGGCGCCAAGGAAGTAATCCCTTCGCTGGATGGTCCGGTTGCCAAAACTAAAAACTGGCTGAGAACCCGTGTGAGTATAATTGCATAATTTTAATGTTGAAGGAAAAACTGACTTAAGCAAATCGACCTCAAGCACTCCATTAAGCTAGAAACACTAAAACATAGAATCAAGGACAAAACACATTATGACCGAGCAAATTCACAGATGATATATGATGGGATACTTCTGAGAATGGATTGGATCTCCGACACGTGTCCTTGGCACCGGGGACACATCTTTTGTTCTGATAAAGACACATGTCCTCGGCACTAAAGGCATCCTCGTGCTCTGACATAGGCGCGTGTCCTCGGCGCCGAGAATACCTCCGATGCTCTAATATTTACACCTATCCTCGGTGTCGAGGGTACCTCCGTTACTCTAATGCAACCACATCTCCTCGACACCGAGGGCACTTACTAAACTCTTGTCGCACCATGTGTCTTCAGCTCCTGGAGAGGTCACTGATTGACAGCTAATCAGTTTCAGAACTAGACTAAGGGTTATTGAGTTACTTTCCCAGCGAAGTCAAAATGGCAAAACGAACAAGACACTCAACCAAGGGGAGCTAGACACATGGCATAAAGCACAGAATAACGGGTAAATGGCATTTAATAAATCCTTGGCTGATGGGACATCCACGATGACTCGGGAAGCCGAGAAGAACGAGCATTAAATACTCCAAAGACCCGAGCATTTAATGCCTCTACATTGAAGAAAGAGCATTAAATGCTTAGAAACCCGAACAATTAATGAAAGGGTCTCCCCCATGCAAAATAGGAGGCGCACTGCCCCATATTTGGGTACTACCTACTGCCTACACCATCAGCAATGATGAGTACCTGAAAGTATAAATAGCTCTAAAAATTGTAATACAAAGGTACACAAATTCACTTGTCAAGAATACTAAACAATACTTTCTTCTTCCCTTCTCTCAAAAAACTGAATTGATCGTCGGAGGAGATACGCCAAAAAACACTCCGGCACTCTTCTAACCCACTTTCAGTGTGTCAGGAACCGCCTACGACTCGTCAAAAGGGAAAGAATCCTCAACAAAAGAATGTCGATTTACCGGCTCCCTCCATATCAAAAACCAAATACCGTATCAAAAGTGTCAACAAGGAACTTTTGGATCATTCTAGGGAGAAAACCCGCCAAACTTGTTTCAGTATAGGGGCTGAAAAATTAACCCCTTTGGCCCGACAACTGGCTGACGTGATCAAGGAAAAATTCGGGAATCGATTACGACAACTAGAGGAGGACAACGTCAATATCCTAAATCAGCTCGACAAATTTACGCTCTCTGGCAGAGGATCTTGAGACTCGCAGAGGTCACGGAAGCCTTCCGTCATAGAGGTGAGAGGTGGCAATTTGAGGAATCGCGTAAGTGACGGAACAGGGAGCTCCAAGGCTCCAAAACCACCCAAGGGCCAAGGGGCAACTCCCAGATGTTCCAGTCAAGAGGACTAGAACATTGGCTTGGAGTGACCTTCATCGGAGGCTATCCGGGCGAAAGGGCATGGAGGGGTCAACTCTCTCCATCCGACACCCTGGCATGAGTGGGCGTGGGGACCGACCCCGAAAAAGTGAAATATACGCCAAGCAAAGGGAAGACCATAGGGCACGGTTCGATCCAACTAGAACGGATAAGACCATGCCGAAGGATGACGCTGATGATGAAGCTATCCAATCGCCCTTTACTATGCAGATCGTGGGCATGTAGGTCCCAAAGAAAGTTGCGGTGTCAAGGTTCAAGGTGTATGATGGACATTCTGACCCGGAAGTCCACCTTAGGCAATACAAGCAAATGATGTCCCTATACCACACGAACCACCAATTTTTATGTCGGGTGTTTTCAATGAGTTTTGGGGATACTTCTATGAAGTGGTTTGAGACCCTTCCACCTAACAACATAAGATCTTAGAAGGAGCTGACTTGACAATTTTCTGCCCGATTCATCACAAGGAGCAAACCCCCCAAAGACGTTGAGTCGCTGCTGACCTTGAGTCGGAAGGAAGGTGAATTACTCCGCCAGTATGCCGCTCGATACTAAGAGGAGGTGAATGACGTGGAGGGATGTTTTGAGATCATGGCGGCGGCCTCCTTCAGACTTGGCTTCTCACGGGACACCGACCTCTACAAGTCCTTGATGAAGAAAACACCAGTAAACATGTGCGACCTGATGACCCGAATCAATAAATATTCCTGGGTAGAGGACGAAATGGTGGGGGTAAAGAAAAAACTCTACCATAAAGAAGAAGGAGAGGGAGAAAGAGATAACCCCTTTCTAGAATAGACTAGTGCCTCAGTTAGGAAGTTCCTTCAAAGGAGTCCACACTGTGTTCAAGGAGCCCATTTATAAACTGCTTCACAAGATTAAGAGGGAACCCTTCTTCAAGTGGCAACTCAAGATGCAGGGTGATTCATCCACCAAAAACCAAAAGGTGAAATGTTCATACCACCACGACTTCGGACACCTCACCGAAGATTGTAGGATCTATAAGTATTTTCTAGAGAGATTGGTACAAGACAGATACTTGAAGGAATACATCGAGGAAATGGTGCCAGTGGAAGGCCAGGGTACCAATAATTAAGCCATTATTCGGGATCATGTCATTGATGTCATCCATGTCTACCCACTAGATCGACCAACCTCTAATACCCTTAGATTTGACCTTAAGAGGATAGCCTTTACGAGGAAGGTGCACGAAAGGGAGGGGGCCGGCCCAACAAGAGGCCCTGAACGAATGAGGAAGGGATCACTTTCTCCAATGACGACCTGACAGGTGTGGTTATCCCCCATGAAGATGCCCTAGTCCTAACCTTGAAGGATGGTAGCTTTGACGTCAAAAGGAACTTGGTAGACTCCGAGAGTTCTTCGAAAGTAATGTACTTCGAAGTTTTGAATCGCATGGGCTTGGGTTCCCAAGATCTTACCAAAGTCAGCACATCCCTCGTTGGATTCAATGGTCCGCATGCATTGTCATTGGGTAAGATCACGCTGTCAGTTACCATAGGGTCCATCATAACTGACACGGAGTTTGTGGTAATCGACTCCAATTCACTTTACAACATAATCATGGGTAGGGCCTAACTACATGCACTCGGAGCAGTAAATTCTACCTATCACCAGAAGTTAAAGTTCCCCACTCCTGAAGGGATAGAGGAGGTCCGCGGGACTAGACTTCTGCCAAAAGTTTATTCTACGCAGCTGGGATGCCACAGAAAAGAAAGGCGTAAACCCCGATGTTATAAACCATAAGCTTCGTGTTGACCCTGCTTACAAGCTAGTGAAGCAAAAACTACGACGCACGACGCCGTATCACACCTAAGCGGTGAACGAAGAGATAGAGAGGCTCCTGGAGGCCAACACAATCCGGAAGGTTTAGTTCTAAGAATGGTTGTCAAACACGATTTGTGCAAACAAGAAGAGGGGAAGTGGTGCGTCTGCGTAGATTTCACTGACCTAAACAAGGCTTGCCCCAAGGATGACTCTCCCCTCCCAAAGGTGGATCAGCTGGTGGATACCACGACGGGACACCAACACATGACCTTCCTGGATGCAAGGGCTGGCTACCACCAGATTTCTCTCCATCTGCTTGACTAGGAGAAGACTACCTTCATCACTCCAAGAGGGGTTTATTATTACATGATCATGTCATTCGGTCTAAAGAATGCAAGGACCACCTACCAAAGACTTATGAACTGAATGTTCAAACGACAGATAGGAAACACTATGGAGATCTACATTGACAACATATTGGTCAAAAGTAGCAGAAGCAACGATCACATTATGGACCTAGAAGGCACCTTCTCCACCCTCCGAGAGTACGGGCTGAAACTAAGTGCGGCAAATGCGTCTTTGGAGTTGGTTCCGGAAAGTTCCTTAGATACTTGGTGAGTCGACGTGACATCGAAGCCAACCCAGAACAGATACAAGCTATCATGGACGTACTAAACCCTCGAATAGTACGGGAGGTTCAAAAACTCACAGGAATGCTTGCTGCATTAAACCGATTTATCTCTTGTTCATCAGACAAGTACAAGCCCTTCTTCAGGGCTATCAAGAGATCCAGGAAGGATACTTGGAATCAGAAATGTGAGAATGCACTCGAGGGATCAAAGAGTACCTCAAGATCCTTCCAACCCTGTTCATATCCATCAGAGGAGAAATGTTGTTCCTTTACTTAGCCATATTAGAGTTCGCTATTTGTGGTGTATTGGTCCACGAGCACAAGCGCGAGCGTGAACGTGAGCAGAAACCAGTATACTAGGTAAACAAAGCTCTATTGGACGCAGAAACGAGGTACTTGTCCCTAGAAAAGTTAGCATTGGCACTAATCATGGCCGCAAGGAAGTTAAGACATTATTTCCAAGCACACCAGATCACCGTCCTGACAAATCAACCCTTGAAAGCAATCCTAAAGATGACGGACCTCTCAAGAAGAATAACCAAGTGGGCCGTGGAGATAAGGGAACATAAAGTCCATTTTAAGTCTTGCGCTGCCATAAAAGGGCAGGTGTTGACGAACTTCACAGCGAAATTTTCCAAGGAGCCGCCTCTCCTCGAGAAGAAGACCTCAATGGCAGGCCAGGAACCCACCTGGAACCTTAGCGTGGACGAATCCTCTAACAACAAGGGTTCCAAAATCGGGGTGGTGCTAGTCTCTCCGGAGGGAGTAGTCACGGAATAAGCTGTCCGGCTAGGCTTCAAAGCATCCAACAATGAAGCGGAGTACGAAACTCTTATTTCTAGACTTAAACTCGTTGATGCAGCCGGAGCTACAATGTTGTCTGTCCACTGCGATTTCATGTTAGTGGTCAACCAAATCAACCGAGAATTCAAAACGAGAGACTCCAGGATGAAAGCTTACCACCATGAAGCGATGGTTTTACTCCACAAATTCAAGAAAGCTAAAGTCAAGCAAGTTCCACGAGATAAGAATGCTCATGCCGACGCCCTAGCATGCCTGGCCTCAACATTGAATTTTGACATAACACGAAGGATCACAATGGAGTACCTTCCCAACTCCAGCATATGAGAAACTTCCATGAGGAGTCCTCCAGCTGGACCGATCTGCTCCTCAAGTTCCTCCTTTCCGGGGAACTCCCCGAATGCCCAAGGAAGCCAGGAAGATAAGGTTGAAGGCCCCGAGATTATGGATCTATCTGAATCAGAAGCTGCACCAAAAATCGTTCTCTGAACCGTACCTACTTGGCGTCCAAGAAGATAAAATAGAACCTCTCTTATACGAGATACATAAAGACATATGTGGGGAGCACTCGGGTGGACGATCCATGGCCCATCGTATCATGTCCCAAGGGTATTAGTGGCCAGGGAAGCTCAGGCATACGTCCGAAGATGTAATCAATGTCAAATGTTCACCCCAGCCATTAGGCAACCAGCCGGTGACTTACATCCACTGACTAGTCCTCGACAATTTGCTCAGTGGGGACTCGACCTAGTTAGACCCCTTCCAAGGGTTCCTGGAGACGAGAGATTTCTAATAGTAGGAACCGATTATTTCACAAAGTGGGGGAAGGCGGAGCCGTTGACCTATATCTGGGATGTGGACACCAAGAAATTCGTATGGAAGAACATGGTAACGAGATTTGGAGTCCCTTGTGCACAGGTATCTGACAACGAAATCCAATTTAATAGCAGACCTTTCAAGTCTTTTTATGAGCATCTTAGAATTCGAAACTACTACTCCACCCCTATATATTCGCAAGCCAACAGACAGTCCGAGTCCTCAAACAAGACTATCATCAATGGAATCAAGAAAAGGTTGGAAAAGGCCAAAGAAAGGTGGGTGGTGAGCTCTTGAACATCCTGTGGGCGTACAAGACCACCCCTTGAACCTCAACAGGAGAAGCGCTTACGCTCTCGCGTACGGTGTGGAGGCAGTCATCCCATTGGAGGTAGGCCTCCCTACCATAAGAACACAGGCCTTCGACACCGGGGACAACGATCACCAACTCAGCTTAGATATGAACCTCATGGAGGAAAGAAGAAAGGTGGCCACCTTAAAATTGGCTAAGTATCAAGAAGGGGTGTCCAGACTCTACAACAAGAAGGGGTGTCCAGACTCTACAACAAGAAGGTCAAACTCCGAGAATTTCGAATCGGCGATCTGGTGCTCAGGATGGTGGTAACAAACACCCAAGATCCAGCAGATGGAAAGTTTGGGCTCAACCAGTAAAGTCACGTTAGTGGGAAGCTCCGAGTCATATAGGCTAGAGGACATGAAAGGAAGTGTTGTAATACGACCTTGGAATGTGATGAATTTGAAAAAATACTACTTTTGAGAAATGAGAGCTCACTTTCATGCTAAGTGAATTATCCTGGAAAGAACATGGCCCTGGATGCAGAGCCTCAGGGACTCCTGCCTCCAAATAAAGAACAGGAGCATGCCTTTTTATTTATTGGCAGAAGTCCATGAGGCTTTGCCCCCAAGATCACACCTCCTAGAAAGGGCATGGCCCTGGGGGCAAAGCCTCAGGGACTTCTGCCTCCAAATAAAAAACAGGAGCAAACTTCCTGGAAAGGGCATGGCCTTGGGGACAGAATCTCACGGACACCTGCATCCAAATAAAGAACAGGAGCAAGCCTCCTAAAAAAAGCATAGCCCTTGGGGCAGAGTCTAACGGACTCCGGCCTCCAAATAAAGAATTGGAGCGTGTCTCCTAGAAAAGGCATCGCCCTAGGGGCAGAGTGTCAAGGACTACTGCCTCCAAATAAAGAATAGGAGTACGCCTCCTGGAAAGGGCATGGCCCTAGGGTAGTCTCAGGGACTCCTGCCTCCAAATAAAGAATAGGAGCATTCCTCTTAAAAAGGCATTGGTCCTGGGGCCGGAGTCTCATGCAATGTTATCAGAACTGGACCGGTCATTGAACTAACAAGGGCACCGGGTCAATGGTTCACTAGTTCAACCGTTGGGCCAACTGGTCGAATTGGTCATATAAGAAAAATATATATATAACAATTATAAAACATAATAATTTAACTAAAAAATATAATAAATGTCTAAAATGCATATAATTTGCCATAAAATTTATGAAATTAAGTAAAATAAACACCTGTGCCAAATATCAAAATCGAAGTTCAACTTTAAAACTTCAATCCAAGTACAAACAATCACTCCAAGTCCAAATCCCATTCTCAATTAAAACAGAACAGAACAACAGAACAGTCAGTGATGATACTCCCAATTGTGATGTATCCCATTCTCAAATAAGAACATCATTCATTAATAAGTGATCATTCATCATTCATTAATTTGCAACTGCTGATTAAAAAATAAGTAAGAGCATGACACACATTCTTTCTGTAGTTATACAACCAAATTACTTGATAAAATTGAGATTGCAGGAGAGGGTATTTGATCTAGCCCAGGATGCATATATTAGTTATAGGAAGTTTTTACCTTATTGTTACAGTCTGATCTAATAGAAGCAAGAAAAAGAGAGGAGATGACAACAGAGAGATCGATGGTCTGAGTTGCGAGGTCAGGGGAGAGAAATCCCCTGAGTTGCCAGGTCAGAGGAGAAAGATTGCCTGAGTTGCCAGGTCAAGGGAGAGAGATCGATGGTCGCAGTCGCAGTGACCTCGCCTGAGTTGCGAGGTATCCTGGTCGATGGTCGTAGACTCGCAGTTGCCTCGCCTATTTGCTGCTCGTTGGTCGCCTGGGAGTGGAGTGGAGTGGAGTGGTGGCTTCTGCAATTTAGCCTAGTCAGGAGAGTGGTGGCGTCTGTAATTTTAAGGCATTTATTTCATTTGGCTTTAAACCGACCGGTTTTTATAAAAACCGCCGGTTCACGATTTTTTATAAAAATCAGTCGATTTTTCAGTTTTTAGCCGATTCTTTTCCTTATGCGGTCCAATTAGAGAATCGGACCAATTAAGGCCCCGGGTCACGGTTGGACCGGTCCAACCGGCCGATTCGGTCCGGTTCTGATAACACTGGTCTCAGGGACTCTTGCCTCCAAATAAAGAAACATAATGGCCTCCTGGAGGGAACATGTATCTTGAGGAAAAGCACCCAATGGTCTTAACAGAATACCTCTGATCAAATACATTGCTTGAAATAAAGTTACATTGTCCAAATAATATACCCTTCTGCCCAAGCACCATGGTAACCCCTCATCTGGGAGTTAATGGGAGGATCTATAGAAGAATAGCCGACACCTAATGAGGGTGTGATTGCCCACAATGTTACTCACAGACCTCGAAACTGATTAGTTTTGGTGGAGTGAAGCCCACAACAGTGGCGCATCGGTGTGGGGACGATGACCCTTGTACCCCGGTATAGGTGACTGCTTGCACAAGTACATAGATGAAGTTGTCTAAAACAAGATAATGATGCGACAAGGGATCAACACTCCCCTCGATCCAACGGACAAGGAAGATGAAGCTAACCGGAGTGAAAAGTACGATGATTTACTATTTTTGTGGTAAGGATCGGGCCTAACGGTGGAAGACGGGACCTCGACTTCAACGCGCATCACTGACCCTCGGCATAGATTCCCCTCGAAGCCCTCCAGGAATGACATATGTGTCCTCGACGCCAATGCTTATCAAGTTTGGTGATACTCATCACACGTCCTCGGGACCAAGGGACACCGAGAATTTACAATATGAAAGGCATAAGAGATGTTCTGAAAATTTAAAGCTTTTTTGGCCCCGAGGTTCAACGTTTGTGAATTTTTAAGTTTGAAGTTACAAGTATGCAAAAATAAAAGAAAAAAGAGCACCCATGAGTAAAACAGTTGTTTTCATTTCAAAAGAAGATAGGGTTTTGCGTCCCACGCTACAAAATGAGGTACTACAAGCAAAATGAAAAAGAACCTAAAAACCTAAACATAGGCCGCCGGGGGAGGGCTGGTCATGTTGCCACCAGTGTCTCTAGCATCCCCAAATAGTTCTTCGATGCTGGGAGAGGAGTCTGCATTGGGGCATCGACTTAGAGAGCCGGAGCACGAGTGAGAGTCGAAGCAAGGGTCGCTGCCGATTTTGAAGCTGGAGGAGGATCCTAGGCAAGAACAACGATAGCTGGGGCCGAGACTGTGGCATTAGAGGGCTGTGCCAAGCCCAACACTTGGGCGTTTGCAACATCGTCTTCAGCTGCGATCTCTACCGAAGCTTGCGCCATTACCTCAAAGGGAACATACTCGTGCTCCAGAAACAAGGGAAAGTTGGCAGGGACGCCAGCCACCTTGAGCGCCTCGTCCCAGTCTTTCTTAAAAAATTTCCTCTTGTTGTCTCCAAGAGCAACCAGGATGTCATCGGCGCTGAAGTCAATGATCTCTTGTTCTATCTTCTTATCAGCTTCCATCTCTGCCCTGACTCTATCCAGCTCTTAGGTGAGAGTCGAGCAAATCTGCTCCGATTCCTCAACCTTCGCCTCTGCCAAAGACAACTTCTCCGTCGCCTCGATTATCTTCCTCTCGGTGTCTGCGAGGGCTGCACTTAGCTTTTCAGCACTGACCCTCGCAACCTCATCGTCCTTTAAAAGTTGTTCAATTTGGGCTGCCTGGGAAGACAGCGTAATGTCTCTAACAGCCACATCTTCCCTCGCAGCGGCAAGAGCTCCCTCAGTTTCGGCCTTCAGCCTCTCCCTCTGCGAGTGGTAGTGCTCGGCAATGATCGAGATTTGATGAGGAATCTATCAAAATGAGAGAAGAAAAGTTACTCCAGTGCAAAAAAGATAAGAAAAATGAGGAGAGTTGTCACAAACTTACCACTAGAGAGCTCTGGATGATTGAGCGGAAGAGCTGATTAGTTGGCCTCCCCTAGTGTTCCTCCATATCGGCTCCAAATTGGAGCGTCTCACTCACGGCATAAGCCACGTGAGGAGAATGGATAATGGAGTCACTGACCCAAATCGACCTGTTCTCTCGATCTCGGGCCCAGAGGCGCCACTCCTCAACGGTGGTCGTCGGCGCCAAAGGAGGAGGAGGAGGAGTTTGTTGTTGTTGTGGTTGAGGGGCTCTGCCTCGGCCCCTTCCATCATGCCTGTGTTTAACTCTCTTCTCTTCCTCGAGTTGGGGATCCCTGTCACGGACCTGACCCTGGCCATGGTCAGAAGATCTCGGCAGCACTAAGGTATGAGGAGGAACATTGATGTTAGTGCTTGAAAAAGGTGGAGAGGGGCATTGTTAGAGGATCCCTTACCCCTCCCAGCAGCAAAGGCGGCCCTCTGATTCAAGAAGTCGAGATTGATGTGAGCAACGTTATCAGAAGCGAATCAGACCGGCTGGTCGGATCGGTTCAACCATGACCCGGAGCCTCAACCAGTCCAGTTCACTAGTTAAACCGCATAAGGAAGTGAACTGAATAAAAACCACCAAATTCGCCAGTTTTTAAAGAAAACCATGAACGGGATAGTTTTTAAAAACCGGACCGATTTGAAGTCCATTTGAAAAAAAAAATTAAATCTAAAGTTTTGTTTTTAATTTGGGACATTTTGATTTGCCCTAAATCGCACAATGCAAAGACCACTCAACCAGTGCTCTTCGACTTCATCTCCCCACTAGGGATGCACCAATCAACTCAAGCAAGCAACGATCAACTCAGTGAACGATCAACTCAGGCAGCGAGTATCGAGGTTGTTCTGTTCATTGTTCAATACACAGGCAATTAATCGATCTCTCAGTGTCAGTCAAGCTCAAGATTTAGCATTGCAGCTCTAATTATAGGTTCACAATTCTTCTTAGATTTGACAGGAAAATAATTTTCCAAAAAAGGAAAAAAACACACATTAACACACTTTTGATGGGGAAATAGGAGGAATGAAGTTGCAGTTTAGTAGAGAATAAGAGGATTGATATCCTTACAGGGCTCTCATGAACAAGAGGGAGTCTTGAACTGTTGAACAGTATTTCATGTTACAAACGTGTAGAAAGAAGTTTTGTACAGATTATCATTTACAGGGCTCTCATGGGCATATTTTTTGTTCATTAATTTTATGGCAAATTATATGCATTTTAGGCATATTTTATATTTTTTAGTTAAATTATAATGTTTTAAATTATTATATATATTTTTTTATTATATGACCGATCGGACTAGTTGATCCAACGATTGAACTAGTAAATCATTGATCCAGTCCCCTTGCCGGTTCGATGGCCGGTCCGGTTCTGATAATATTGGACGTGAGGTCTGCACGACATTACTACCTCTAGCGCGTCCTCCTCGTCTAAACTTTAAAGAATATTAAAGTCAGGCCAAGTCTCCCTCCCTAATGTACTGGCCTCAGCATGGACTACAGTTGAAGGATCCCTAACTCTCGTCGCCTCTTCTTTACCTCCCTCGACGACCCCTTCAAGCTCGGCCTTAGTGGCCCTGTCAGGATCCTCCTCCAAGTTCTCCTAGAAGAGCTCAGACCACCTCGAAGGATTGAATGGTTGAGGAGTTTGAAAAAACTTCTTGTACCCCGGAGTGTAGTCTAGAAGGACGTGGGCTACTCTGCCAAACCCGTCACAATGTACCCCTAAACAGTGACGAGGACGTCGAAGCTGACTAGATGCCGAGGTGGAGGAGCAACTTCACAGTTAGAAACATCTGCACAAAAAAGGAAGAACATTAGGACTTGCACAAATTATTCAAAAAACCAAGGAAGCCGAGAAGAGAGGGAGAAGCCGACATACTTGTTGTTCGCCACTCCTTGGGGCAATTCAAGCCGTCCTACTCGGGGCTGACCCCCTCTCCCAAGCGTCGCTAAAGACCAACAAATCGTCTTTATACCCTTGATAGAATCAGGAAGATGGGTAACAAGATACATTGACATGTCCTGGGCTTTGAGATAAAAGTTTTGTTGGGACATCACCCTCAGCAAGGAGTAATAGAAGTGAATATTCTCGAGGCAGAGATTGACCTCGAGGCGTCTGTTGAGTTCAATCGCCCCCGTGATTATCCTAAAGGTGTTTAGGCAGCACTGGCTCGGAAAGAGGTGGAATCGGGACAAGAATTGGAGGAGAGGCAGATAAAGGGGAAATCTGACCCCGTCCTCCATAATAGCCTTAGTATAAAATGGCATGGCATCCTTGACGCCAGCGTTGGAACGGTGACGTGTTAGATCAAAGTCGTCCACGCCGACACTGCGTTGTGAAGTTGGTAAGTTACTGGGCACCCTTGACTATGTACTTCCTCAATCTAAAGGTCCCAGCTTCTTGAACCTCGGCGACAGGGCGATGACTCCTCGACATCTTTTACAGAAGGAGAAAGAGAATTTTTATGAAAGGTATCCTAAGGGATGCTACGAAGGATAAAACGACGAAAGGTGGGAGACGAGGGGACTATTTTTGTGGTCTACGAACTAAGAAAGTGGAATCTGAAAGGCGATGAACCTCCGCAAAAATAGAAAGAAAAGAAAAAGTGAAAGTAAAAAGAGAGGAAAAGAGAACGAATACTCACCAGAAAAGATTGGAGGGATTAACTGGAGGCTGGGGGGCTCTTCTCCTTCGACGGTGACTAGGAAGGACGGTGGGTTCTTCAGGCGAACAACAGAAGGCTCTAGTGAGTTCTCCGGCGAAGGTCTCTAAAATGGTCAAAAATTCGAAAGTGAAGAAAGGGGGATAGGGTTGTGTTTATATAGGGTATGTCCCCATCATTGAGCTTGAGACACGATGAGGGACGCATTTAATGTGCACAAACTCCGAAGGCGAGATTGCGGCTATGCAATGATGGAAGTAGTTGAGCCCTTTCATCTTTCGACGACACATCTCCTCTCCGTACGAAGATCAAAGGGTCGGGGGCAGTTGATGGGACATTTCTGAGAATGAATTAGATCTCTGACACGTGTCCTCGGCACCGGGGCACATCTTTTGTTCTGATATAGACACATGTCCTCGGAACCAAAGGCGTCCTCGTGCTCTTAAATAGGCACGTGTCCTCGGCACCGAAGATACCTTCAATGCTCTAATATCGACACTTGTCCTGTCCTTGGTGTCGAGGGTACCTCCGTTACTCTGATGCAGCCACGTCTCCTCAGCACCGAGGGCACTTACTAAACTCCGGTCCCGCCACATGTCTTCAACTCCTAGAAAGGTCACTGATTGACAACTAATCAGTTTCAGAACTAGACTAGATGAAGAAGTCAATTACTTGGAGTTAGGATTTTCAGTTAGAGTATCAAGTTAGTTTACTTTCTGTTAGAATAAATCCTAGTTTCTAAGGATGCTGATTTAGTTTTTGACTTATTCCTTGTTACCTGTATCATGTAGCTTAGACCATGCAATCATAAGTTATTCTTCTGTTTTCTAGCCAATGCAACTTATTGTAAGGCTATAAAAGTCATATCAATGTTTTCAATAAAGTAAGTCATTCCTTCAGTTTGTATGCATTCTTGATCTTCTACGTATATTGTTGATCAATTACTCCTAACAAACTAGTATCAGAACCCCCACTAGGTCTGTGACAAAAGAAAGCCGCAGCTTTGAGTGACTTACAAACACAGTGCGAGAGGGAGATGACAAGCAAAGGAAATTTTGTCCAACCTGCAATACCACGCTTTGATGGTCACTATGACCATTTGAGCATACTTATGGAGAATTTCTTGAGAAGCAAAGAGTATTGGAGTCTGGTAGAGACAAGCTACACAAAACCAGAGGCAGGTACAGCTGTGACAGAGGCACAGCAGAAGAAGCTTGAGGAGCTGAAACTGAAGGATCTAAAGGTGAAGAATTATCTTTTTCAAGCAATCAACAGAACCATTCTGGAGACTATATTGGGAAAGGACACCTCAAAGAAGATCTGGGATTCGATGAAGAAGAAATATGAAGGCAATGCTAGAGTGAAGCGCTCGATTCTTCAAGCACTGAGGAGGGATTTTGAAACTCTGGAGATAAAGGTGACTGACAGCATTACTGATTATTTTGCTCGAGTTATGTCAGTTGCTAACAAAATGCGAGTGTACGGAGAACAAATGAGAGATGTTACAATTGTGGAAAAGATTCTTAGATCCTTGACTGGCAAATTTAACTATATAGTTTGCTCGATCGAGGAATCTAAGGAAGTTGATGCACTCACCATTGATGAACTGCAAAGTTCACTCATTGTGCATGAGCAAAAATTTCGCATGAGCAAAAATTTCACACGAGCAATGGAGAGGAACAAGCACTGAAGGTGACTGTTGATAAAAGAAATGGTAGCAGAGGGCGCGGCAGAAGCAATTATAGAGGAAGAGGTAGAGGAAGAGGGCATCAAGCATTCAATAA
Source organism: Ilex asprella (assembly GCA_023539305.1). Classification (NCBI taxonomy): domain Eukaryota; kingdom Viridiplantae; phylum Streptophyta; class Magnoliopsida; order Aquifoliales; family Aquifoliaceae; genus Ilex; species Ilex asprella. Next base: position 3,630,856 of record CM042187.1, on the reverse strand, counting down.
AGCCACAGTTGAGTGCTATAAGTGCCACAAACTTGGCCATTTTTAGTTTGAGTGTCCAAAATGGGACAAAGAGGCAAACTATACAGAATTAGATGAGCATCAAGAGATGTTGTTAATGTCTTATGTGGAGATGCATGAAGCCAAGCAAGAGGAAGCATGGTTTTTGGACTCGGGGTGCTCAAATCACATGTGTGGAGATAGGAGCATGTTCAGTGAGCTCGATGAAAGTTTTACACAAGAAGTGAGGCTTGGAAACAATACCAGAATGATAGTGCTTGGTAGAGGAAATGTCAGACTAAACTTGAATGGTTTAGTCTACATTACAGAAGTCTTCTACATTCCAGAATTGAAGAGCAACCTCCTCAGTGTGGGATAATTACAGGAAAAGGGGCTTGCAATCCTAATCCATGGAGGAATGTGCAAGATTTACCATCCAGACAAGGGTTTGATCATTCAAACAAATATGACAGCCAATAAAATGTTCATTCTATTAACCAACATGCAAGAAAAGAAAGCTGCCTGTTTTCACACAAGCTCACAAGACCTCTCCCATTTATAGCACTGCCGATATGGCCATTTGAGCCACAAAGGTGTGAATACTTTGTAAACTAAGAACATGGTACGTGGTCTGCCTCATCACCCTATTAGCACAGTGATTTGCAACAATTGCTTAATTGGCAAACAACATCGAGATCCCATTCCCAAAAAGAGTGCATGAAGGGCTACAGAGAAGTTACAACTCATTCATGCAGATATCTGTGGTCCCGTAATTCCCACATCAAACAATAAGAAGAGGTATTTCTTATGCTTTATTGATGATTTCAGTAGAAAAGCATGGGTTTACTTTCTAGTAAACAAGTCAAAAGCTTTACATTCCTTCAAATGTTTTAAGAACCTTGTTGAGAAAGAGACTGACATGTATATCAAGTGCTTACGCACTGATAGAGGAAGGGAATTCAATTCAGAGGAGTTCAAGGAGTTTTGCAAGAGGAGTGGCATCAAGAGGCAGCTGACCGCGACATTCACTCCACAACAAAATGGAGTGGCCGAAAGAAAAAATAGACCTGTGATGAACATGGTTCGTTCTATGTTTTCAGAAAAGAAGATTCCTAAAACCTTCTGGCCTGAGGTAGTGAACTGGACCATGTATGTGCCGAATAAGTGTCGTACATTGGCTGTCAAAAATGTTACTCCAGAAGAAGCCTGGAGTGGTGTGAAACCTACGGTGGAGCATTTTTCGAGTTTTTGGGTGTTTGGCACATGTTCATGTGCCAAATGCAAGGAGGACAAAGTTGAAAAATAAAAACTTCAGTTGTGTGCTTTTAGGGGTCAGTGACGAGTCCAAAGTCTACAGGTTATATGATCCTATCTCTAAAAGGGTCGTAATCAGTAGGGATGTGGTATTTGAGGAAGATAAACAGTGGGAATGGGATGCAAGCTATGAAGAGCATTTGTTGATGGATCTAGAATGGGGCGATAAAACTGATGCAAATGCAGATGTAAAAAAAAGTGATGAAACAGTTAGTGAAAGCAGTGATGAAGCTAAGAAAACAGTTGATGATGAAGTTCCAATGGTAGTGAATGCATATCCTGGAGAAGTAAACAATACAGGTGGAGGAAAAAATAGGCAGACTCCAATCTAGATGGAGGGCTATGTTAGTGGAGAAGGGTTGTCAGAAGAAGAAAATGAGGTCAATATGACCTTAGTTGAATCCACAGATCCTGTGAGCTTTGAAGAAGCAGTGAAGAGTTCAAAATGGAGAATGGCAATGGATTCTGAGATCAACTTAATCGAGAAGAATTAAACCTGGGAGCTCACTGATTTGTCACCTGGTGCCAAAATGATTGGGGTCAAATGGCTTTTTAAAATAAAGTTTAATGAGCTCGGTGAAGTGGACAAGTATATAGCTCGTCTGGTGGCTAAGGGTTACTCTTAACAGCATGGAGTGAACTATACTGAAGTGTTTGCTCCAGTAGCAAGAATGGATATGGTGAGAATGATAATAGCCCTTGCAGCACAGAGGAATTGGAAGATATTTCAGCTTGATGTAAAATCTGCATTTCTCCATGGTAAACTTGATGAGGATGTCTATGTGGAGCAGCCAAGAGGATATGAGAAGAAAGGCAGTGAACACAAGGTTTACAAGCTGCATAAGGTTTTATATGGCCTAAAACAAGCTCCACGAGCTTGGTTTAGTCGTATTGAAGCACATTTCATCAATGAAGGGTTCCACAGATGTCCTAATGAGCAGACTTTGTTCATCAAATGAAACAGTAAAGGTAAAGTTTTGATTGTGAGTGTTTATATGGATGATTTAATTTTCACTGGTGATGATGAGGTTATGATGTCTGATTTTAAAAGTTCAATGATGAGAATGTTTGACATGACGGATTTGGGGAGAATGAGGTTCTTTCTTGGCATTGAAGTATTGCAAAAACCTGGTGGTATTTTTATTTGTCAAAGAAAATATGTCATGGAGGTTTTGAAACGTTTTGGGATGCAAGACAGTAGTCCGGTTGTGCCAGGGTCTAAAGTGGGTAGGGATGATGATGGAAGCACAGTAGATGAGACCTATTACAAGCAAATAGTGGGAAGCTTAATGTATCTCACTACCACACGCCCAAATATGATGTTCTGTATTAGTCTTATAAGCAGGTATATGACAAAACCAACTGAAGTTTACCTGCAAACTGCCAAGAGAATATTGAGGTATTTGAAGGGCACCATTAACTATAGGATTTTTTATAAGAAGGGAGGGAAAATGAGCTACTAGCATTCACGGATAGTGACTATGCTGGTGATTTAGAGGACAGAAATAGCACATCTGGTTATGTGTTCTTTCAACCACAAAAGCAGAATTTGTTATCCTTTCAACCATAGAAGCAGAATTTGTGGCAGCTGCTGCCTATGCTTGTCAAGCAGTTTGGATGAGAAGGATTTTGAAGAAGTTAGGTCATTCACAGGAAGGAAGTACTACTGTAATGTGTGATAATAGTTCGGCAATTAAACTCTCCAAAAATCCAATCATGCATGGGAGGAGTAAGCACATTGATGTGCGTTTTCACTTCTTGAGAGATCTCACTAAAGATGGTGAAGTTGAACTAGTTCACTATGCAACACAAGACCAGGTAGCAGACTTGATGACCAAGCCGTTAAAGTTGAATGCATTTCAGAAGCTCAAGGAGATGCTGGGAGTATGTGATGTCACATATGTAAACTAATTGCCTCACAGCAGTTAGTTTAAGGGAGGGATTGAAGGAGTCAATTGCTTAGAGTTAGGATTTTCAGTTAGAGTATCAAGTTAGTTTACTTTCTGTTAGAATAAATCCTAATTTTTAGGGGTGCTGATTTAGTTTTTGACTTATTCCTTGCTACCTGTATCACGTAGCTTAGATCATGCAATCATAAGCTATTTTTCTGTTTTCTAGTTAGTGCAGCTTATTGTAAGGCTATAAACGCCAGATCAATGTTTTCAATAAAGTAAGCCATTCCTTCAGTTTGTTTGCATTCTGGATCTTCTACATATATTGTTGATCAATTACTCCTAACACTAGGGGTCATTGGGTTACTCTCCCAACAAAGTCAGAATGGCAGAACGAAGATGACACTCAACCAATATACAAAATACACACATAATATCCACACACTAATAATAAGTAAGCATCAGTCACTCGTAATGCGCAAAAGAACAATCTTTTTTTTCAAAGGAAACCCACCTTCAAATATGGATTCTGGAACATCAATCGGAAACCTAGTAGATCATGAGACAGAGTACCTCCAAACAGAACTCAGGCACCCATAAACCAAAATCCAAAATCTATCTAAACATAATAATCAAACCCCACATATTCTTGCATTCGTTACAAAGGGAAAAAAATAAAATAAACATCAACAACCAATTCACACACCTTCAGGCCATTGGGGCATCGGAGCGGGCAGTGAAAAAGTTTCTTGCTCTGGCTGCACGAAATCGGCCACTCTACTCCAATGGAAACACTTGCACCCGAACATATTCGTGAAAAATCTCTCTCTCTCTCTCTGTCTCTCACACACACACACACACAAAGTATCACTCACATATGATCGGATAAACCCAATAAATACTTTTCAAAGTTTTCGAACATAATTTATGCGGGTAATTAACCCGACTACATCTGAGATCGAATGGCCTTCTTTTTCGGTAATTGGGTAGAATGGTCGTTGAGGGATGAGGGGCTTTGTAGAGTAAGCAATACCGTTGACACTCTCTTCCTCGCCTGAAAACACACATTCTCTCTCTTCGGAACAGAGTTTGGTTGGCACATAGCTCCCCACCTCCCAAAAAAAATATATTTCATTAGGTACCAACAAATAAAATTTGATAAATCGTGGAAAAGTGACATCTCATTTTCAACTCGCCTAATTAATAACCAAATTCACTTTAATCTACACCTATAAACTATGAAAAACGTTATTTAGATATAAAAAAATATTGATAATATTTGTCGGCTCCCTCTGTTATAATTATTAAATAAGTAATACATCTCAATAAATACTAAAACACGGAATCATATCAATTATAGTGATATTGACTTTTAAACTTTTTTTCTCATATCAAGAATTAAATCTAAGCCATTATTTTACCCTTATAAATAATTAAAAAATCATTCTATCCTTTCACACTTAATATGTAAATTAATATTATATCCTTATGCATTAAAATAAAATCTCTAAATTACATCTAAGATCACTTTTAGTTTATATTCTTTATATATAAGTGTCAATTTTTATGAAACTTTTTGATTGATTATATTACTCTTAAAAAATATGTGTTATAAAGTTTTAACAAATATTCAAAAAAATCTTCAAAAATTCATCATATAATATTACTCACCTTATTTATAAAGATATTATTATAACTTCGTATTTATATTTTATTTTTCATCAAAATGTTTAACCCTTTTATTTTTAAGATAAAAAATAATGTATATATAGTTTTATAGGATTTTTTAGTCACAGTAAACTTTGTTAAGATTTTATGTGAAAACTCGATTTTTAAAAAAAAATTAATATGCTTTATAATATATATTATAACATCATGTATTAAATTTGATTCTAATTAACCTAGATAATCTTAAATACAGTAAAATTTCAATATGATTGGTATATTGATAATTATTTTTATTTTATTCAACGATTTATAAGTAGAATTTAATAAAATTAATTTTCTAATTATCTATTATTTATTTATAAATTATAAAACTTTTTGATTGATTATATTATTCATAAAAAATATATGCATTATTTTACATTTTAACAAAATTTCAAAAAACCTTTCAAAACTTCATCAATGTAATAATACTCTTCTCATTTATAAAGATAATATTATGACTATACATGTATATTTTATTTTTACTCAAAATGTTTAACCATTTTATTTTTAAAATTAAAAAAATGTATATATAATTTTACATGATTTTTTAGTCGCAGTAAAATTTTTAAACTGTGTTACCATTTTATGTGAAAACTTGAATTTTTAAAAATTTTTAATATACTTTATAGTATATAGTATAACATTGTATATTAAATTTTATCTCAATTGACCTAACTAATTCTAAATACAGTATGTTCCAATACGATTGATATATTAATTATTATTTTTATTTTATTCTATAATTTATAGGTGAAATCTTAATCAAATTAATTTTTAAAAATTTAATTTTCAAATATCACTAAAAAATCACTTTCTATTACAAAATTATATAAACAAAATAAACTTTAATTATTTATTTTCTTCTTTTTATTATTTTTCTTAAAGTTAGAACAATAACTCTTAACAATATACAAAGTTTTCAAAAATTTTGTAGTAGAGCATGAGATATGAAAAACTAAATTTGGTAAATTAGAGATAATATTTAATTCTAATACCCATATATCAAATATTTATTTATTATTTTTTTTAAGAAAAATTATTCACGTGCAACGCACGTGGTGCATTGCTAGTCACTTAAATTTGATCATTGGTTTATACAAACATAAAATATATAATTTAGATTAAATTATAATCATATCGGATATTGATCATCTAAATGCAAATTTTAAAAAAATATTATAAAGAAATTGGATTCAAATTTAAGTTATTAATAAAAATTATCAATTCAAATCCACTTAATTTAATTTAAATTCACCTCAGATTCAAATTAAAATCTTGGGTTAATTACAAAAGTGTTCCTCTAAATTTGGGTTATGTTGCAATCAATTTCTTTGAGTTTTAATTTTGATAATTTGGTCTCTTGAAGTTTTTCAAGACTAAATTAGCTGACTTTATTTTTTTGATCACAAACACGCAACGTAAAACATTTCATTAAATAATAAAATTGAGGTTACAATCAGACAAAAATAAAACCTTAAGCTCAGGAGGAGCCTAACCAATTCGAGGGGAGCAAATTACTTAAGAAAAAGGCTACAACCCAATGAACAGCCTTTGTGTAGGCTTTAGGCTTGTGTAAGAAGCTAAGATTATATAACCTAACATAAATTCTAATGTCTTCAACAATATCACTAATTTCTCACGGGGGAACGTTTCGTTGGAACTGAGCTTGATTATATTAAGACAATCACTTATGATGAAGACATTTGTGATCAAATGGGCTTCAGCAGGACTTCAGAGCAAAGACTGAACCTTGTTGGGAAAGACTTAGCTGACTGAGTAGATGAAAAATATGAAATTTCTAAAATGCTTCCAATATCATATTTGATTTTCCATCTACCCTTTATGCCCAAATTTCATCCCAACTTCGCCAGATGAATCCCAAGTTCCAACGACACTACCAAGTCAATTGGTCAACTCTGCTAGTTAACCCCTAATCCTCTTTCCTTACCCCTGTCTCT
>CM042187.1:3596257-3610525 GCA_023539305.1 Ilex asprella | reverse complement strand
TCCCCCTCCTCCTCCTCCTCCTCCTCGGTTTCTGCCTCAAAGTCCTGCTGATGATGTTGCTCTTGGAGGCTGTACTCTTCTACATGATCATCACCTTGGATATGAACTGAGTTCACATATTCTCTGGTGTTCACCTCCAAGGAATAGTTGGAAACTGCTGAAAGTACATCATATTAACCTGACAGTCATTCTAAAATATGAAAATAAAACAATTTGTTGTCTCTTTATATCAAATCATAATCCTTGGGAACCAGTGAAGCAACTGTCAAAGATGTAAAGAAAGATAAAACATTTTGAGACTAAAATCTGGTATTGAGTTTTCATCCAACTTGAAACTCAACAACCAAAAGAGAAGGAACACAAACAAGTGGACATGCACAGAAAATTGTACACAACCGATAATAAGAGATGTGGCATTGGCTAGGTTTATAAGACTAAGAAAAGAACAACCAAAAAGTTGGGTAGGTCAGAAACACAGCACATAGAACGAGAAGCCTAAGGATGTCAGAGGAGAACACATTCCTCCTCTTGATAATTACATTGAGTTCAATTACAAAAGATTAATCATTCCATGACAATTGATAAGGTTGTAAGATAGAGATCAAGTCACAATACCTGGTAGCTCTGGAAGATGACTAGAATTATCTGGCTGATCAACTTTGTTTTCTGGATGTTGGTAAATCACCTCCTCGGTAACAAAGTGAAAGATATCATTCAGAACAAAGTAACCTTTCTCCTGAGGAGCAAGAAAAAAAGTCTGCACAAACTTCCTCTGGCCACTGAAATCCTTTGATTTGACAGAACCAAAAACCACCACAAAGACACCTCCATTCAAAGATTCCAGAGAATTTATTGTCTTGACCTCAATTCCAGTAAAATTCAGAGACATGATAATTGTATGAATTTGCTGCAGAAGAAGGGCAATACATGTACAATGTGTTAAATTTTATTGATTTCAACATACAAGCTGTCATGACCAAAAAAAGTCGAATCAAGGAAACCAAAATGCACACACATGGAGTCTTACATACCTACAGCTTCATACATTTTCTTAGGATAAGAAACACAACAGCTTGATACATGACAAAAGTCAATTAGTGAGAATAGGATTAACTCATATGGTCCCACTATTAGACATCAACCAGTACTGGTTTTGTATTTTTCCAAACAAATTACATGAAATGAATTCCAAAAAAAAAATGTGGAACATGTACGCACATAGACCAACTGCCTAATCACAGCACTAGACAACCAGTGCCCTTTGACCTCTATGAGGTGGTGACTCGCAGCTAGTCCAAGGGGCTGATCAGCCACACTGGGATGGTGCCACAACACAGACTCCTATGGAAGTCAGCAGTTATTCGGTATTATGCTGGAGCATTGCAGAGATACAGATAAAAATAAAATTAAGCTATTTCACCAAATTATGTTCATCCATTAAACAGTGGATTATTCATATGTTTATGAGACCGAACATAACAAGGCCAATACTTTTTTCTCTTTCCAATATGTACAATAAGGATGCATAGGTGTAACTGTTGACATGGTACCTCACACTGATTCGGAGGATCAAGCACCCAAATCATTAATACTTGTCTCACACCCAAATCAACAACACTACTCTTACACCCAAATCGCTGTCTAACAGCAAATAAAAATCATATGCATCATTACCAATCAGAGGACAATAAAACCTCTCCACTAACTCATGGATGCATATAAAATTATTAGCCAGATTGGGTGTGAGCACATAAAAATTTATCATGCGGGCACGCTAAATCAAATAAATCCAAAAAAAAATAGCATTCATAAATCCAGTTGAAGACATATTCTCAGTAGTACTCATCCCAATCTCATAATCACATCAGACTGAATGAAAAGCCAAAAGGAAAAAACCAAACTTCACCAAGATTCATGTAGAATCAAAGCATTACCAGCATTCCTGTAGCCGACTCGCTCGACTCCCCATCGACCCGAACCATAGTACTGGCATCGGTGTAGAACTGATGAACCAATTCGGGTTGTTGTCGAAGAACCTGATAGTACTGTTGAACAAAGTAGGAACCAACCTGGAAAAACAAACCACAAAGATTGAAACACACAAAACTAAAACAATATCACCAACATAACCCCAAGTAAAAATTGATCGCATTGAATAATCACCTGAAGAGCACTGACAGGAGCAGAGTACGGACTCGCCGCCATTCTCGCTCTGACTACAAAAGCGTTACTCGACAAACGATCGCCCAAATCAAGGCCTTCTAGTCCCTTTAATGGATCAGATCCACAAAGAACAACAAACTCTTAAACCCTAATTCAATATCTTTTAATCTTTTAAAAAGATTACTGTATATATATATATACTGTTCGTAGAACGGTGTCTCTACTTTTCTTTTTACACAGATAAGTCGATTTAATGACAGAAAATTTGTTAAGAAAGAAAGACAATGGAGAGACGGAGAGGGAGAGAGAGAGAGAGAATTTAGAGATTAAGAATGGAAGAATCGAGCTAGAGAGAGAGAGGAGGTGACTCAGAGATCCATAGGGAGACAAAGAGCTGTGTTCTGTTTGCTGGCTTTTATTTTTTAAAATTTACCAAAAAGTCATTAATTATCGCCTGTATGCAGTCGGTGCATGTCGGTTTATTACCCGATGAATCAGAGCCGTTGGTTCGTGAGACCAAAGAAAGTCACATTTTTAAAAGCTGGTGCGGTACAAAAACTAGTCAATGCAATTGACGGTTAAGATTCGATCTTAGCATCTTTGTGTACAGTATTACTGGACTCAGAAGCATACGATGTTAATTTTAATTTCTGACAATAAAATCTTGTAGTTCCACTCAATGAAGGAGTCTTTGCCAGTTCGAGTAATTCGATGCTTTCTTTTCAGGTTATACTTTAAGGTACACGAAGTTTTATAAAAAATGGAATTTACAGTTTTTTTTTTTTGGAATAATTAATTGGAAACTTTTTTCACCAAAAAAAGCAATGGAAGAAGAAAATTATATTAACCCTAAATTAATTAGTAACAAATAAGCTATAAAAAAATATATGGATTTAAAATTTATTTATAAGATAACTGAGATGTTCTTCGACTCTCGAAACACTTGTATTATCAGATATAATATCATAATATTATTAAAATATCCATACATCATGTGATTAAATGAATTGATCTCGTATTTAAGGGGAAAAAAATCTCGTCGGAACTCCCATCTTAATTGAATTTTCAAAATAATTTTTTTTGAATAATACTATTTGGACCTAAAATGTTAACCTAATTTGCTGACGTAATGATGTGACTGTAGTATAATCATTGGATCAACACCAAATTCCAATGTTTGATAACCCCCACAACTAATCCAAAAGTCATAATAAATTATATCAACAAATTAAGTCAATAAATTAAATCCTAATAACATTGCTTATTTTATTTTCTGATATCCCGCAAATCACAACAATATATTATCTCAGTCACTTCAGGTAAATCGATACACAATGACCCCAAAAAATAAACATTCGTGAGATATTTGAATTCCTTACTTATACCAGTAAAAATGCTTATCAAGTAATCGAACTATCCCTTGACTAACCCATTACGTCTTATTTGGATAACAATAATCTTAATCTGATTATCTCATTCCTAATAAAAATAATACCTAAATTTTAAAAATCGTAAAAATCTTTTATTTAGTGCTTGATTTCATTAGTAATCTTAGTATAATAATGAATATTTATTTCATTATTATTTTTAGTAACGAACTTTATTTTAAGAAAAAAACATGATTTTAAAACAATAGCTTAGCTTTTACAATAAAATAAAGTTTTATTACTTTGAATTTGAAAGTTTTTTCCTTTTTTAGAAATACCCAATTAAATTAGGTATGAAATTTCCACAATTGATGGAGGGTTTAAAACTTTCACAATTATTGAGAATTTGATTCCAGTACTGAACTCATTAACCACCCAAACAAGATAATTCATGAATTTAAAAATAAAATTATCACCATCCAAACGAAACCTTAGGGTTGAATGACAAAATATTTGTTCAAGAGTTCATGCTCCATTTAAACGTGACAATTTTCAATACAACTCGGCCACCACAATTCGACCCCAACACATTTTTAGCAAATTAGGATTATTTATAACTAGACTATAAGATCCATGGACACTAACAATAAACAGATTAATGATAAACACCACAAGACAACACGAATTGGTTAATGTCCAAATAACCAAGAAGAAAAGACCCAAGAGATTTCCTTCCTGCTCCATCCCCTACCACCACCCAAAAAAAAAAACAATATTCGCCTTCGATTTAGACAATTCAATCCCCAAAAGATTCAATGAAAGACTAAAATACATTTGAAATTTAGATTATCAAGCATTCAGCAATTAGACGGCAAACATCCACAGTAATATTACATAACAGCTAAAGCAAGTCTACCTAATAATCTGACCTACTGAAAAATTTCTCCTACACCCAAACCCCTCAAACCATCTTCCAGACCTACAGCATATCAGAAACATGTTGTACTGTAGTAATGAGGCACAGCAAGTTAAATATCGTCCGGAATGGTAGAATATCAAAGAAATTTTTAGAAAAAAGAAAACAAAAAATACAATAACTGTCATTTACAACGCTAACTTTCCTATCCGAAAGAGCTTGTCAACTTCCACCATAACCATGCCCAAAAAAGCCATGGTATAGCTCCAATTAGTGAAAGCCAACAAGGATGGTCAAAACTAAAAAAAAAAAAAAAGAGTTTAGAAAACTCTTGCCTGCTCAGTAATAGCTGCCATAATAAGCCTGAGGAGGAACTGAAGTAGGTTGCTGCACTGTGGTCAAGCTTGCTGCTGCTGCTGCTGATTGAGCATAACTTGGCTGAGGGAAGGCCTGTGCAATTGTAAACAATTAAGGTGGAATGCTGGATGCAGATAACAAGGGAAGATCCCACAGCAAAATTCCACTCATAAAATATGATTCGTGAAGTCAAAGAGGGAAACACGTAAGAAATATTACACACAATTGAATCAGTAGTTAGTAGCTTCACACCTGAATTGATACATTTCAACGGACACTATCACAAATGTGCAATTTTTCTTTGGAATTTATGCAGCATTTCTGTTTTTTATATTTGTCAACGAACCACAGAGATTTATATGCAAGAAACTTAAGTTACCTGGGCCGAATATGTAGAAGGATAAGCGCCGTAAGCAGCAGCAGTTTGGGGCGCAGATGATGGTGGTTGTGGTTGAACATAGCTGCTCCCATAGCTACCATATGCACTGTATGCAGCCTAAAATGCCATAATAAAATTAAAAATATATATAAAACATTTTAGGTCACCAAACCAAGATAACTGAATTCAAGCAAGGTTTCCAAATCTAGAATCAGCCTTGAGCAGGGTTGTATCTTTGCAGAAATTTATGCCACTAATTGCATTAGAACGCAGCAGAAAATAGATGGCATCATTTGTTCTTATGTTCATACTGAAACTCGACTGAACAATCCCTAATGGTTGGAGGGTTTCAACATCAAAAGGAGCACCAAGTCCTGATGGAGTAAATAAACACCAAATTGAGTGGAGATACAAAAGATAATGAGCAAGTCTAGAAATGATTGGACACATAATTCCAGTAAATATAACTATGGGATCAAACACATACTACAGAATTTTTTTTTACAGATGCTCTCCCTTGCATATCATTAATCTATAAGGACACACCACACTTCTTACTACATTCTTCCATTCAAGCCTAACAAACATATACTCCCGTGGTTATTAACATATTAGGCAGTCGCTGCGTATAATCTGAACAGTTTGGAAATATAAAAACCAGTACATGATCCCCCATAACATAAATTTTTTAAATGAATGGGAGATAAGATATAATACGGTAAAAATTGAGAGATAGAGACAGACAGAGTCCAGCTGTTCCAATTCATGCTAAGAAACTTTCAAACATGCTATTGATGAAGGGCAAAGTACCTGTTGTGTATATCCAGGATTCCATTGTTGTCCTGGGGCTTGTGTAACTTGGGGCCAAGCTTGAGGTTGTAAACCATAACCTGCTGGCCATTGGTTCTGTGTGCTGGGATACGCACCCATCACTGATGGAATGGATGATGGAGCAACAGATTTAGCTAGCTTTGTTCTTTCTGAAACCAGAAAATCCTCCGCATGGCGTTTCTTTGACTCTGATGTGCTCTTGTGGTGTAAGAAGAGCTTGGCATGCCGATCATCAGCCTTCTTAATGGATTGTGCGTCTCCAAAGAGGTCCAGAAACTGCAAAACCAAATGTCAGTACTATAATTCAAATGAACCACCAAAAAAACATATGCTCAGTAAGCAGAAGGGAAAAAAATCTGTGCCAAAAGAAAACATTCGGAAATGTTTCGCAAACCTAATGGAAATGAAGAAAAAAAAATATAAAAAAAACCCAAAGTATTGGTCAAAACACACAGAAAGATCTCAAAACATTCTTAAACAGCTCAAAAAAAAAGGAATTTCGTAATTCAATGACAAATTTGTTTCAGTTTCCAGGGAAACGGAAACATTTCGAGCATTTCAAACAGAAATTAGATCCTTGCCTATAAGCTAGAACAGGTAATGAAATCCTGTGTAGAAGATTAAGACTACCAAGTTCAAACCAAAGCCAAGTCTTATTAGAAAAACAGTGAATAACATAGTTGAAGCAAGCCACTATATCAGTTCCACCCAACATTTCAAACAATGTGAATTCAAAATGATTCTACTGGAGAGGAAAAAGAGAACACATATAATCACCTCCAAGAAAATGTTAGATAGCTGTTCTCTTTCAATGATACTCGCAGCATTTGGGTTTTCATGATTAGGAACAATAAACTTCTCAATCAGTGAATCAACGTGATCAAGTCGTTTTGGAAGCGGCTGAATTGATTCTAAATGGATCAATGCCTGCATAACAAACACAACAGATAAAAGCATCTAGGTAAGTGAATATCTCTCCATCTGTGCTTTTGAGAGAGAGAGAGAGAGAGAGAGACCTCCAGCAGTGGTTTTGACAATTGAACATTCTCAAGCGCCTGATCAAGAATTTCCCTAGCTTTCTCCACCTTGCCAGAAACCTACCGTCAAAGATATATGAGAAGACAAGTACAATAAACAATAACATAAATAAAACTGATTACTGAATGACCAAGGGCATCTGTCATGTAGGAGAAGGAGAAGTCCCAATACTTCTTAGATGAATATATGTAAGGGTAATAAAAAATCACAATGTATTTGCATGGATCCTAAAGAAAACAAGTCAGGCTCCCAGTGCCAGACAAAAGCCTGTGAAGCAAAGTTGCCAGGCAGAGCTCCAGGGCGTTTCAACAAGACAAGAATAAAATCTGGGTCAATAACAAAGATATTGGACTTCAATAAAAAGTCTGCAATCATGAGCATCTCGAAACAAGGAAAATAGTATAGCTACCAATAAGGCAAGGAAAATCAGTAACTACGGCTTTAATTTGCCTTGGCAGTTGAACATCTATAATATAAAACAATATAAAACAGGGCGGCATCAACATCCAACGGTCTCAAATCAATTCATCCAACGGCCACTAATATCTCTCTCATTTTCCCCAAAATTCAACATTTTTCACTCACAATTTTTTTCAAAAAACCTGACCTCTCAGTCACCTCATCTATCAAAGACTCCCCAGCGACACCAAGCCATCCCTTCTCTCAGACAAATCATACCCTCTCTCTCTCTCTCTCTCTCTCTCTCTCTCTCTCTGTTACACTCTAGCGACGCCACGAGGAACACCAGCAACACCACCACCACCACCACTTCATCTACAACACCACCACCACCACCGCCACTTCGCTTGTAACACCACCACATCACCAGCAACACAGCCACCACCACACACCCCTCCCAGGTCTCTCTCTCCTCTGCTTTCACACGCTAACACACCCATCAACCACACACTCACACATAAACTCATCGCCCATACACTCACACGCACAAACCAGGTCATGCCCTCTCTCTGTCTTCTCTATCTCTCAGGCTAGGCCGTCTCTCCGCCACCGCACACCTCTCAAGATCTCTCAAAGGTATTTCTCCTTCTCCTTCCTATTCATCACAGTGATCACACACGCACACGCAGTGAACACCCACATCAGGCACACACCCTCATTAGCAACAAACCAGGCCATGCCCTTTCTCTCTGTCTTCTCTATCTCTCAGGCTAGGTCGTCTCTCCGCCACCGTCACCACCACACACCTCTCAAGATCTCTCAAAGGTATTTCTCCTTCTCCTTCTCCTTCCTATTCATCACAGTGATCACACACGCACACGCAGTGAACACCCAAATCAAGCACACACCCACAGAACACCCACATCAGGCACACACCCTCATTAACAACTGTTTGTTTTTTTGCTTATTATACGCAGAACACACACACAAAGCACATAATTGGTGTTAAATTTTGGGAAAAT
This sequence comes from Ilex asprella, assembly GCA_023539305.1. NCBI lineage: Eukaryota > Viridiplantae > Streptophyta > Magnoliopsida > Aquifoliales > Aquifoliaceae > Ilex > Ilex asprella. Next base: position 3,602,053 of record CM042187.1, on the reverse strand, counting down.
AATTCTATGTGGTCTTAATTTGTTGCTAATACACACTCTACCATTGATTTTTTGTTTGATTGATATGAATGGTAGAATATACCTATTTAATGGGTTGAATTGATGTCCGTCTTTGATAGGTAACTATTCTTATGACATTCATTGAATTATGTTCTTTGGGTTTTAATCAAGAAATGGAAGTGATGAAACCTTAATCAAGAAAGATACAAAAAGAAGCAGTGATTGATTGTTAGGCTCTATTTTAATTGTTGGAAATTTAGTCCCATTGGTAATTCTCTATTTTGATTTATTGTAATATTCTATCTGATAAAAATTGATGGAATAGACCTAAAATTTAGTCATATTTGTCTCAACATGATTATTTCGGTGTATATCATCTGTGAATCATGTGGATGGTTAGTGGAATTAGCCTTTTAATGATTATAGAGTTTACGTAAACTCATCTTTTTACACACATGAATTCGGGTTTGAAGGCCGACTCGAGTACCTGTGTCGTAGAGAAATCACATATCTTCGGAACCTTATTTGCAAAAGTTTTCAAACTAGGTAACCAAAGGTTTTGGATTGCAGCATTTACTTTTGTTTAATGAATAATACATTATTCAAGTTTCTTGCAATGTTTCATAATTCATTGATGCTTATGATTCAAGTATAACCTTTAGTTTTTTTTATACTCCCATAACTTTGTTATGTTTAAGTACAAAAAATAGGATCGCAAAATTAGTCTTTTAAAACTTTTAGATGATTCTCATGTCTTTATTAAATCACATTACTCTTCGAAATGGGTTTGTGTGATCAGATAAGCCTCAAGGGCTGGCAAAGAAAATGATTTAAGTGAAATATTAAGTAGCAAATTCAGTGAATCAAATTTTTTTATTGGTTCAGTTGTTTGTTGTAGATTTAACATTACTAATTATGTTGTTGTAGTTATTGGTGGTTGTAAATAATTAAAAGCGTAATGAATTTAACTAATTTTTAATGTTTAGCATGATATCATGGTTGTAGTTTCACTTATTGTAACTGTTAGATTGGAATGAGTGAAAATTGAATTAGTAGTGTTTATGACACTCTAAGTGAGTTCGTTTGGACTGGAAGATTTTGTTTGGTAAAGTTTATGAGAATCAATGTGGTTTGCAATGAATGAAACGACCGTTGACCTCCAAAAAATTGGTTTGTTTTTTGGGTTTTTAATTTTCATGGGTTTGCAGGTGAAATGAAAGTCTCCATTTTACCTTTTGTTTTGGCCATTTAGCACTTTAGGGTGTACTTTAATCTTTTGTGTTGATCTATTATAAATTTTGGAGAAAATTAAAAGTGAAAGGGATGCTGATCTTTGTAGAATTTCAATGAACTTGGTTTTTCCAAAAAAAGAGCGAAAACATGGGCAGACTAAGAAAAAAATGGGTCAAAACAGGTCACGTTTTTAGCAACTTTTAGACAGAATCTAAAGTTGTATTAGTTTTTTTTGGTATGGCATTATGGTGGAGACCTTAAATTGGAATGGCTAGCATGCTTCTGGTGAATGGAGAATTCTGTTTCCATTGAATTTTACCTTCTAATTAGCAAATTAAGTTTTAATTAGGATGATGCTTTTGTTGTATTTGAATTCCCCATGAATTATCCAAATCCTATCTCAATTCTTGGATCCACAAGCTCTATTGGAACTTAGGTGAAGATTTCATGTTGTGAATTTGATATGAAATAAGTTTGACTTTCTACTTTGGTCGTACTATTCTACAATCTATTGATTGGTTAACATTTTCTATTGATGTTCAAATAAGTCAATTTTCATGGCTTGGATGGATGATGAAAACTCATTTTTACATAAATTTGCTTTGCAATTCCTCTATGTTTTTCTTTCTTCTGTGTTTCGGTTAGTGACTATTCGGCCCTTGCTTTATTTTTTTGGTCAAACTAATGTCACGCATTTGCTTTGTGTCTATGTATTTAGTTTGTGCCTTACAAGTTTATGTTGGTGTTGTACAGACATTAGACATAGTAGCTGAGAGTCCAGACAAGTTCAAAGTTGTGGCACTTGCGACAAGTTCAAATGTCTTTCTTCTTACTCACCAGAGTAAAATTTTCAATGTAGTGTATGACCAGAAAAGGTCTAATAGTTTTTCAACTACCTGGTCGCTGGACAAAACCTTAAGCTGAATCTTGAAAGTGCCATCATACTTGCAATGAATTGTCTATGTCTCTTTATGCGACGTTTGATAAATATTATACTCAAAGTAACTGATGTTAATGTAGTTAATTTGTACATTAAGTGAGCATCTTAAGGACCTATACATATCCTATCAGTGGAATAATATATTAAAGAAACCAACTTTTATATTCCAAGAGTGGAATTATTGTTTCTAACCATCTTTCCATGATCAGAATAATTAGCATAAATAGAGTTATTCACATTATGTCTGCAAAACAAATACTCATGAATTTGTATCAATTTTGGAAGCTTATCATCATGATGTTTATCATGCAGGTCAAAACATTCAAACCTCAGTTGCTGCCAGAAATGACTCATTAGTTGATGAATTCAAGATACTTTGGCCAATGCTGAGCACAAGTTTGAAATTATTCAAAGAAGTTAGTTACCACCTATTTTTCAACTAGCTTATATTTCTCTAATGGAAATAGATCTCATAGTTGGAAATATTTATATTTTAAACTAACACAAGTGTTTTCATAAAACATGAATTGTAGTGTGATGTGATGAGATTATTGATTTTGAGGTGTGTGGTTCTTAATTACATATTTGATTACATAAGGAGTGTACACAGTTTGATATTGTTCAAATGTCATATTTTCGAAGGAAATTTTATCGAAATTAAATAAATAAAATTGTTGGCTCATATTAGTTAGCGGAGTTTTGTATTACGTAGTGTTTTTAGGCACAAGTAATTGCCTTTATAAGTAGTTTATGTCATTTTCTTGTGTGATTAAAGTAGTCTGTAATTGAAAAAATTTATGGGTTTATTTCAATTTTTAAGAATCTTATATTTTATCTGTCACTTTTACAAGTATTGATATAGTTGTTTGAATCCAAAGAATGGTGTTGTGGTAATTGATATATAATTGAATTTCAGTGCGCATATAACATGATTTGATTATGATTATGAAATATATAAGTTTTGTACACGTGCTGATATATTTGTGGCATCATATTTTCAGAGGATACCCTATTAAAAATTTAAAATTTTTTTACATTTTGACCCTTTTTATTTCACTTTTACATGTTTATATTCATTGATTTATTATTTTGTGTTTAAGAACTATGTACAGAGCTTTTAGACACGTGATATAGGGCGAGTTTAGGCTTTTAGGTTAGTATGTGTCCGAGTTCAGTACTTGATTATTGCACGTTCAAATTCAATGTTCGATTTTTTTTTAGTTGCATCATCTCAAGCACTGGTTATCCCTAGTAATTATATAAATGACGAGGACAATTCCCAGAGTAGCCAAGACTGATGTCTAATTGATGACAAGCTTAGGAACTACTAATAGTCCTGTAAGACATTTATGAGAAGTAAAATGTAGCCATCATAAAAAAGGGTCTACCACAAAGATTCAAGCACAATAAAGTGAAATGAGAAGAAAAAACTCTGGCATCTTGTAAATTTGGAAAAGAGATGCCAAACATACAAATAACAAAATCTATCTACATGATTCGTCAAAGATGATTGACGTGTATCAAATGATTGCAAACCACAATGGAATTGCTCAACATGCCAGGACCATAAATTCATGGCAGGTCTGCTGAGCCAGAACAAATCTGTAAGTCTTCATTAACAAGTAGCATATAATGACAGGCAAAGGCCATGACATTGAAAGATGTTCAAATACATTCTCAAAATTTGCTTGATCATTATTTAGAAACCCCCCCCCCTTTTTTTCCCCTCTTCAATAAGATTGAGGCTAAGGAAAGTAATAGCATATATCCACACATTCACAAATGCTTTCACTGTGAAATATCCAGGGGAAAATACCATTTTTGAATTTTCACATTAACAGGCTAAAAGCATGCAAACCATATTTGTCGAATATGATGGGATGGTTGCAAAAGTTAAGCCCCTGATCCCGATGGCATCATCAAACACTAAGGTACAGCATCAGAAAGGGGCAGCAGATAACAAATGCTAAATAACACGTTAAGAGCAAGACATACCAAGTATAGAAACCGAGAATATTGAGCAAACAAAAATGGCAAGGTTTGTGAATGTTCTTTTCCTTTCTCAATTGCAATGGCCTGTTCGTATAAAGAACAAGCATCTTCCAAATTTCCCTGTGAAATCAGTAAAACATCACCACTCAAAACATGCAATACAAACATCGTGATGAAAATCTTCAACAGCTTGCTTGAGCAATGTTACCAATCGATGTTCCATGTTCGCATGCTTAATGGTTGCTTCCAAAAGGCCAGGTGAAATTTCAGTATGCACGAGTTGATAGGCAGCTCGAGCTCCTGATATATCCCCATGCTGGTCTCTAAATCGAGCCGCAAAAAGGTGAATCTCAGGTTGTCTCTGCAAAATTACAATGATTCAGACCCAAAAAGAGTATATTACACTACAAAGGCAACATGGTTCTAAAATCATCATGCATAAAGACCAACATAACAATTCTAATTGAATTCACATTAAAGGTAAACAAATAGTTAGTTATATCGCACTACTTATTTTTTTTCCCAATATAAGCAGCTCAGATGAGCATGTATCAATAAAGAAAATCACCACATTTTTCTGTAAGCAAAGAAATCACCCCAGAAAAGTTCTTATTCTCCAGCAGAGTGCAGAGGGGCAATGGACAAACAGAATGAAATCTATACCAAAGTGAAAGAGAAACCAAGTCATCTAAGTTGATATATGTTGCAAGCAAAAAAGACAAAATCCCATCCTACTCTTGTTTGAAGATGACAAAATCTTATCCTGAAAAATGATCTACTTAACACTAAGCCTCCGGCACAAGATGCACATATCTTTACATAGGACAAACTGAAAAAGACAGGCTCCAAAACAATTTATTCTATAAGGATATTTGGTTGCTTGAAGCAAATAAGAGTAAATTCCATGGAAGCAAATCTAGCCATAAATAAGCAACAAGAAACAACATCAATGGAGTAGCACGTAGACAAGAAAAAACGATGAAAATGGAGCCGAGGTAGGTTCATTATGCTGATAATATTTTCTCAAGCAGAAATACAAGAATTACATTACATTTATTATTCATAAGTGCAAGTTTGGGATCAATTATGGAATATTCATAGGCACAAGTTTGCAACCAATTATGAAAAAGCTATGGCTGAGATCCATCTAAACTAGATCTAGACTAGGCCTGTCAAAATTCAACACGACACGATTAACCGCTGATTAAACGGGTTTGGGTGAGACCTTAACGGGTTCGAGTGATAAACGGGTCAACCCGTTTAATAAACGTGTCGTGTTCGGGTGAGACATGCTAACCCGTTTATCACCCGTTTACCCGTTTAAATAAATTTAATATAATAATAAATTAATAATTATTTGAATAAATAAAAATAATTAGAATTTATTAAAATTAATGATCCACAATATTTGTACTCTCTTAATTAAAAGATTTCCAATTAGTGAACACTTACAAAAACAAGTGAAAAAATTGAATGATGAAGGGAAAGGGCTTCCACCTTTTTATAGGCAAGGGAGGAGGTTTCCTTCCCTTGAATCTTCCGATGTGGGATTCAAGTCAAGAAAGCTTTTTATAGGCAAAGGAGGAAGCCTCCTTCCCTTGAATCTTCCGATGTGGGATTCAAGTCAAGAA
>CM042187.1:3572641-3595857 GCA_023539305.1 Ilex asprella | reverse complement strand
TTTCTCTGTGTTGCAGCTATAAACACCAACAATAATCAAAGCTGTACATTAGTTAACTCCACCAAAACAAGACAAGTTAACAATCACTCACAATTCATCTCGATAAAGTTGTATTCCGTAGGCTTGACATTTGATGGATGGAGAGAATTTATTCAAAAGATCATAGTAATGTATCAGATATTACAACACCAGAGAGTAAAATGTAGCTCCATTCCCAAGTTATGTAGCGTATACATTGGATGTACATTACATTTTACCCTATCATTCCTCATCATGGTTTCATAATTTAAGTAGAGGTTTTTCAATCAACGAAAAGGGTCATCTCAGCAAAAATTCTGCTCAAAATAATAAGCTCATCCATAAAGTAACATCTCTGCAAAAGTAAAATAAAATAACTGAACTAGAAAAATTGCTTGAAAATGCAGCAAGATCGGGAATTTCTCCACCTCTTTGTAAGGACCACCATTACTTACTATAAAATTCTGCTACGACTCATGTATCACTTTGCCACAACAAGATCAATTCTAACACTTTCTTTCCAAATTTTTTACACATTCCAGCAAGAAAGAGTTCTAAACAATACCAGTGCGGCCTTACAATAGTGTTACATTCACCAATGCCAACTTGCACAGTAATAGAACATCACTACTTTTTGAGATATATTGAAAAATTAGAACCGTGCCTTAAAAGCAGAATCCCATACCTTGACAAAAACTTGAGTAGCACGAGCAAGGGCATTATCAGCAAGATCCATACTACCACTAGCTTCCATGCATAGAACATATCGTATCCAATATTCAGGATAATTGGCACAAGCAATTAGGCATCTTTCGTATAGCTTGACAACCTGGTGCATGTAAATAACATCATGGATTTCTAAATTCAAATTCTGTGTTATATGAACTGAAGAACAAATGGAAACAGAAAAGACTAGGAGAAATGCGTAAGAAATACTCCGTTGGCGGAACAGGGAGGACCCTCAAATACGAAAGGAGGGACCCTCCTTGCCTGACAGACAGATGGTTAGGAAGATAACACACCTGCATGATTAACATTGCAACTTTAAACAAATATTTTGTCATACAACACATGATGAACCCAGAATGTCGACTCACAAATGAGGGATTCAAGTACTTAGCCTTACAGAAAGCAAATAGAAGGCCCATGCTTTTGTCCAAGTTCAACATCCCATTTTAAATGATGCTTCATCCAACGGATTAGCCAATAAAGCATATGACGCGGCAGATATTACTTAACTGTAAGTCAGCGTTTATCAAGGACAACTAAAACTACAAACCAAGACAAATTCAAAAGTGGCTAGAAAGAACTAATAACCTATGATACCTTATTGAAGTCATCTCCTCCTTCGATAAAGTCAAGATAGTTATGCCAATTTTCAAGCTCGGTAACATTGAGGGGCCTCACATGAAAGTAGGGCCTCCTGATAGCTGTTTCAAAACCAACGATCTTAGAATCGAACTCTTTAGCTTTCTTATACATTTCTTCTCTAATGGCGATATACTTCTCCAACTCCTCGGCTTCTTTTAAGCTTGCACTTACAGGTTTAGGAGATTGCTCTCCAGCATTAAGAGGAACCTCTCTGTCAACTTGTGGCTCACCAGCTTCTGAATTTGCAGCAGCAGCAGTTTCCTCAGCAGTCCTTAACTCTGACAGAGGGCGACTTGCAACAAGTTCTTTAAAACTGTTACACAGATACAAGTTAAGAAAGGAAGTACCATTCTGAGATATCAAGAACAACTACACCACTGATGTTCAACTAGGTCTAAGTGTGTCCACACAATATCAACAATAAATTGTTGCCTACTTAGACAAAAATCCTATCAACTCAACAACCCCAAATTCCATCCAACATTACGTACAAGTAGGCAGTAGTAGGGTTATTTGCTAAATGCATGAAGTTTTATAAGTTTTTCTGCAAGAAAAATGGTTATTTCAGCCAGTTTAGAAATAACGGAGGACGTGATAAAGAATCAACAGCATCTATTTCAAAGTGCCACTAAATTGCAGAACTAGAGTCAAACTTTCCTTCTTTGCTTCTGGGGCAGCAGGTGCATAGACAGCTAGTTACCACGCCATACCTTGACAACAGACAAGTCACATGAGGGACATCAAGGATGCAGGCAGTTGTTTGTGGGACTAATAGGGAAAGTGCCATGATGCAGGGATATCCCACTCCTATAACTCAGGCAAAAACCAATTATAGCAAGCCCACCATTGGTGGTCCATGACAACTTTAGAGTTTAGACCTGATGGATGCTGAACAAACCATGAGAATGAAAGGGTAAAGAGATTGCATAGCAGATATTCAAATCCTATTGCTTCATCCACATTGGCCGAGACCACACATGGTCTCGTCTATCAATACCCTCACACACTTCGAGCAAGGGATCCTTTCTCTATACTCACAATATGGCATGAGATCCTTTCATTCCTATTCTCCTCTACCAACTGCTCTCTTCGGGACCCTCATGCGTGCTTGTATGCACTCACATACCCACGCCTAGACTTTTAACTTCCTAGAACTAAAACAAGAAGAACGAACATGCAAAAAAAAAACCCATTCAAAACAGACTAAAAAGCACTAAAACAACAGATAGCAGCAATCACGATTCATCAATACGTTAAAACAAATGCACACCAAGCGATCAGTTCAAATGAAACATCATAAGATAAACACCATGGCCGAAAGGACTTAACCATGCTATTTCTGCTGAAAAATCAGTAATGGCAGCCTCTGCTGGTCATAATGTTTCCAGTTCCTGGAACCATGTTGCATTGCATATGCAACAGATAAGTGGTAACATGTCTAAGCACACACTCACAGGGTGACCTCCAACAGCACAAAGTAATACTTCAGAAGTATGTGGAAGCAAATATTTCAATTCCAAGACATATTATATTGATTAAACATTACAATAGATACAGCAACTTCGTATGTCCAACCCTCCCCCGGACACTGCAGTGGCGCAAATCTTGTGCACTAAGCCGCCCCTTCAGTACATACAATTGATATTCATATAAATACATTTATATCAAGAAACAGAGAGACATATATCAAGCACAGCTTTCACAGTGTGTTAAATGAAATTTTGCACCAAAACCCTCCCGTACCATAAGATAACTACTGGTAACATAAGTTGAATCAACTCTACAGAAACTGGACCTTTGAAACCATCTTAACTGTCGAGGGACAGCCATAAATTGATTACATATCTCTAAAGTTTCCAACGTCTCTCCATCAATTACTTCACTAATTACCAGAAAAGAATTTAATACGGTGTGCATGAGACTAACGAAAATAATTCAAATAAAAAAGATGAAAAAAGGACACCCTTTCCATTCAGGTAGTTCAATACGAAGGACTTCCCAAGGCAAAGTCTTGTCAGTTGTCAGAAGGCATACTGAATGCACTAGGATCCAACCATAAACTTTTTTTCCTTTCCCTGGATAAATGAGGATGCAAACCTTTTACAAGAAAGTCCTCCCAGTGTTCACCTTTTACAAGATGCAAACCTTTGAAGTATTATGGGATCAGCTTTATTACTTTGCTTCTTTCTGGGCTTTTGTCTAAGGACTTCGAGAATGTTCCTCTTTTTTGCGTTATAAAGAGTTGGACAGCATCTTGCGGAATGTAGTGTGGTGAAAAGGTATAGTCTTAATGTCGCTTCTATTTCAAAGTCAGTATAGATAGAAAAAAATAAAGCAAAGCCCCACAATAAAAGGCAAATAAGTGTATACATAAGCATTCAAGAAAGGAGACTTACCCATCGAAATAGCGATCCAGTTGTTGACTGGGATTCTCCAATATCTGTGTATAGATCATGGCAACACGTGACCACTCCTGCTGCATGCACTCATATTCAATATATTTGTCCCAAAGTGGGAAAGATAGGTAGTCTGTTCCAACATAAGCCAATCCTCTTTCAAATAGCCTGAAACATCACGCATATAAAATATCATGTGCATAGAAACATAGGCTTAACCGCCAGCATATAAATGTAGTACAGCAGCACTAACATTGAAAGGGAAGTAATAATTCACTCAAAGATCACATGAAACGTCCAAACTTAGGCACAAATATGCTGCATTTACCTTCCTCAAAAAATCATATAATGTCCGTGAAAGGGAGCAGTGATAGAGGCCACCTTAGCCTTACTGGACGAGATCTTCTCAGCAGCAATTTGTATATTGATGCACCACAATGGGTCATAGTTAATTAAAAACAGCAAAATTTCATGGAGAACTACGTGCACCATGACACAGCCCGAAGGAGAGAAGTGAAAGGGCAAGGGAGATGATGAGAACACAAAACAGAATCAAACCCTAAAGAAATTCAAACAGCTACCAAATACAATAGCAATGAAAGCAAGGGTTTGCACATCAGGAATACAGTTATTTCTGAAGTGCATTCCCAACAAACTTTTACGCCATACATTTGAGTAATCACTGTTGCAGACACGTCGAAATCAGGTTAGAAAGCAATAACGATCACCAAAGCCCTGTGACGAGGAGAAAATCATGCAACAATGATATCCCCATGCACAACAGGGATAATTGAATCAATAAACAGCAATTACCTTCGGATAGTGTCAGGGTCTCCATAAGTGCTGATGGCAAATACACAGTAGTGGAGCCACATATCAACAGAATAGGTCACCCCTTGAACCGCTCGTTCATAGACCTCTACAACTTTGTCAATAGAACCTTGGCGTGCTTCATGATCTGCATACTTCTTCCAATAACCATAACACAAAGGAAATTCTGCCAAAAAGGCATCATAAACTTTCCGTATCTTCAAAATGTTGCCCTGTGAATAACCCAAATAGAAAAGAAAAAAGTTATGCCATTCCAAATGGAGCCGTCAAATTAACCACATATACAAACAGGCCCTTGAATGGCCAATGAATAAAAAATGGAGTTAAACAGAAAGTCCACCACATCTAAATAACAAGTGACTTTGAAGACCTGCACTCTGAAAAATCTCTGATGCCACTTTTTATGAGATGCACAATGGAGAAGCACCCCCACTAAGTTTGTGCCATGAGAACCCTATACAAACTAGAAGCTTATAATACTCATATAATCAAAACAACTGAACAGATAATATAAAATTCAATATTACTTTTACAAAAGAAGCAACAGAAACCAAGAATTTAAGTCTAAACATGGTGATCGCCCTTTCAGATTGCATTCCATTAATAAAAACCAAGGCTGCCACTAAAGCATCTCCCGAAAGACATTATTTTATGTGTGTGACAACAAACCTCAAAGGCACAGACCCATCAGATTTAAACAAGTCAGAATTCTAAAATTTCGGGTGATTTGGTCATTCGCAAGACTCTCCCCTTTTAGATGTCATTTCATCCTATAAGCAATGATCAAAATATCGTTTCAAAATGGTCAAAACGTTTCTTTTTCCAATGAGACCGAAACGAATTAGTGATCGAATCGACATTCTAATACTTCAAAGTGTTCTATAATGTTTCAAAATGTTTTGTTATATTTCAATGCATTTGCATAATTATTTCGGAATGTTTCAAGGTATTTGAAGATATTTTTGTATACTTCGACCAACGTTTTGAAAAAATTATTTTTTATTTTTTATTTTTTATTTTTTTTCATTCTGTTTTCGAAACAAGTCTAAACGTTTCCGTTTTTTAGGTGACCGATACAATACACCAAAACGAAATTTTGATCATTGTCTATAAGTGAACTCTTTAACTTCCCACTTCATTATAGTTTTGGACTTTAAGCCTTACTTAGCAATGAGCAAAACTCGCTTTTCAGAAGTCCTCAGTAGTGAAAACGATAAGAAGGATTGCTTCAACTATCCTTGGTAACTCATCCATGCATTTTTTTAAGACAAAAATACAGAGAAGGCATTAATAAAGTACAGAATGCAATTTTCTGCATTATAAATTTTCATGATATGAATTACAGGGACTCGAACTTCTTTTGAATCACTAATCTTAACAGAAATTATCGGCAACCTGAAAAATTTTATATGCACCAAGCACAAAAGTAACAAAGACAATATTTCATTCAACATCAGAAAAATTCACTTTAGCATACCTCTGGAATCTTCTCAGTCTCTTCTATTAAGGCAGTCCATGCATTAAAATCTAAAGAATTTGCCGTCACTATGCTCCACAATCGCTCTTCTTCAGCAGACAATGCTGTCAGCAAAAATGTCAGAAGAAATCGTCACAAACAAAAAGTATAATAAGATAGCAACACCTATTTAATGAGTAACATGAATGAGATAGAGATTTGGAAACCTGCAATTGGCATGTGCATGGGCGAGGGAGAGAGTAGCTTAGAATATATTGTCAACCACTAACATATATATAGCTAATTCATGGAACTATAATACCAAATATCTCAAGCTCAAGCTAGCTAAACCCCACAACGCTTGCTATATTAGAGTGATTCAAAAGTCATTCATGAAGTTGTTTGAAACTTTTTGATTAAAAGATAGTATGGAACAAAAATATATTTTGAAATCTTCCTCAAGAAGATAGTTGATCCTCATGGGTAGTACACCCTAGATCTTAAAAATCTGTATTATGTAGAGAAAAATTCTACTGAGAAGCATCAATAGTGCTTATACTGAGAGTTTCCCACAAATAAAAAATAAAAAATAAAAACTAAAGGCTACAACAAAGTTACAAGATGAATGCCAATAATCAGACCAACACACTAATCGGACCAAATATTCATTTTATGCTGGAGAGAGAGAGAGGGGGGGGAGAATTAACGATGCTAACACTTCTTCAAATGGGAGAGCGGGAAGAGAGAGACAAATGTTTATATTTAAAACATCAAGTAATGGTTTTGGCTAATAAAAGCAACTTCATATGATACCGTCCAAAATCGGATCCGTGTCTAGTCAAACTCTCCCCACTCCAGTACTGGCAGGACTAACACTAAATATTGGCCTTGATGGCATACTGTAATGGCTGCAAAGGCTATTGCTTCCATAAATTCAAGAACTATTTAATGATAAAAATCAAGAAGAAAGAAGTACTGCTGCAATTATATAAAGACCCAAAAGGGTTATAATCAACAAATGAACAAAGAAAACTGAGAAAAAAAGACAAGCGCAGATTTTTAAAAAAAGCCTCAACATATAAACAAGACAAAATATGGATTTAGATCCCTTCCATTACTCCTTCCTTCAAGTTCCCTAATACATTGTTAGATAAGTGACATGCATAAAATTTTGAATTTTAATGGATAAGATGTTTTCTTATTCATTTTGTTGTTGGTGATTCGTTAACCATTATTAAGGAATTTTCTCACAAAGAAAAAATCTTATGTATTGAAATTCAAAATCTTATACATGTCACTCATCTAACACTATATTAAGGGAATTTAAAGGGAAGGGGTAATGAAGGGGATCTAAATCCACAAAATATAATAGCACCTGATAGCTGGTGTTCTGGAAAGACAAATAATGAAGAGTTCCATAATCCATATTCTTGCACAACGATATTTAATGTCAGAACGAACAAATTAGTTTACAGAAACATGCCAAATGCTCAAAATAACAAGATGCCTCCATTCAAAAAACATAAAAGCTTCAAAATCCCTTATTGTGCCTCTTGCCCTGACAAATCCACAAAATTCTGTCCACACAGATCTAATAGTAGCTGTTGAATCAAACACGTATCAAATACTATGTTTTCCATCCATCTATCTAATGAAATAGCAATAATAAGTTAAAACATAACGGCAACACTCGGTGAAGGCCTTGCTGGATTCAAACGTAGCAGATTTGATAACATAAGCAATTCAGCTTTCATTTATTGATTATAGAGTGTATAAAACACATTTATGACCAATTATTGATTTAATTGTTGTTGGCGTGCTTTATGAGGAAAAAGTAGAAATCAGAACAACATGTTCATGCATTAGAATATGATATACAGGAGACAGGGACATACTAGCACCATCCACCAACTGGTGCAACGAAGCGGACCCATGAACATTATCTGAATTAATCCCATTCTCATTTATGCCAGCTGATCCAATATTTATTGCTTCGTTAACATCATTGCCATTTGCAGTCAAATCATAGGTGGCGACTTGAGACGAATCCACAGATGCATTTGCAATCCCCATAAAATTCTCATTGGCATCATAGGTCGTCGTAGTAGGAATATCACCTTTGGCAGAATTTGGATCAGCATTGTATGCATTTCCATCCCCCACTTGAGAACCATAAGCATCAGCTACATTCATCGTGCCAGTAAAATCAGCCATATCTCTAGTTGCTGTTGGAGCAGCAGAAGCACCCAAATCACCAGTACCTCCAGCAGAAGAAGCATCAGCATCAAGAACAACTTTTGTACTCACATCCCCATAATCAGCAGAAGAATACGCAGCAGATGTATAATCCATTACAACGGATGTCTGAGCAATCATTGCTTCACTGTCTCCCATCCTAATCGAAGAAATTGTGTGCCTCCACTCAACAAGCTTTAAGATTACAAAGAGTTCATTAACAATAATCAATGGTAACTTGGTCGAACAGTAGAATGATTTGAGAAAAGAACAAGTGACACTCAGGTATTTGTTAAATCACAGGTGAGCAATGCTCCTAATGGGCTCAAAACAGCGACTAAGAAACATAAAGAGATTGTGACAGGAAACTCCAAACCAATGCAAGAGCATAATCATGAAGTTGTATATTCTTTTTTTCCCCTTTTGATAAATGATCATGCAATTGTACACACTACCCAATGAAACACCTTCAAATTCCAATTTAGATCAATTAATATCATCGATTTGATGCTTTAAGGCTTATTGCTGGCTTGATAATTTAAAACTTTGCTAACAGTTTAATTACATCCATTTTACGGGTTTGCTTGCATCTGGATTTTAAGAGTGACCACAAATCGCTGGCTTAGTATCCCGGAGGACTGAAAAAAAAGTGAAACTCGTTGTGTGGAAAAATTTTCAAGTAGTAACGATATCTTAATACAAGCAAGCCCGCTCAGCATTCATTAATAAAATTTTAATATTATGATTCTCCCATATTCTCAGATCCTATACGTATCAATAACAGTCCATCTTAGTAAAAGTCCTGAAAATCATAGTGAGAAAATGGGATCCTAGCCATTGATGACCCGCTTTCGTAAAAGCACACTTGGGCAATAGTTTCTCGATCAAATAATTTGAATCTTCCAACTCTATAACAAGCTAACATAAAAAAAATTTAAAAAAAAAAAAAAAAACGAGTCCAACAAACCACATCGCAGACAAGACAGATCGATTTTGAACTGAAAAATTACACATCATAGAACTAGGGTTTCGGATACTAAACCCTAGTCCAACACATAAACATAATAGCAAATTAAACATACAATTTAAATATGTACGAGGGTGTTCATACCAAACAATGATATAGCGAATAGAAGAGAATGTCATGAAACGCAGCATACCTGAACTGAAAGCACAGGCCGGCGGCGAGATTTCGCCGAAGTTTCGGGAGCTTACTAAAAGTGCCGGTAGTGAAGTAAGGAAGGTTTTTTTTCCCCGGAGTTTTTTGGCTTCTAATTGTCGATGAAACGAAGGAGAACCAAACTAGAGTTTGGATGGGAAACTAGGGCACCGACCCGTGCACACCGCAACGGTGCAATTTATAGCGGATGGAAGAGGTTATTGGGTCGGATCCACTGTAAACGGGGCGGTTTTAATCTGGCTTATGCTATTTTATTTAGAATTGGAATCTTTTGCTCAATATGAAATTTCTAAATATGATTTTTTAGTGGTTTCCAGACATAATCCTTTTTTTTTTTGGGTTTGTGATACTGATCGATCAATCCAAACATCTACTCGCTGGATATATATTATATAATACTAACGAGATTCAAGATAATATTATGTTCGTGAGCATTATTGTCTAAGATTGTTTGATTGTAAAATTAATAGGGTCAAACAGAGATAATAGTCTATCATAGTGATTAGAGAAATTCATGTGTAATGGCTCTCACTCAACAAATTAAAGATATATCGGGATAACAAATCGATGACCCCTAAGAGCTCTTATTGATGAAGTCGCTTGACATCTCGATGTCGACAAAGGGTTCGGTTATTTGCCGATTCAAATGATATGTGAGTTCGGTTTAAAATATTGTGAGACAATTCACTTTCTATTTATTGTTAGTGTTAAAGGGAGAATTGCAATAAGTAAACCAGAAGACTAAGTTATACCAGTCTATGGTGGTATTGATTGTTATACTAATATCAATGTGGGGTAGTTAGGCTAGCATGAAAGAACTCATACATCACAGAAAATTTATTATGTAGACAAATTCTCGGTTGAGATTTTCGAACATAACTTTAATAGACGAGATGTGTAAGTACCATGAGGTGTAAAGTGAAGCGTATTTAATCACAATATAATACGATACGTAATCAATCATATTTTAAATGATGCGAAGCGAACAAGAGACAATTTTTACTTATTCCTAGTTCAAATCACTCACCTTCCATCATTGTACTCAAAAAAATTGTTACAAATTCAACTGAAGTGGATTTATTTGACTAAATGAGAAAATTGTTAACGATAAAGAGCCATTTTCAAGTCTTGCAACAAGTGTGTTGTTGGATTGAATTTGTGATATTTATTAGTAATTAAATGTGTCCTAATTTTAAATTATAGAAAGGAGTATAAAAGTAAATTTCACTCATCTAACAAGTCAATTATGAATATACATGGTAACAACGAGTCTAAAAACCACATTAAATCACGTTATAGTGAGGATAAATAACTCATTATTTTGAAAATAAGGTAAATCTTCAATCCCAACTCCGTGTCAAGAAAAAACAATCCAAAGGAAATTACAAAAAATAGTCTAAATTATCTGACTTGAGTTTAGTTTAATAATATTGTATGTACTTAAAGAATATCTAATCCGCTGTAGCACCATTGGCAAAGATCCTCTAATAAAATTTTCCGGGTTCGAACCCCGGCAGCGGAATTAATCTTTTTTTGGTCTGTCTTTCGGTTTTGAACCAAGTATTCCAGAACAACCTCACAAAGAATAACTTCCTCTTCACAATCTCCATTCCAACCCGGCTTATCTCAATACATATCTTCAGATGAATTGATCAACCAAATTTTTAAAAAATACCCCAATGTTTGAGTTTTTCCCCTATTCATCTCAGCTTTTTTTTTTTTGTAATAAAGTGGCGTACATCTAACCCATCCTAGACTTTGCAATGACAAAAAACTTGCGGACTGAGTATGTCCTTTATTAGAAAGTTCAGCTCAATCAAGATATGTCAGAAACAATCTTGGCTTTGGAGGAAGAATTATGGTTCTTCAAAGTCGAAGGCCTTCTGCTAGTTAACTTGTTTCTGTTTCCAACCATCTTGTCATTGTCTGCAGGAGCCATGGATGAGTGTTATCAATCTTTGTAATTCCATATGCAAGAAAATATTCAGCATCCTGCAGAAGAATGGAAGATTTAATAACACCTGTAGAAAAACCGGATTACCAGGACTAGATAAAACAGCACGAGGACGAGGAACTGAGCTAGATCTGTCATTCTGTTCAATGTCCTCTGCTGGGACTTCTCTTGTTTGGTCACAGTTCTTCATTTTATTCATTGGACCTGACAACCAAGAAGAATTGGTTGAATATATGGTAATTTTTGTTCTCTTAAATAAAAAAAAGTCAATGAGATTAGTGGACCAAAAATCAAGTTAGATTGGAAATTTGACCTTTACCAAAGGGAATTGGTTGCATCACCAACTTTGGGACATAAGTTTCTGGAATTCTGGCAACTAATGGTGGAGAATCATTTTGAGTATCTTTCACTGCAGAGGATACTTGTAGTTAAGCACTCGAAGCTCAAAAGAAAAAAAGAAGTACTTATAGAACTCACTGAATCAACTAGTACAACTAATGGTGATAGATCAAGTGGTATTCCACTTCTCAGAACTTGAATGAGAAACATGTAAAAGAAGAGGTGAAGACCAAGATCAAGTAGTCAGCATGTGGTATTTTAAAGAGCATCATTTTTTATCTTGACTATTGAAGGCAAGGGCATTACAAATAATCTATTTGACAAGGAGAAAAAGCAAAAAGGTTTTTTGAAACTTCAAGAACCATTGAAGTGCACTAACATGCAATTAAGTACCTGGGGTGGTTCGGGAGAAGGGGTGGCTCCTCACAAAGGGGGTCGTAGTGACCAGGCCAGGGCGATTGTGTGCCTTCCACATAGACAAGGATTTGGTATCATCTTGCAGAGTAATAGCTGCATGATCACGTTTCGGTTCCCTCACTTTCACCTTAGGATACACTTGAATAGCCAAAACAACAAATACCCGAATCAGTTTATTGCATAATTTCAACAAATCTAAATGAAAATTGAAAGAATAAAGGCATTACACACCAACCAAAACAATGTACATGGTAAAACAACTCACTCGTTAAACTTCCTTTCCAATTTGAAGTGGCTCACGAGTTCTGTTTCTTTGAGAACATGTGTCGAACGAAAAGGTGTTCTTTAAAATGGGGAAAGAAACTGTGAGGAGTTAAACACAAGAAAAGAAAAAGGGCACTGGTGGAACTGAAAAGTGCCATACTTATGTTCCTTGACTTGAAAACCAAGATGAAGTGTAATTCTTTCTCTGGCACTTGGCAGATGAAGGTCCCATCTGAGAATTTTGGCTTAGACCATCTTGTTTGCTGCCTCAGCTTTAGAGCTTCATATTCTGGAGTACATTCACAAAATCACAGAAACCCCAAAAGCTTACAATAACGCCAAAAGCAATTAACAAGGTATTAGGAAATTATGTTTATATAAAGACGTGTCATTGTTATAAACGATATATCTAGTTCACGAGACTCCCGTCATTATTAAATTTGGGACTAAGACTGAGTAGATGTACAGTAAAAAAAAACTGAATTGAGTTGAACAGGGGAAAAACTCAGCCATTGGGGTATTTTTTCAAATCCTGGTTAATCAATTCACCTGAAAATATGTTGTGAGATAACCCAGGTTGGAATGGACGGCTGTGAAAGTTAGTTATTCTTTGTGAAGTGGTTATGGAATAGTCGGTTTAAACCCAAAATACTGACAAAAAAAGATTCATTCCGCTGCCTGGGGTTCGAACCCGGAAGAAATCGCTGAAATCTTTGCCATTGGTGCTACAGCGGACTTGATGCTCACTGTGTATAAATAATATTATTAATATAAACTCAAGTCAGATCCAAATCCAACCCCCCCTCCCCCCGCGGTGGTAGTGAACCATTTCGTATCCCGCCTATGGCCTGGGCAGGACTAGAAAGAAAATAGAAAAAGCCCACATTTTTCTACGTAGACAAAGCCCAGTCAATAGCCTCAAAAGCTTACAGGAACGCGGAATGCAACTAACAATGTAGTAGGAAATTGTGTACATATAAACATCTACGATTATTGCATATCCAATATCCAGCGTACGAGACTCATGTTATTACCGGGTCTAAAATGGGTAACAAAAAAACAAAAAACAAAATTGAGAAGAAAAGGAAAAAACTTTAGACATTGGGGTATTGTTTCAAAACCTGGTTGATTAACTTCTGAAGATTACTGATTAGAACATTATTAAACTAATTTGATTTTTTTTTTGGTTATTGGTGTTAATCCAAATATATAGTGAATTTTTAATGACTACCTTAACGGACCCAGAAAGAGAGGGAGGTTATGTGTTACACGACACCAATGTCATGGGCCTGGATATAATGTGTTAAAGGATTTAGTGACAAAAACAATTTCCGCCGCCGGGGTTCGAACCCGGAAAGAACATGAGAGCTTTGCCATTGTGCTACAGCGGATTTTTTATTTATTTCATACAAATAATATTATTAATAAAAAATTCAAATCCAAAGTCAAATGAAAAAGCCCACATTTTTCTATGTAGGATAGGAAAAGCCCAGTCAATCGCCTCACACAAAAAACCCTGCTATATCCTCAACCTCGTCGCCCTCTCTCTTTTTTTTCTCTCTCATACAACGATGTCGACGCGAAGAGGCGGTGCTTCCCTACCAAATCGACCAGACAGCGGTAAAAATGGTGAAGGAATTCTCTCTAGGGTTTCATCAACCATCTCACAATCTCCAATTATCTATCAGGGAAAGCGAGCGGCCTCAGATGCTGGTTTCGTAGCCAAGAAGCTCCTGAAAAGCACCGGCAAGGCTGCTTGGATTGCCGGCACCACCTTTCTCATTCTCGTTGTGCCGCTCATCATTGAGATGGATCGAGAGCAGCAGTTGAACGAGCTTGAACTTCAACAAGCCAGCTTGCTTGGTACTCCTCCCGTCACCGCAATCCAGAAGTAATTTCTCAGGTCAGGTCAGGCCTTATGTAGCGGGAAATTGATTGATTTTGAGGACTAGTAGTTGAGTTTTTATTAAATTAGGGTTATGT
The DNA here is from genome assembly GCA_023539305.1 of Ilex asprella. Taxonomy (NCBI): domain Eukaryota; kingdom Viridiplantae; phylum Streptophyta; class Magnoliopsida; order Aquifoliales; family Aquifoliaceae; genus Ilex; species Ilex asprella. The sequence continues at coordinate 3,581,413 of CM042187.1, read as the reverse complement.
GGTTTTATGTTGCGATGATTCTCACTGATTCCAGTGCTTCATGTGATGGATCTGGGATCATTACATTGTAATATTTTAATTTGGTGTTACGTAATTGATGATTATGCTGGTTTTATGCTCTGATCTTATTGTGTGTCAGTTTTTTTACTACGATAAAGTTCAGAAGAAATGGCCTTGTTTCAGATGAGGAATATTGTGTGTTATTAGATTGAGGTACTTCCAATCTTTCAGATGACCGTGTTCTCATTGGTCTATTAGTGTGAGTCTTTCATGGCCACGGTTTAGTTTGTCGGTTAAGTGTACAATGTGTGGCTGAATATGGCACGATGAATCTAATATTACATGAGTTGAAGATATCTTCATTAATCCACCTATTATTAGATCAATAGGTTTAATAAAATCCTGCTACTTTGTTGGTGAAATTGATTATTGTTGCAATGACATGGAAGGGGTAAGAGGAAAAGGAAAAAGATGCTGCTCTATAAGTATTTTGAACTTGAAAGTGCCATTATGAAGAGGCAAACAAGGCTTGAGTTGTGACTAAATTAAAAGTTTTCAATGTATCATAAATGCAATAGACCAATAGGCATTTCTTACTTTCCGAAGATGTTGCCAACTTAGTCTTTTGACTCTATTGTATCCCATTTACATCCTCATTGCTCCACATAACTGGACACTTCCCAAGAATTATTGACTCATCCGGATCTTATTGTTGTTAATGAGCTCTTGTCACTGATGTAATGTAATCTCACAAGTCAAAGCTTTTATCGCTGTCATAGTTCTGGGTTGTGTTTGCTGAGAGTGCTGTGAAGCTACTGATATTATGTTTTTAAATTCATCTGTCCGTCTTATTCACTAGAATATGGTGCACTGGTCTTAGTTAGGCATTGTACAGACGAATCTGTCATCTCAGCAAGAGAGTTGTGCAGTAGCGTTTCACTTGTGATATAATATGCTCTGTTACAAAACATTGCATGATTACACTCCAAATTGGATTTAGTTGTTCAGTTACATGAATTCTTCCATTGTTGAGGACTGGATTATTTTGGTTAGATGTTATAGATGCTTAGGTACCCTATGCGTTGAGGGTTGATGCTCATGTTGGAGGACATGATGCTTGTTCAATTCTTTATTAGCAAGAAATAAAAATACACATGAATTATTAAGCGTAAATATGATATAAATATTTGAAGTTGATCCTTTCCTTTTGGATTGTTCTATGCAATCAAATTAGTGGACATGTGGTCTCCTCAGGGCCCTGCCTTCTGGACAACGGGGTTGATGCGATCTGAAGTAAGCAATTCTCGCTTATGTTTTATCCTTTTTGTGTCCTAGCTATTTCTTCTCAACGCAGAACTTTTGAAACCCTTATATAGGTGAGCAATTTGGACAGAGAAACAGATTCTCTTGTTTTATTATTCCTTTTAAAGAAAAACCTGCTGAGCCTAATTTAAGTGAACCAGTTTCCTTGTTTTTTGTGTACAAATCTTGTATGATTGGCTCACTTCCTTTCTCTAATGCCTCCCTGTGGATCAATTGTGAACTTTTATGAATAAACCTTTTGTGTGTGTGTGTGTATAACCACCACTAGTCTCTCTTTTGAAGATTCTGCCAAAGAGAGACAAGTAGGAATTAGGAACAACCCCGTGCTTCTTTCAAGTGCATAGGTTAGTACAGCAAAGGTGCTTGTAGTGTCAACATTAATTCCAGGAATCCATCCATATAGAGTTTTATAATATCTTCGCAAGATAATGGCTTTAGATTCCTTACAGATCGCTAAATAGTGCAATTAATTGCTTATTCATATTGGAGTTTTTGAAGAATGTGGACAAGGTAGTGGTTATGCAAATGATGTTTCCAATCAGCGGGTGAGGCTCCAAATACCATTTTAACTACAGGATACCCTTAGTAGAAGTACTAGTGTACTACTAAACAAGCAACCAGACGGAACCGAATAAAGATTATGCATTGATGCTGATCTTACCAAATGCTGAGTGGATGTGCATTTTGAGTTTGCTTTGTATCATCTTTTCCATTAGTTTGCTGACTGGGTAATGTTTACCAGTATCTCATTTGGAAACAAAAACCAAAAGATGATGAATCCTGATGTTTAAATATTGAATTGCTATTGTTTGAAATTGATGATACTTTTTCACCGCGGATGAGCAAGGAGTGTGTAAACCGTGATGATCGAGATGGATCTGAGCTATATGGCTCTCGTGATTTGCAGTAGAGTATTCAGGGAAGTCTGGGGGAATGTGAACAGTAAAAAATATAATGGTTTACCGGCTCTGGAGCTCGGCTAGTCCACTCTTCAATGGAGGCTCTTGCTCCTTTTTCTTTGTTGATCACTTGAGTGCTTATTCAATACAATATGAAAGAAATTAGGGTTTTGTCATGGCTCTGTAGCCTCTAGGGTTGCCTCTCGGGTATATGGTTCTGTCCCTTGCAATGAAGGTATAATACAGTATTTATAGTGCAATTCCTATCTTCTAAGGGATCTACACCGAGATATTTCCTTCATCCGTGGGATCCTCCATGATTTTAGGAGAAAATCTTGGTCGGTTGATATTCTGTGCCTTGATTATAGCTTCCTACCGCTTCTGGGAGTGCTTTCTATTAGCCGGTTGTCTCCTTCACATTTCCTTTATTATCTTGTCTAAAGGGAGCGCAAGGTCTGGACCCCCGAGCTATAGATGTCCAGTCTGGCCTCTTGAACTGACTTCCTTGTCTGACCTCCTCTCCCGAGCTCGTATATAGGATTTATTTTAGGCATCATCAGTTGCCCCCCAGCTCTTGGTCAAGCTGGCTTGGACAAGGGTCGAGTTATGCTGAAATTGATCCGAGTCACACAACGACCTCGGCTTGCTTCTGTGAACTGAGGAGCTCGTCTTGAGCTGTGCACCTTGTTTATGAACTGTAGAGTTCATCGTGAGCTATAGAACTCTTTTCATGAACTGATAAGTTCATCGTGAGCTATGGAACTCGTTTTATGAACTGAAAAGTTCATCGTGAGCTCTGGAGCTCATCGGTAGCTTTCTGGCTATTTTGATGCTTTATGAACTGTAGAGCTCATTGGTAGCTTCTTGCCTGCAGTGCTGTTTCATGAGTTATAGAGCTCATCGGTAGCTTCTTGGCTACTTTGTCTGAGCTGAAGAGCTCGTTGTGAGCTACATAGCTCTATCGCGAGCTACTTGGCTCTTTTCGTGAGCTGCTTGGCTCTTTTCATGAACATAAGAGTTCTTTCTGAGCTACTTGGCTCTTTTTATATGAACTTAAAAGTTCGTCATGAGCTACTTGGCTCTACCGCGAGCTACATGACTCTTTTTATGAACTGAAAAGCTCGTCGTGAGCTACATGGCTCTTCTTTAAGTTACATAGGGATTGATCAAAAGCTCGCTGTTTTATTGAAATTTAAGGGCGTACCTTAGCTGCAATTCTGGCTGTGGGGGTCCCAGACGATCTCTCACATTGCCTCTCCTCTTTGGGGAATGATCTCTATCTCTCCTTAGAGACCTGCCTCGTTCTTTATCCTTCCTGGGACTTCTCTCCCTCTTCTTTTCCTCATTTTCCCTCTCTTTTTGCAATGAAGAACTCCCTATCTTCGAGAGGAGTGCTTCTTCCCCATTTATATACTTTTCTGCTTTGGCTAACACCTCGGCCATACTTGCTTGAGGGTTCTTTGATATGGAAAACATCAGATCTTTCGATTGTATCCCGAGCCCCGCGATGAAGGCGGTTATGGCGAACTTTTCATCGGGGATGTCCACCTTCAAAGATTCGGAGTTGAACCTCTGAACGTATGATCTGAGGTTCTCGTTTGGCCCTTGCTTTACATTCAAGAGATGGCAGCTCGGCTTTCTGTAGATTCGAGCTCCTATGAAGTGGGATACGAAGGAAATTGAGAGCTCTTTGAAGGAAGAGATCGAGGCTGGGGGGGAGTCTATTGAACCATGTTAAGGCTGACCCTTTAAGGGTGATAGCAAAAGCCCTGCATCGCACGGGGTCCTGATATCCATGCAGCTCCATTTAGTTTTTGTATGTGTTGAGATGGTCCATAGGGTCTTTTGTTCCGTCGAAGGCCTCAATATGAGGCAATCGAAATTTTGGTGGGAGAGAAAAATGCAGCACCCCTGTGGTGAATGGTGACTCTGTCTGCTGCACCAGGGCATCCATAGTGACAGGAGTCTTGCTTCTTACAGACTCCTTCATGTGGCTGAGCTCTTGCTTGATGTCCTCGAAACTAGGGGTGGCAATTTTTGACACGACACGATAACTCGACACGAACACGACACGAATAAATGGGTTTGGGTTGACTATTTTTTGACACGAACCCGTGTATGACACGACCCGTCAACACGAAATATTAATGGGTTGTGTCCGGGTTCAACCCGCTTAACCCGTCAACACGAAATTTTTAACTCGAAAGAGATTATTCTGACTTTTTCGTTGCATGTATGAGTTTTCATGTTTTGATAGCTTGTTTTTTCCATTACTTCTAATGTTTAATTTGGTTGCGCAATGTACGATTAACATATTTAATTAGTATTATAGAAATAAAATATTAATTATTTGTAACTGTTTATCAAGCACTGACATAATTATTGTATAAAAAATATATTATTACTTATTATTATTAGTTTGTAGAAAAAATATGAGGAGAGATTCAATTAATTAAATAAAAATAAAATCTTAGAGTTAAATTTTTTATTCAAAATTTATGTGGGTCAACACGATTACAAACACGAACACGACACGAAAATAAACAGGTCAACTCGACACGACACGATTAGTTAAATGGGTTGGGTTAGGGTTGACTAATGCTCGACACGATTAATGTTCGACACGACACGAACTCGACACAACACGACCCAATTGCCACCCCTACTCGAAACGTTGTTCCCAGTACTGTTCTCTTCTTTCCTGCTGGTAGGGGATGAAATCACTCCTTTCCCCTCCATCATTCCGGCTTTGTGCCTCTTCGTTATGACCATTTTCGGGAGGCGGTTGTGGACCTCTTCCCATGGTTTGGCTATTTTCCCCTCCCTCAATGACCTCTCTGAGGGGGTCGAGGTGGCACTGTTTCTGTCGAGGAGGATTATTCGGGCCTTCTTGGGCTGGTCGTGCCTCCTGTAGGCACTTTAAGAGTTTTAGCAGCTCCTCGTTTTGCTGTAGCAGACGCTGGTTGACAAGGCGGAGGGCGTCTAACTCGTTATTTGCTGAGGGGTCCCCGGTGAAGGGATTAGTCTCTGGATTGTTTTCAGGTTGTCGGCCATTGGTGGCTTCCTGTGGATCTTGCAGGTGCTGCGGATTGGTTTGACCTCGTCTCATGTTACGGGTTGAGACCATCAGTCACTGATAGATCAACGTATTTGTAAAACGAGAACAGTCGTTCCCATAGACGGTGCCAAACTGATGATGCTTTTTCACCGCGGATGAGCAAGGAGTGTGTAAACCGTGATGATCGAGATGGATCTGAGCTATATGGCTCTCGTGATTTGCAGTAGAGTATTCAGGGAAGTCTGTGGGAATGTGAACAGTAAGAAATATAGTGGTTCACCGGCTCTGGAGCTCGGCTAGTCCACTCTTCAATGGAGGCTCTTGCTCCTTTTTTTTTGTTGATCACTTGAGTGCTTATTCAATACAATATGAAAGAAGTTAGGGTTTTGTCATGGCTCTATAGCCTCTAGGGTTGCCTCTCGGGTATATGGTTCTGTCCTTTGCAATGAAGGTATAATACAGTATTTATAGTGCAATTCCTATCTTCTAAGGGATCTACACCGAGATCTTTCCTTCATCCGTGGGATCCTCCATGATTTTAGGAGAAAATCTTGGTCGGTTGATATCCTGTGCCTTGATTATAACTTCCTACCGCTTCTGGGAGTGTTTTCTATTAGTCGGTTGTCTCCTTCACATTTTCTTTATTGTCTTGTCTGAGGGGAGCCCAAGGTCTGGACCCTCGAGCTATAGATGTCCAGTCTGGCCTCCTGAACTGACCTCCTTGTCTGACCTCCTCTCCCGAGCTCGTATATAGGATTTATTTTAGGCATCATCAGAAACTAAGATGGTTGCAGCCAAAATGATTCATCATGATCTATTTCACATGGTTTTGTATAGAACAATAGATGTAGGTACATGTATTAAATCTTCTTGTTTTCTTTTATTTATTGCTATGTGTTTTGAAGAATCGGATGTGTGAGTGAAAGTGAAACAGCTTTCTAGGTGCTAGGAGACTGCAATTTGGAACAAAATAGTTTATTGTTTGATGAAATTAAAAAATCTTATGGTTTTGCTGCAACCTAGCTAGAAAAGGAATACTTGAGAACTAGGGGTGCAACTCGAACGGATTGGACAGTCAATCCTAAGTATATAATGATTTCCGCCCATGTTAGAAAAGGAATGCTTAAGCACTATCCCAGTTTAATTCAGGCGGGCTTGAGTTGAATTTGAGTTAATAATTTCGGGTTGATTTCAAGTTATTTTACCAGTGCAATTCAGGTTGAGTCCAAAATAAACTTGTTGTTCTAAACTTAATATATATATTACATAATATTTACTTAAATTCACCTAAGACGAAGGAGGCTGAAAGAGAGAGGAGGCGCAGGGAAGAAAGATCTAAGAGTGAGAGACAAATTTGGGAGTGAGAGTGAGTGAGGGTCTTGAGCAGGTACAAACTTCATATTATTTTTAGGATAAAATTGTATTTATATAGTATTAATTCGGGTTGAACTCGATTATTAAATTGAGTTGAATCAAATTTTAATTTTTTGGTTCAACTCATGAACCCGATGCCTCAATTCGAGGTCTGTCCAAATTAAATTTGGAGTGAAAAATTTTGATCTAATTTTTTTAATTTAAATATTAAAAATTTTAACATAACTCATAATTTTTTTTAATTGAAGTCCGGTTAACTCGTCCAAATTATACGCTATTGCGGGCCCTGTCTGTAGTTTTGTGTACCAGTAAATAAATTAGCTAATGTAGCGGACTTGGTTGCTTCAGAGGTCTTGTTTGAGTTGAGTGATTGATTGATTGCCCATGGAAGGTGATGACACGACACGTCTACTATTTGGATGGTCTAAAGTACCCATTCTGGCTGTCAAAAGTCCTTGTACCTGATTTATTCATGCTTCTTCCAATCTGCTTAAACGGCATCGTTTCTTCTTATTGTAGTGTGCCTCTGCTAGGAAAGTTTAATATGTCCTTGGACGAATTCATGCTCCTTGTTGATATATTTGTATATATCAATAGATTTTAAAAAAAACCCAAAACCGGCAAATCATATTAGTGATCAGATAATTTTTTGAGAGGAGAAAAATGATGAGGTTTTATAATTTCATCATACACCTCATATCAAAATCAGAATTGGAGTCGGTAATTTCTATCTCTCTCTCGCACACACTCCCTTGCTTCAGGATTTACAATTATTATCCTGGAGGATGCTTTTCTTTCCCTCTTTTTTTTTTCTACCTTTTTATATTAAATTTTAGTATCTTCTCCCACTCTTTTTTGGATTATTGATGAAGTGGCCACAGAATTATTGAGCTACCTTTTGTTTCCCAATCAAAAGGGCTAAAGAGAAAGAAAAGAGTGAGCACAAAGCTCATTTTCTTAACTCGTTTATAATCAATCCTAGGAATAGAATAAAAATATACTTGATGCCAAACTTGTTATGTAAACCATATTAAAGCTACTTAAAGATCATAGCATGAAAAGACAAAGACATGTAGGATTGAATATTAGGTTTTCTTAAACCATGTCACTTTAACATTATAGAAATGTAACAATAGCATATCATGCAGCTACGTATAGCAAGTAAAGAAAAAGGGTGACCTGATTTAGTGGGCCCATATCTTGGGAAACCGGGACTCTGGGTTCATAAGCATAAAATATTGTTGGGACACTCAGATGGCATCTGGTAACCGCCTGTTTTTATTTATTTATTATTTTTTTTATTTTATGATTAAAAAAAATAAAAATATATTTGATGAATATTTTTATTTTATTTTTTAACATATCCGTTTTAAAAACAAGACTCAAATTTGGAAACATCCAAAAAGATGTTTTTGAAAACATCAAAAAAAAAAACAAACACGCGCGCCTCAGTCTGGCTTTTAATGAGGTCTTAGTTTCAAATCTTGTTAAGACCAAAAATTAGGATTTTTGGTTGAAAGTATAAAATGGTCATTTATCTCTTACCTCCCCACTGCTAACCCAGCTCTTCTTTTTCTCTCACTCGTTTTCTCTCTGTCGCCTTCTCTTTCTCTCTTGTCTGTGTCTATCTGCAAGGAATTCAAAGAAATGCCTCTCGTCTTCTCTCTCTTGTCTTCTCTGTGAAAACTTCGAAGATGGATTTTTGGTGGGTTTTGGTGATGGTGGGTAATGTTTCGATGGCTGGTGGTTGTTGTTGTTGGGTGACGAGTGGGGGGTGGATTTTGCTTGGTTTGGTGTTAGGTGTTGGTGGGTTTTGGTGGCAGGTGATGAATCAATGGGGTTTTGGTGGTTGTTGGGTGGCTAGTGGTGGTGGATTTTGCTTGGTTAAGTGTTGGGTGACTGGATAATGGTGGGTTTTGGTGACGGGAGATGTATTGGTGGGGTTTTGGTGGTGGTTGGATGGCTTGTGATGGTAGGATTTGCTTGGTTTTGATGTTTGGTTTCAATGGTGGTGGTTGGATGGCCAGTGGTGGTGGATTTTACTTGGTTTTGGTGTTTGGTATCGATGATGGTGGGTTTCAGGGATTGGGGTGAATTTCAGTGGGGGTGGTGCTGGTG
>CM042187.1:3553450-3564634 GCA_023539305.1 Ilex asprella | reverse complement strand
CCAGATGGAGTAGTGAGAACCTCAATGCCAAGAAAATAAGACAAGGTACCAAGATCCTTGATTGAAAATCTGTGTGTCAGGAGGTCAATGTAGCGCTGAATAATATCGGTGTGTGTACCTGTGACAATAATGTCATCTACATAAACAAGTAGATATATAGTAATGTCACCAAAGTGAAGAATAAATAGAGACGTGTCTGCATGAGAGTTTGTGAACCCAGACTCAATGAGGAACTTGCGAAGTTCAAGGTACCAAGCTCGTGGAGCCTGCTTGAGTCCATATATAGCTTTCTTTAATTTGCATACATGTGTTGGATTGTCTTGATCAACAAATCCAGGAGGTTGGTCCATGTAGACATCTTCAGAAAGATGGCCTTGAAGAAAGGTATTATTAACATCCAATTGTCGCAACTGCCAACCTCTACTGACTGCCAGGCTTAGAACAAGGCGTATTGTTGTCGGCTTGACAACCGGACTAAAGGTGTCATGATAATCCACTCCAGGTCGTTGATGAAAACCTTTGGCAACTAATCTGGCTTTGTACCTGTCAATAGAACCATCAGGAAGCCATTTAGTGCGAAAAACCAACTTACATCCAACAAGATTCTGCTGAGAAGTAGAAGGAACAAGCGCCCAGGTTCCATTCCGAACAAGAGCATCAAATTCATCATTCATAGCTTGTCTCCATTTGGGATCTTTAAGAGCTTGGTTAACAGTATGAGGCTCAAGGTTTGATGATTGCAAAAAGACAGCGGTGAGATTCATCTTGGTTAGTGGTTTGTGGATGTTGTTTTTGGCTCTAGTGGTCATGAAATGTGTATTTTGATGGATGGGTTGATCGTCAATTGAAGCAGAAGAGGTCTCTATGTGGTGTGGTGCTGGTTGGAAACGGTCGACTGGTGAGAAGGGTAGATCATCCGTTTGGGAATTTTGGGACAAAGGTTGACACGAGGACTCTCTTTAGGGAGGAAGAGTGAATGGGCCACTGTTAATGGGTAGAATTTGGACTGGGGGAAGCCAGGTGGAAGTGATCTCTGGAGTGGGACGAGGTAGATGGGATTGGTAAGTGGTAAAAGGAAAAGATTGTTCAAGAAATTTAACATGACGTGAAATATATGTTTTAGAGGTGGACAAATCAAGACAAAGATAGGCACTTTGAGTGGAAGAGTAACCAAGAAAAACACAAGGAGTGGAACGAGTGTCAAGTTTATGTTGAGAATAAGGCCGAAGCCATGGGTAACATAAGCAACCGAACACCCGAAGTTTAGTGTAATTGGGTTGAGAGGCAAAGAGTTTTTCAAAAGGGGATGAAAGATGTAGGGTGGGTGTGGGCATACGGTTGATGAGATATACAGCAGTGGCAAAGGCGTAAGTCCAATAAGTTAGAGGCATCGAGGCATGAATGAGAAGAGATAGACCGGTTTCAACAATATGGCGATGACGGCGTTCAGAAAGACCATTGTGTTCTGGTATATGGGGTGGTGTTGTAAGATGGGCTATACCATTGGTGGAGAGAAAATTATCAAGGGCCTGATATTCGCCACCATTATCTGAATAGATGGTGACAATGCGGTGTTTAAATTGGTTTTCGACTAATTCTTTGAAGCGCACAAAGACATCATACACATGAGATTTCAGTTTAAGAGGATAATACCAAATGTACCGTGTATAATGATCAACAAAAATAACATAGTACTTAAAACCATCAACAGAATAAACGAGAGAGGTCCATACATCAGAAAAGAGAAGTTCAAGCGGATGGGAAGAGGTTAAGGTAGAAGAAGAAAATGGAATTTTATGACTTTTATTACATGAACAGGCATCACAATGAGTGGTAGAAGATAACGAACTAGACAATGGTAAAGAAAACTTGGAAATGATATTTTGCATAATAGTAAATGATGGATGTCCTAGTCTAGAGTGCCACTCAGACGAAGTGGTCTTGACACTGGAAAATGCAAGTAAAGGTGAAGATGGAATTGAAGAGGACGTAGTCGGCCACTCATATACGCCATCCTTAGGTTCACCCATCAAAAGAATTGCCCCTGTGTTGAGATCCTTCACCTGAAAAGCAGAGGGTGAGAATTCAACAGAAACAAGATTATTAGTGCAAAACTGATAAATCGAAAGTAAGTTTCTTTTCATGGAAGGGACACAAAGGACGTTTTGTAAAGTAAAGGTTCGAGAGGAAGTAGGTATGGTGGTAGAACCGTTATGGGTGATGTGAAGGGCCGATCCATCGCCTATCATGACATCATCTGATCCGGGATACGGGCTGTGAAGAGAAAGATTGCTCAAGTCAGATGTAACGTGGTGAGATGCTCCACTATCCAGCAGCCAAGTAGGAGGAGTGTTGTTGCCAAGAACAACATGATTGGCTCTGGGTTGCCACGGTGTGCTGGGGCGATACTCCTGAGAACCATGAGAACGAGGTGTGGGGGATTGTTGATTAGTGACAAGCCGAAACATCGAGCATCATTTGGCAGTGTGTCCTTGAATGCCGCATGCTTGACAACGACCCAAATATGGTTTGGGTGGGCGTTGATCATGAGGAGAAAGGGCAGTGTTAGGGTCTGGTTGTTGTGAATGAATGGCTGGTTGACGCCAATTTGGACGATTCCGAAAGGCAGTGGGATTTGCCGTTGCTGGTAGGAGGAGAGAAGATGGCTCAGCTGTCTGAAGAGATGCTTCTTTGTTGAGAAGTTTCTCATGGAGCTCAGCAAAAGAAATTGCCGTGTCACGGGCATTAATGGCATCAATGACGGGTTTGAACGCATCACTGAGGCCTTCAAGAACTCGATCAATAAGATCCTCATCATCAACGGGCTTCCCTAGAAGAGCAAGTTCATCAGCACGAGTCTTTATGGTCTGCATATATTCACTGATGGATTTTGAGTCCTGGGTACACCTCTTTAACTGTTCCTTCAATTGTTTAATATGACCACGAGATGGTTTGGCATAGGTATTAGCTAAGGTTTGTCATGCATCAAGAGAAGTGGTGGTGCGGGCAATGAGTGGTTGCAGGGAAACAGAGATAGCACCAAGGAGGCCGCTAAAGATGAGACGATCCTGACGCTTCCAGGTTGTGTATGCTAGATTTATGGATGCAGCATCATTGACGATGACGGTGAATGGTGGTGGAGGATGAGTGCCATCAATCAAGTGATGAAGATCATAACCTTCAAGAAGAGATTTGATTTGAAGGTTCCAGGTGAGATAATTGGTGGATGACAATTTGGTGATATTGGAGAGATTGATTGTAAAGAGATGATGCTAAGGATCCTGGGAGTTTTGGATGGTGTTAGGTTCGTTGGTGGAAGCGGAAGTCGCATCGAAAGCCATTGAGAGGAAGGATGCTGATCGTGGTTGTTTTGGAAAAAAAAAAAGACACCCAAGAAGGTTAGGCTCTTGATACCATGTTGAAATAGAGAGGAAGATATTGAAAAACAATGGCTTAGTTTTTCCATTGATTGAGCATGAATATATATACACAAATTGGGCATTGCCGTGAGTTTCTCAATCACCACAATAGGAAACTATCCTAGAATTAAGGGATTACAACTAATTACAAAGATATTACAATTGATTACAAGAATCTAAAAGATATACAGAAAATCTGTTGTAATTGATTCTCTAATATCTTTTCCTAAATTTCTAATAATTGTGAGAGCTATTATGATTTTTTTTCTTCAAATTTTGTGAATTACAAGAACTTACGACAAAATAGTAGAACTGCCGACATGATTGCTGGCATTCAACCAGAGCTTATGACAGAGGAGAAGGAGCTTTTACATCATTAGAACTGTATAAATTATCATCAACAGACTTTAAAGGAAAAGGATGACACAACATAGACAAGCTAAGCATAATTAAAGTACCAGCAGCATGCCATCTGGAAACAGAGTTACAACTGATGGTTGGATTTGGAGAGACAGATCTCAGCATCGCCAACACCATGACAAGCTTCTGTAGACAAAATCGAGGTCATGCCACCTTTCAAATTCCAAGCTTCTACTATGGTTTCCCCCAGCCTGTCACGTCAATACAGAAAGGGTAAACAGCTGCTACATCTTTTATTAACAAGACAAAACATACCCAAAAAACTAGAAGACTATACCTGGAAATGGAAAAGTAAAATTTGTGCAATGTTTCTAGAATGATCTAGAAAGTGTTTGAAGAAAATGAAAATTTGGAAGTAGAATATGCTAATTTTCTTTTTATTTTACTTTGCTAAGTGAATCTGGTAAGATTTTCAATAACAGAGGCTGTCATTTACTGGTAAATAGGGTGAACACATATCAGTCCTGTTTCTCTCCTGTCACAAATCTTTTGATGAGGGCATGCAAATACTCACCAAAATCTATTATAAAATTATATACCCACTTTTTTCCCTGCTCATTTATCATCGAAACAGAGCCTTCCATGAAATTCTTTGAGGTTCAATTTGTGCATTCTTATCCATTGGTTGTAATCAGAACTTTCCTACGTAATATTATTCCATGATTTACTTTGTTAAAAAAAAAAAATTTTGTGTAGGAAAAAAGTAGATCTCGTGTACAAGGTAAAAGTACCATCGTTACTGTGCTTAATATATACTTCTTACAAAACAGTTCTTTTAAAAATAAATTCCTTCGCAACAATGGAAGTTTGGATTTTTTTCTATTTCTGAAAGACCGTTTTTCCGTGAATATGCTAGATGGAACCATCTTATTCTTATGACATGGCTAATCTTCAACAAAGTAGCTTTCTCACAGATGATTCCGCTTCTTCAATATTGCCAGTATCTAACTTTTATTCCATCTCACCAGCTTGAGAAGAATACACACTTGCTGAACAATCCATGGTTCCAGTATTCAGAGGAAGGTACCACGTCGTCTGCTCTTAATCATCCTCCCAGCCACAGACATTTCATTGTCTTCTCAAATCTCCCATTTATCCGGTCCCTCCTCGCTCTTTGATCCGATTATCACTTGTCTTACTCTTTTTCACCTTGCGCACAATTCTTCAACCACCAACAAGAAATTAATTCCGTTGTAGAAAAAGTATTCTAGGTCAAGTTGTATGCACTACTCTCAAGTGATAAATGATTGAAATTATCTAGTCAATAATATTAAAAACCTAAAGATGATTTGATCAGGTATAAAGAAATTACAAAAAGTATAACTGCCAACTAAACCAATCCAATTACTAGTGGAAACAAGATGACATCCAGCAATGGATGAACATACAGAAATTCAACACCAATGCAAATGGAAAATCGAAATTCTTACAAGATGAACTGACAAAATTTATATACTGTAACAATGTTTAAGCCCAAAACTCTAAGTTCCCATGAAAAATCCAAAACTCTAGTTAGCAAACAGGAAACCCATCAATATTTTCTAAAATCTCAGAATTCCACAATATATTATTCCCCCAACTCAGAGCCTTGAACCATAATACACCTTAGATATCATATTCCTCGAGTAAATATTCATTACAACGGTGACACCACGTCATCACTGCCACGTGGTGTCACCATCCAATTAGAAAACTAGAAATAAGAAATGTGAATCCCACTAATCCTATGTGTTGCTGATTGGATGTAGTGGTTACTGATAGTTATGAAAATAGTGGAATTCACTTTTCTTATTTCTAGTTTTCTAATTGGATGGTGACACCATACAATAGTTATGACGTGGTATCACCGTTGTATTCAATATTTACTCATATTCCTCGTAGTCTTAGACCCCCGCCCTTTGCCCCCAGGAGGAAGGACTGGGGTCAAGCATTCAATGCCCCAGATCAAACTTGCAACCTAGAATTCCTCCGTAACCCTCCCGATGATAAATCAAAGCAAGAAGAAGAAAAATCTAAACACTTCGATGAATTTTTGGGAGGTGTTTGGATTCGCTTATTCAAACATTTTCAAATTCAAACTCCACTACAAATGAGATTTAACATTCAATTTAGTTCATACTCATATTTAGTATATAACACGTACACATATAGGACTCACAGATATATTATAATTATTAATAATTATTTGACTTATAAAAAACTATTTTACCTTGATCAATTTAATTCATATTCATGTTATGAGGAATAATTATCTTTTGGATCTTTAACCCCTTACCCATCTTCCCAAACTCACCCACCCCTAAGTTTGAAGAAATCCATTATCATGGGTTTAATTTTCGAGTTGTATGAAAACCATGGGCTGAATTTTTCATATAAATATGAGATTTGGGAATTTTTTGGACTATTTTTCCAAACTCATCTTGTTAAGTTTCCCCATACCCCTTTACCAAACAACCCTTATGGACTAGGGGTGCAACTTGAGTTGAACAATCTGATTTCAATCCAAGCCTAACTCAAAAAAATTAGGGTCTGGGCTAGGTTTTTAATATTTGGGTTGGGTTTGGGTCAATAAATCCTAACCCCAATTCAATTTAGGTCTAGGTTGGGCTCGGGTTGAGGTATCGGGAACTTGAATTCAACCCGAATTTGACAAATTAAAAAAAAAATTAATTATATATATATATAAAAAAAGCATTAGCACTTTTTCATTTTTAAACCATCGTTTTCTGTGTTTTGTTGCTTGCTACTCTATTATGCGTGATTAGTGATGATAGTGTGATATTTTAAGTTTAATATTTTTATGGGTTTAATTTCTATGTTTTTTGAGATTGTGCTTTGAGATCATTAGTTTTTTGGTATAAAAGCAGATGATCAATAATCGTGCACTGTTATAAATGAAATATATGGATTGTTTTATGAATTTGTAATTATTTCCACTCTCTCTGTCTCTCTTGCAGTGAACCCGAATTCAACCCGAGCCCGCTCAAATTAAACTCGGGCAGTGCTCGGGTTGAGTTTCTCAACCCGATATTGGGTTAGAGTTAAGGTTAGGATTAGGGTTGAAGATTATATACCTAGGATTGACTGTCTAACCCGCCAGAATTACACCCTTATTATGGACTTGACTGCCAAAAAAAAATTAGGACCCTCCTTTTAAAATTTATTTCCTCAAAAGATATTTTTATAACTTTTGTTAGTTATTTTATAATTAAAAAAAATATTATTTGTGTGGTTGATTTTACTTTTGTAAATATTTTTATTATTATTATGAGAATTTTTATTATATTTATGATAACTATTTTTTACCACTTTTTTTAAGTACAAAATTTTTTATCACTTTTGTGTGCAATTTATACCATTTATAGGTGTTTTTTTCACATTTGTGAGTATTTTTTATCATTGTTGTGGTAACTATTTTTACCATTTTTTTGGTATAACAACAATGATAAAATTACTCGCAAATATGATAAAAATTACCACAAATATAATAAATTTTGATATTATATCAAAATTTTGAATTTCGGTAACATACTCCTCGAACACTTACACATGAATAAAAGTAACACACTTTAACGAACCCTTGAATATGATGGAAAGACGTACCATGACAAGTTTTGCTTAGATCAGTCAAAAAGTTGATCATAGAGTAGAGTATTCACGATAAATAATATTTTTTTCATAATCTAATAATAAGAATTATGAATATTTAAATTCAAAACATTTGACACAATTCATCCCTATTTTTTACTAGAGCTACATCATTGAATTCTGAATTAATTTTTTTGTGGGTTCTACATTTTGTGTCGTGGAAGGGTGAAAACAGCACAAATGATAGAATTATGAATGGAAGTTTATCTCTCATCTCTTTCATTCTTCCACGTCGAGACTTAATGTGAGAACTTTCGTCCAATTGAATAATATCATTTCCTTCATGTCCACTTTTAATTCCGTTTTTAATCTCCACACGGGTTAACTCACTCACATGGAGTTGATTTTAAAATAAATCAAAATTTTAATTGCTTTAATTTATTAGTGATTATGTACATTTAAAATTTATATCATATAAGCCATGGTGTCGATAAGATCTTGTCATGAAAAAATCTCTTCTAACCAATTAAAATGCTTGTAACCAAGTAAAAACCCCATTTACAAATATATTAGGAAAGGTTTGAGGATCATGACTTGTTATACAATTACGAGTAACTCGTGCTTGAAGACAGTGAATGGTGAATGTTAGTGATCATTAGATGAGCCTATTTGGGATCGTCAGATGAGTTTATTAATATCTGTTATGTTTTATATTATATTATATTATACAACTAATTATTTTCCTTGTCTGAAGACATAGAATAATAAAAATAATAATCAACAATAAATATATTTATATTTACACTTAAAAATCAAATTACAAAGATATATGAGAGAGAAGAATTTCAGCACTGGTTGTAGTGAAGGTGAGCGGTGATAGTGATGGTGGGCGATAGTGACGGTGATGGGAGACGATGATAGTTGCGATGGATGATGACGACTAGTTGTGATGATGACAGCCGTGTGTGATAATGTTGATGGGGGTGGCGGAGTAGTGTAGGTCATGGTGGTAGGTGTGATGGTGAAATAGTGACGATGATAGAAAGATGCGCGACATCGATAGTGGTGGTGGGACACTAATGGGGTGGGGGTGGTAATTGTTGTGGAAGAGGTGATAGTGAGATGGTAGTAATAGTGGTGGTGATGCTGGTAGTGGGCGTGGTAAGGTGATGGTAACAATAGTGGGTGTGGTAAGATGGTGGTGACAGTGGTGACAAAGATATTGATATAGCAGTTTCGAAACACTATTTTTTTAAGTACTTATGAAAAGTTATAAATATTTAAAACACTTTTAAAAAAGCACATTAAACACACTCTTAGGACACATTTTTCTTATTAAATTTCGAATGTTAATATTAGTTGTCAGGTTAATTTTAAAGTAAAATTTAAAGAGATCTCAATCGTAAGTAGCAAAAATTATTTTGTTTATTTTTTGAGATTTAAATTATATTATACTTTATTATATAGATTATCATTATAATTTTTTGGGTCACCCAATTTATTATTAAAAGAGTATTTTTATTATTTTTAAAATTGCTAAATCATGAATAATTTAAAATTGTCGCACCATTAAGTTTTTTCATCGTTTAATTGATTTTGCTCTCTATATATAAATCAAATAATCAAGTGAGCTCATGAAAAATAATATATTCTTTTTGGCCAACCACGAATATATTCCCATTTTCTCGAATATCTTATTGGCTTGGCAACCTCAGGTAAGCAAAACAACTAAAAAAGTCACATTTAAAAGGACTGGGCTTTTTGGTCCTTTCACACCTTCGGCCTTTTTCCCTGTAATTTTCTCAAACCAGAAGGGCTATCAATTGTTGTCTCCCCTATAAATAGCATCAACCTTAACCCATTCTATTTCTCCTTGTGCTTGAACTTTCTCTCCCTCTCTCTCTCGTTGCTTTCCTCCGCCTGCTCTTCTCTCTCTTTCTCTCTACTGATCCTTCGTTTCTATTGCATCTTTCTTTATGCATTCATCATTTTCGAATAATTTCACAATTTTTTATTTGACAGTATTCCTTTCATTTTTAAGGTTTTACCAATAATTTACAGTTTTTACCCTACCAAAATGCAAAACTGTATTTTGGGCCTTATGTACATGGTGATGACGTGGCATGCATTAAGCAAGTCATGAAAGCAACCACCATGAACCACGCACGTAGATTCTTGACGCCTGGGCTGTCCAATAAGCGCAAAGACAGAGACGGGCTTAACGCCTTGGAACCGTCAACGACGTCAAAATTAGCCAAGCCGAGTGTCCACAGAGCCGCTGCGCCGTTCACTCCGAAGTCTTCCAAGCCGGTTACTAGTAATCAGCTTTTAGCTGGTTATCTGGCTCACGAGTTTCTCATGAAGGGCACTCTATTCGGCGAGCCTTGGGACCTAGAACGACCCGAGGCTATGGCTGCATCGTCGGTTTCGAGGGAAAAGTGTAAGCAGAAAGGAAAGACTGAGCCGACTTTGAAGCCGAAGGAGCAGGTGGAGAAGTATCGGAGGTATGCGGAAGTAGCTTATTTGCTGAAGAGAGATGGGGCCCACATGCCTGGCATTGTCAACCCGACCCAACTCGCTCATTCCTTCTTGAAGATGTGATGATGTCATTCGGAGGTAATTAAGCCCACTACGTGGAGCAAATTCATTGGCTCATAGTGCTTCATTTGGAAAACTTACAAATTCGGCTATTGGAATTTAAAATTTTAATATAATTTATTAATTTAATGATATGATTTAATTATAATCATTAAATTAATATCAAGTTCAAATATTTAATAAAAATTACGGTCAATTGTCAATTCAATAATTATAATAAATTATGTCAATAAATTAAATTTAAATAATATTTAACGTCTATAAAACAAGATTTACCCTCTCTCTCGAAGGAAATCGTTTGTAGACGTTCTTTGTATTTTAGTTTGTGTTGTGCTTGCTTGTATAATTTGAGAAGATACTCAGTATTTGCCCCGTGGCAGTGTTACGTGGTATATATCATTTATAAAATATTTTACTTTCTTAATTATTTGCTATCACTTGAAAAGTTGTTAGAGAATTTGTGACAATTTTTTATTGAATGTAAAAAAGTACCATGCTTGTCAAATATTTTGTATTTGTGTGAATTTCTACAATATGATAAAATTAATTATTGAGATTTTGAAATGATATTAATTTTTTTTTGATATTAAATTTACAAGTACACTAAATACAAACATATAAATCTACTATCGAGTGGGATCTAGACACCGATTGACTTTCTCATCCTGAGGTTGGAAGTCTAAATTAGGATTCGATAGTTGACCGCTATATTAGTCTAGTTAAGTTTATTCTCGAGAGGTTCAACAGGCGTGGTTAAGGACCTCATAATCCCACCAGTAAAGACCTATCAGGAGTGGTCGTTGGGCACTCTCATTTGCCCCCACCCAATTTTTTGCTTATAAATATATATATATATATATATATATATATATAAATCTGTTTATGTAATTATTAGCAAAACAATAAGATGTAAACCTGCAATAATTAACTAACTTGTTTATAGATTAGGAACGAAAATTGAACTTTATGCAGATTAAAAGTACATTTGATAACGTTTTTATTTTTATGTTTTTTTTATATAAAAAAATATCTTTTGTGATAAAAATTAAAAATATATCACATGTTTGATAGTCATTTACATTTAAAAAATTATAAAAACAAAAATAAAAAATACGTTTGGTATTATACCAAAAATTCACCACCCAACACCTCCGCCAAC
>CM042187.1:3501706-3553350 GCA_023539305.1 Ilex asprella | reverse complement strand
CCAAAAAAAAAAAAAAAAACCCTCCCCCACATAATTTTGTTGGGTGAGTAAAAAAAGGAAGATTAAAATTGACAAATAACATTGTTTACTTCACATTTACACAAGAAAAAAACTTAGTTTGGTTAAAGACTCAATTGACATAATTAGAAAGTTCAAGAACTCAATTGACACACATAAAAAAATTGAAAAACTTAATTGATATAAGAGTCATAATTTAAAGGTTATATATGTAATTTATTTATTTTCTGAATAAACCGCCATTATATCAACATCAATCAAAGCTGATCCACCCCAGTGATCTTGTCACTATAATTGCCATCCAACATCAACTATTAACTGCATGGAGTTGGTTTCAATACTGCTTTTTTTTTTTTCGACACGATATCAAAAAAGTAAAAGTGATGTATTGAAGCCACGTATACATTCCAAAACTTATAACCAGTGAAATGGGTATATTTTTAAAATAAATGATAATATAAATTAAAATTAATTTTAAAAATTATAATTATTTATTATATTTAAATCTGAAATTTATAATATTTGAATTATTGAGTGATATTAAATTTACCATTTTAGATTAAGTTAAAAATATTAGGAGGTTAGGATTAAATTATCAAATAAGTTTACCACTATTTTAGGCTAAATTACAATTAAAGTTTATCACATTTTTTTCGTAAAATTGTCATTTTTTTTGGATGAAATTGTTATTTTTTTTTGTTATATTTTTTTGTTAGGATTAGGTTATTAAAATAAGTTCACCACTATTTTAGGCTAAATTACAGTAAAATTATGATCAATTTTTTTGGGGGTAAAATTGTCATTTTTTGGGATTATATTTTTGGTTAAGTTAACACTTCTTTGGTGTTAAATTAAATTAGGTAATTTTTTTTTTGGGTAATATGAAACTAATTACATAGTTGAAGATTTGATATGAAAAATATGAGGAAAATTTGAAAAAGGGTGATAGTTTAGGTGTATAAGTGAAATTTATTTTGGACTCGAAACTTCATCGCTGCACCCAACCATGACCGATCCAGATTAGATCGCTATACCGGTCAAATTGGGATCATATCCTTTTTTTTCTTTCTTATCTCCTAAAATCAAAGAACTCCTCTACTCCAAAATTTCCATATCCAAAACCCCAAATCGATTTCAAAAACCTGATTTTTCATACCAAAAACTCTAACAAGAACCCTTATCGAACCACAAATAAACCTTATGTCACTCAGCTAGCGCGATTTCAAAAACTTGAGCAAAATCGATTTCAACTAGCGAAATTGAAATCGATTTCACTGTCACTGGAGCCACTACTAAATAATTTATAATATCTTAAATGGTTCATAAGAATAAAAATAATTTTGCAACTCCATCAAGAATTGTAACTTCTTTATTATTCATCAACAATGGATTTTATTTTTTCCGTACCGTACAAAAAAATACAGTCGGTACCGCATAAAGATCCTAAATGCATACATGTACAACATATACACATCCCATTGTTCAAAAAAAATAACATATATACATCCCTTTTATGATATCTTGGATATCTTATTTTTAATTTTTTTATAAAATATAAATATGGCATGTATATTTTATTTATTTTTTAATTAATGATAAAAAATATTCAAATTAAAAATTTAATCAATTGTAGTTAAATATCGACCACTATGCCTATGCATAAATTACTTTTACAAAGTAAAAAAAAAATGATTTTTTTTTTCAAAATTACATAAAAAAATTACAAATCTATAGATAAGTTCAAGGGTTGCAAGTGTAGTTTTACTAATTACTTATGTAATAACTTTCATTCGTTCAAATTAACAAAAAATAAAAAAATAAATTTCACATATGTAATAAGCTTAAAACACCAATAACAATAGATAAAGATTAAGGAGTAAGACGCAAATGTCATATATACGTATTTCTATTTATAATTTTAATTTTTTTTTGAAAAAAAATTCAAGGGAAACCCATTTTTTAAAATTCGGGTTTGTTCGGGTGAAACCTGAAATCCGAAGTCCAACCCGTAATTATCAGAAATCGAGGGTATTTTGGTAGTTATTGCGGGAAAAAATTAGAATGCCATCGGTCCTACCAACGCCCCCCTCACTTCTCTCCTTCTAAAAAGTCTCCCTTTTCAGTTTTCTCTCTGCTCTGTGTGCCCTATTTGGCGCGCTATTTTTCCTTCTCTCTCTCTCACACGGTCACTCTTCAAGGTTTTTTGTTGGTAAGTCACTCTCCTAAGATGGGTAATACTGCTGGTATTTTCCTTCATTTAATCCATCTTTTACAGACCTTCCTATTATATATCGTATGTTTTAATCTTTATTATCTGTTGTTGTTTCACTCTTGTATTTAATCAAACATTACTCCCATTTTTTTTAACTTGATTCAACTTTTTCTCAGTTAAAGCTGCGAACCCCTTGTGTCTTTCTTTGGTAGTTTCGAGTTCTCAGTGTTTTTTTCATATATTTGGTTTCAAAATTGTTTAGTGGTTTAGTGCTTTCAATTTCAAGTACATTCTTCTGGTTTAGTTGTGAGCCATTTTTGTTTACCTTGAAATTCCCGTTTGTACAGAAGCACACTTTTTCATGGATACCATCTGTTTGATTGCTGAGAATGTTAAAATGGAAAAGTTGGAAAGAAATTTTCGAAATTGATGTTATCTATGCCGGGCCACTCTCATTTTTCAAAGAAAATGATTTACATCATATTGGGTCTATCTGGGTAAACATGCTTGCATCAATTTTCCTACATTTTCGTGGCAACTAATCAGTGGGCTGGTGTTTTGTATTATCTAGCTCTAGTTGTTAGTTTATAATGGTTACGAGGGAGAATACAAGGATACTTTAATGGGTTATTCATTTAGGGAAAATTTCAGTTACGTGATCTTGGCTTCTTTCTAGTTTTACTCGAATCTGTAGCTTCGACCACACATTGTCATTTTTGTTTTGAGTTAATTTCAGGTTTTGATCATTTAAAATATTAGAGAGGGCTTTGTTTGTCAAGATCACAGCAGCTTTTGGTTTTTATTTCCTCTGTCCTTATTGCAGCGTGAATATATAATGTGATTCATAGATATATAGAATTAAATAAACCTATTCTACATTGCAATATATAATAGTTTTACTTTCCATTCATGTATATTGATTGTACATGTTATGCATTGTATGCAAAGGGTAGGATCTGATCCACTTATGTTTGGTGACGGACACATGAATCTTGCATCTCTCGATGACTTTTGTTTGATTCTTGCTTTTTCAATCCTATCATTGGATCGAATACCTTAACATTATATTATACATGATGCCAAATGTCAAGTTGTCTGGATTCAAATAAGAATTTGATATGCAAACTCACATTTATTGTAATTCTCATGGACAAGGCAATTATGAATTCTGATTCATTTGATCTTCGTCCTGCATCATTAGATTGAGATGTATGTTAAACCAAACCCTTTGATCAAGAAAATATTTACTCAACAAGAAGTTGGTAAGGTATATAAAAAAAATTATTCTTGCGCATCTATACATAAGGCGAGTTGATAAATGGTTGCCGAAGGTGTTAGGGGTTTAATGACCATTGCCAACAATTAAAAGTTAAACTGTTCTTAACCTAGTATATATATATATATATAGTAAAAGAGCCTTGTCCACACCACTGCAATTGCATTCTCTTTCCCGCACTCCTAGGTTTCTGGAATGAGAGCATGCACGTTTTATTTGCTATGCAAATACAGTTTAGCAGAATGTCTGTGCATACTATTCTTGTTTGGTACATACTACGAACAGAAGTCCATTAAAAAAAAGAAAGAATACAAGCTAAATAAATATTCAGATATGTTTAACAATTCAAATGTCTACTTCTGAATTTCTTTGGCAAGATACTTGATGCTAACTGGTGTTGGCTGGTATTTGTGGTTTTACTGAAATACATTCAGCCATTTCTCTATTTGATAAACGGCTTGACTACCCATCACTCTTAGTTTATTCTTTACAGTCTTATGAGATATATTTGTGGATTGTGTCAGATGCTTATGCATTAAGGTATCATATATAGGTTTCTCATTTTTTTTCCACCTCCCTTACGAATCTCGGGAAATGTAGGGAGGTGGATGATTCTGAACCTGTTAAAGGAAAACCTGCTGGAAGAAAGCAATGCCGCCGCCCAATCCAAGAGTTGCGAAAGCCTTTCGTGCTATGAAGGGTCTTGGAATTTCTGAAGAAAAAGTGAAACCCGTCTTGAAAAAGCTTTTAAAATTGTATGATAAAAATTGGGAATTGATCGAAGAAGAAAACTATAGAGCTCTTGCAGACCTCATATTTGAAACTGAAGAAGCTCTGGTGCTCTCTCTCTCTATATTGCTTCTAATTCTGACTGGTTTAGTTTATTTATTTTTATACCATTCTTATATTCTGTTGCATTTTTTTTATATACCTTGTGTTTCTTGATTACTCTAAATTTTCAGGTAGAGGAACATAAGAAAAAAATGGAGAATATTGAAGTATGTGATCTGTTCCTCATGTTTGTACAGATTCTGCATACTGTTCTTGTGGCTGTGTACATCTTCACTATTAATTTTTTTTTTCAATTGACCTTCTCTTGACCAGCGAGAGAAAAAAGATTTGGAGAATGATGGTCAGATGGACAATGAGCCTGAACGTCCTTTAAAAAGGTTGCGGTTAAGGTACCAAGAAGGACAAGCTTCACCTTCTTTCAATATCTCCAGTCCCAGCCTGGATGGAACAACATTAAAGCGGCCTAAAGTGGAGGAACAGGAACTACCTGAAAGTCGTCCCCAGCATCAGTCACAAAGTATGATTGAGTCACCTCCAAAGAGAGTTGAATCTCAACCCCCATCAACCCACTCAGAAATGCACCCTGTTTCGTCTAAGTCGTTGGTGGTGCAAGAAAGATCTGATCCATCTCGGATAGGTGATGCTGGCAGTACTCAGCCAGCTGTAATGAGGAGAATCAATTCTAACCCAATCTCTTCACCAATGCGTCTCAGAGACAGGGGAAAGGAACCTCTCGCTCCTCAAATTGCTTCCAGGGAGAAGGGTTCAAGTTCTTATAAGTCAAGTCATGCAGTGCTCTTCAAAGAGACAACAGTTGAGCATGACATTGTTCTTTTGCCCAGACAGAAGAAGATGCATAACACTCATGCTTTGATCATGCCTAAAGAGGAGCCATTTACAGATGACGTGTCGCAGTTTGAGGTTCCTCTTGCCGTTATCCATCCAGGTACACTTTGCCATGTTGGATTATGATTTTCTTGTTAAGTGCGGATTTTGCTGCAGACTCCAATTTTTTTTTTGGTCTGGAAAATTAAATTTCATTAAGACAAAACTCAAAGTATAAAGCAGTACATAAACTCTGACATCATCCTACTCCTACTCTTGTTTTTTGCTGAATAAGACTTATCAGAGTAAGAAAAGAGGGGGGGGGGGGCTCCAGCAGATGGTCTGGTACCATGCCCCTTCTAGCCATAGCTGCTTGCATGTTGCAGCCTTGTTCTGGTTTCTTCTTATCACTTTGAATTCATTAGTTGGAACCAATTGAGCATACTCCCAGATGTCCTGCTGAATGGGTTCTTGCAGACTGCAATTTAATAATAATGATAAACTATATATTGTTTGACTTAAACCCTGTTGCCAAAAATAATCTAAATCCTTTATTGGGGTGTGTTACTATTGTACATTTGAACCTTTTTGATGATCAAAGTTGAATATGGTGAAAGTACATCTCCAACAATTTCCACTTTGCTTCCTAAAAGATAGGTTTGCCTTCTATGGAGTTATTGTTTCCATGTGGTGTGAATAGTACTTGAAGTGTGACTGATCTTCCAATGATGTCTTGTTTCCTCAGTTGGGAAATGGGTCAGCAATCTTATATACCATTAAAATGCTGCATCATATGGAGCCTTTTTAATTGAGCTCAAACTAGTCGTTTCCGACCCATTAGTGGAGCTTGAGTTTAACCCATCCATTGTATAATGAGCTCAAGCTGAGCATTGTTCTCCGTATGTTCAGACAAGCCAAGCTTGAACCGTCCAATAATCAGCCTAGCTCTGCTTATTTGCACAACTAGTCCACCTGATGAGCTTTTTGGGTCACTCAGACGATCTTTGGTTTGGTTACTAGAAATTCTAGGCCACTTGCTTGCTAAAGCTGAATTTATTGATTGTTGTGACTTAGGAGGAACATGTGGGTACATACTGATTTGTCGATAGATTTGTTCATTTAATTTTATTTTGATGGGAATTTACTGATTGATTTGTAAACTTATGCATTTGCGTGAGTAATAATTGTCCTACTCAAAGATGATGCTCTTACATTAGTTATTGATAAGTATTTAATTAAGCAGTTTTTGTTGAGTGCTGAATTGCTCTATTTGCCTGGATGTCTTTATTTATTATTTTTTTTCAAATTTTCAACAGAGGCATTACCTGTAGGACATGCTTCATTTGAGAATGGTCCGCTCCACAAACAACACGGTTCAGAAACTCTACCTTCCAATTCTGTAAACGGAGAAGATAAAACTGACGGTGTTTCAGCCTCATTAAATGAAACAAGGTCCAATTTTGAGCTTTCAATAATCCCGGATGAATCCTCTGCTACCTTGGAAGTTGGTTCCTCGCCCTTTGGAGAAGTGAAAATCGCTTTGAGTTGTAAGGCTGCTGTTGGAAGTCCTGACTTCCGTATGCCAAGTTTAGATGCACTTCTGAAATTGATGGAGGATAAATGTCTGAGTTCATACAAAGTCCTGGACCCAAATTTTTGTGTGACGAAACTGATGAGCGATATGTGTGCATGCGCTTTGGAACTAGGAACTGCCTCCACTAATGAATCACAAGAAACGGTGATTGAAACATCTATTGATATAATGGAAAAATCTGGTGTAAATGGTGCTTCAGATGATAGAGGCATGCCATCTTATTCTTCAAATGGGTCAGTTGATAAGCCATGTGTTGCTCAGAAGGCTCCACCTCAATTACTCAGACTTTCTGCTGCTTGCAATGATGTGGATGATCACATGCAACCTTGTAAGGATATTATTAGTGATGAGAGGATAACTGAGCAGGAAAAGGAACAGAATGGCCTGGAATGTACAAATTCTCGAGGTTTGGTGGTTATTCAGCAACCTAGGTTTATTCCCGATGGTATAAGGGCTCTTCATGATGTTAATGACATAGCCAAAGGACAAGAAAGACTTACAATATCATTGGCAAATGAAATCAACAGCGAGTGTCTGCCACCCTTTTACTACATTCCTCAAAATGTAGTTTTTCAAAATGCTTATGTGAATTTATCTCTGGCTCGTATTGGGGGTGATAATTGTTGTGCAACTTGTTTTGGTGATTGCCTGTTATCATCTGTGCTTTGTGCATGTGCCCACGAGACGGGGGGTAATTTTGCATACACATTAGAAGGCCTTGTTAAGGAGGAGTTTCTAGACAAGTGTATTTCTATGAATCGTGATCCTCAAAAGCACTGCCTCTCTTATTGTAAAGAATGCCCGCTGGAAAGATCAAAAGATGATGGTATATTAGAACCCTGCAAAGGGCATTTAGTGAGAAAGTTCATCAAAGAATGTTGGTCAAAATGTGGCTGCAGTAAACAATGTGGCAATCGAGTTGTTCAAAGGGGCATAAATTGCAACTTGCAGGTCAGTACCTGAGGTAATTTTTAAAATTAGAGGCACATATATACAGATATAAGCAACATAACAGATTGCTGAAGTAATATCCCCTTAAAATCTTTTTCCCTATTTTCTAGGTGTTTATGACTCCAGAAGGGAAGGGTTGGGGTCTTCGTACCCTAGAAAACCTACCAAAAGGTGCATTTGTTTGTGAATATGTTGGAGAAGTGTTGACCAGTGCAGAGCTGTATGATCGAATTTTGCGAATCCCCAGCAGTGCAGAATGTGCATATCCTGTGCTGCTTGATGCTGATTGGGGCTCAGGAGTCTTAAAAGATGAAGAAGCTCTCTGTTTGTATGCAACATATTATGGGAATGTTGCAAGATTTGTTAATCACAGGTGAGTTGGTACATATAAAAGCAGATGTATGCAGGTTTGGTGTTCCTTAGTTATCATTAAGCATTATTTTCGAACTTTCTTGCTGAGTCTTCCAGTTGTTCAATTACATTTTGATTCCTTATGATTAAGTATCCACAATTAAGGGCCGCAAATGCAGTTATAATTAAACAACATAAAGATCTCAATCTCTGGTGTCTCAAGTTAAGCAAAAAGTAACTGAGGACTAGAACCAATGATGTACTAAAGAGTACAGTTGAGTTCAGTTCATTGTTGATTGTGTGGCTCTCTCTACATTCTCTGCTATCTTTGTTGTGCCCTTTAGGCTTGGACTTTGGGGAGTTCTGTGAGAATGTGGTAAGTTGCAGTTAAGTTATTCAGTGTTGATATTTGCAACTTTTATATTTTTTTTATTTTAGGAAGATTTGACTCAGATATAGCTATTATGCTTTAGTACCTTATAATATTTGATAGACAAAAGTGGTGTGTATTGATATGACTTCTTACACGTCTCTCTCTCTCCCTCACACACACACACACACACACACTCACACACACATGCGTGCATATTGTGCATTTGACCTTTATGTTCTTATGTTTATGCTTTATAGCAAATAAAAACCCATCCCCTCAAGCTTCGGTTAGTTTTAATATTGAAAATTTCCAATTTTTGGTTAGATGTTTTGATTCAAACTTGGTTCAGATCCCAGTGGAGGTGGAAACCCCTGATCACCACTATTATCATGTATGGTATCTTATGTACTTCATTGGATTTTATTTTTACCTTCTTCTATTAATGATCTTGCCGGACTTTATCATTTACTGTTGCAAATCTTATATATTTGTGTGGTTTCCTTTTTGCAGCTAGCCTTATTCACTACAAGAAAGGTAGAAGCCTTGGAAGAGCTCACTTGGGTGAGTAGGTTTTATTTTTTTAGATTATGCTTCAATGTCAGTCACACGTAAGCTTGCTTAATTTGATTTTGATGGTGCTTTATGGTTGCTCTAGAAGCAAAACATAGGTAGTTTGGGCCAACCTATGGTGTGCCGGTGCTTGTGCTGATAGCAGTGCTATATCACAATTCGTTCCCAGCTCTATGCTGTCAAATTTCTTTCTTCTGCTAATAAAGGAAAATGTGATCAGATAAAGAATGATTGAACCAGGAACTGGTTTGATTTTGAGTGGTGGAGGAACAACAAAATGGTGGAGTTGCGATTTACTCATGTCAGCTTGATTGTGCTTCGAACTGGAATGCACTCCTAGTTGAAGGAACCATTTGGTGAACCTGATTAAACGGTGATGTAGCAATTAGGTTTTCAATCTGACGTATAGTTTGAAAGACTGGCAATTTGCCATTACACCTACACTAAATTAAGAGTCAATAAATTCACTCATAAGAAATTCACGAGTTTCTTTTCCTTTTACCGTGGAACTTAAGGATGAATAGAAAGTTTTCAACCTACTTATGTTCTAAAAAAAAAGGTTGCATGAACTTTTGGAGAAAACTAAAGGAGTTGCCTGAACATCTGCAAGTGAATTTCAGTTGCCTCGACTATGACCTTCAGCAGTTGTAAAACAGGGTTTGAGGACTTGCTCTTTGTAAAGGGTATAAAAAATGTGATGGAACACATCTTTGATTGCATAGATAAATGAATTGATGCATGAGGGGTTGCCAGTTGCCTTTTTATGCATATTGCCTAAGAATGTGTATAACATAAATTGCATCTTTCCTCTCCGTTGTATCTTTGCATGTCTATGCTTGCCACTTATTGTTAGAAATATTCTATGATAAGATTTCAAATTTGGTTGGGTCTATGAACTTTTGTTTAGTGATATAAATGATATGATTGCAGGACTACGGTATTGATTTTGATGATCACGATCACCCTGTCAAGGCATTTCGCTGCCGGTGTGGTAGCAAGTTCTGCCGAAACATTAAACGTTCCAGTAGTAAGTACTTTATTGTGAGGCATGAACTTGTGTTTCCTTGTTTTTATATAAGATATTTGACATTGTCACTCTTCTGAATGGTATCATTCTCTTGTAATAGCTTGAATTGGTGTGTACTTTTGAGTGCATTTCTAAATTTATGTGAATTGTCAATTTCTGTCTCTGAAAAAAAAAGAAAAGAAAGAAGGGGGCCGATTTAGGCTCCTTACCTTCCACTGCATAGCTGCGCTAGCAGTTACTACAAGCCCTCAGGTTGTTTAGGTTCTTAGAAATTTGCTATGATGTAAGGCTTGAGGTTTCAAGTAGGTTGTTGGGCAGTGAAATACCAATATGCATGATTGAAATGTATTGGTAAGCAATGTTGATAGATTTTTTGGTCTAGAGGTTCACATTGGTCTAGTTGGGAAATTATATGGGGGTCCTGTCAGAAAACTTCAGCTGAAGGTTGAGTTGGATGCCATCACGATTGATCACTTCATTCTTCATTTTCTTTTTCATCTGTTCACAGTTTGATTTCTGATTCAACATACATTTAGTTATGGCAAATTGTATATGGGAGCTGGTGTCTGGATGGTTGTATAGCGTCTCTGGAAGATATTATATATCTTTACTGCTGATTTATATCCAGGAGAGAATGCATACATCATTTGTGGACTAGGAGTTGACTTTCAAAGGTGTATTGGTACAATACCATGAGTTTCTAGCTTCTTGGTGTTTTGTTTCTTCTTCTAATTGTTCCCTCCTCGTTTTGTTTCATTTTTTAAAGGGGTGACATCTCTGTAGGAAGAGATATTTTCTTTTGACGTTCAAGTTTGCGACTCTTTTAAACCTATAACTGTGCTGTGTCCCATATTCGAAATCCCTTCTTGAGCCTTTTGGCCTGAACTAATTCTTCTTTTCATTTCAATTTGTAAATGTCTTTACTGTTTACCCCGTACATATGGGCACGGGCACTGCCATATCATATTCCATTCCATATTCCTCTTTGTACATAGGCTTGTTTGTGGATGAAGGGAATAATGGCTTGTTTGTGCATGAATGGAATAGTGGATCTTTTTAGCATAATAGCTAAGTACCTTTGTTTTATCTGACTAATTAACTGGATAAACTATAAAACTGCAAAAGATTATCATAACTTGGCAAGTACTTTGTGTTTTATCTGACACTAGTCTAGGAGTAACCCGTGGTTAAAGACACGGTACAATGTAAATGGTTTTGAGAGGGATGATGGTGACCGGTGAATAAGTTTATTTGAGACTATCAGATGGACTTATTGAAACATGTCCTGTTTTATATTATAGATTATCTTGATAATTCTTCTTACATATATATTGCTGCTAACAATGATTCTATGATGCAGGATCTAGACACCGGTTATGACCTTGCCCAGATGAAGGAAAATGGTCAATGACCTATTTTGATGGACTGGTTTTGCTCTCACAGGCTACAACCTCTGAAGTGACTCAGTTTGGGGTTGTTATTGAAGCTCTAAGGGAAGTTTCTTGTATGTTTTGTAAAGGCTAGTCCCATGTATGTGCCATGAAGGGCCAAAACTGTTAGGGTTTTGTGTACAGATGCTCAATGTGCTGCCATCTACAAGATGGATGTGTTATGTTGCATGGTCCCGTGCTCTACACCTTTTGGTTGTGTAGTCATGTTTTGCTGCCTCACAGTGTGACATGTTCACTTCTTCAGAAAAAACGACACCGGCAATCGAAAATTACACTTACAGCATTGTTAATAATTATAAATTAAGGTTTGTAGCACGTTTGGTCCTTAAGTATATATTTTTTATCAGTTTAGTCTTTGTTGTATCAATTTTGTCTCTAAAATATTTAATTTGTGTCATTTTGGTCATTATAGTATTCAATTCGTGTTATTCTGGTTACTATATTATTCAGTTTGTGTTATTTTGGTCTTTACATAAACGGATAGTTTAATTTTTTGACGAAATGATCACGTGTAGGTACATGATACTGTCCAAAAAAATGATATGTGGTTACTTTCGTAAAAAGCTTGACGATTTATTTATATTACAGATCTATCTTTTGTATATAAAGAATTAAATTGTGGGCGAGAGGGTTGGGGGGAAAATATTATTTCTTTCCTCATGTCCTAGTATAAGTTTTCTTATTTTGTTCTTGCAAGTCATTCCTTGTTTGAATTTTTGGAAAATTAATTGTTATTTATTTTGCACTTTTTGTCATCCTATAATTACTTGCCTGAAAAATTATAAGGTCTACAGTAATTGTTAGTTTGGCGCTCTAAACGTCGTCGTGCTGATGTATTCTCTCAAATGTAGAACACCCTAACCATGACCAGGAATAATTATAAGCAAACCCTGGAGAGAATAGACTGGAATTTATTAGTTAGGGAGGATCACACCCAAATTTGTCACTTAATAACTTAAATTCATTGATATTTAAAATTTGAGTAATGTTATATGGACTTAAAAATTAGACTTGATAATTATAACCATTGATTTTATTGTAGGTCTCAGTATTTATCGGGACCTATTATTTATGAGTAATGTTACACTGACCAAATTTTGAGCCTAAATGACATGGCAGGTGAATTGAGTTTCTTTATTTGGTGCCATATCATTTGGGTCACAATAAAAACTTCAAATAATATATTTCCACGTCATTTGGGCTCTAAATTTAATTTCAAAATTTGATCAATGTTGTATTATTGATTATTTAGACCCCGTTTGGTAACGTTAAACGAAAAAAGGAAACCAAAAACGACTTTTTTTTGTTTTTGAAAATCGTCCCTCGTTTATTAAACGATGACAAAAACGAAAAACATAAACGGTTACCAAACGAGTTTTTTTTCTTGTTTTCTGTAAATATCAAAATAAAAACGAAAAACGAAAAATTTAGGCCCCGTTTTGTAACGTTCCCGTTTGGTAACGTTTAAATTTTTCGTTTTTTGTTTTTATTTTGATATTTAGATAAAACAAGAAAAAAAAACTCGTTTGATAACCGTTTATGTTTTTCGTTTTTATCACCGTTTGATAAACGAGGGGCGATTTTCAAAAACCAAAAAAAGTCGTTTTTGGTTTTCGTTTTTCGTTTTTAAAAAACAAAAAACGAAAACGTTACCAAACGGGACCTTAAAGGTTACCAAACGGGACCTTATTCAATGATTGAGATTATCAAATCTAGTTTTTAAGTCTATCTAGCATTACTCTTAAAATATTATATATAGACCCTTTAAAGTTTCTATGGGTGTAACATTTAGAACTCTTTTATTAATGTCTATTAAAATATCAGTTAGTAAATTACACTTAGATCTTTTGAAATTTATATGCTGTAATATTTAGCTTTTTCGAGTATAAAATATTATACTAAGACAAAAAAATACTTCAATCAAAGATAGAATATTAAATATTTTTAAAATATTTGATATTCTATCTTTAATTGAATTATTTTTTTATCTGAATATAATATTTTAAATTTGAGAAGTTTAAATATTACACATATACAAATTTTAGAAGATTTGAGTATAATTTATTAATAAATATTCTAACGGACATTAACTGTAAGGTCTAAGTGTTTTACACATGCAAACTTTAGAACTCTCAATGTGATATTTTAAATATTAAAGAGCTTAAATGATTAAGTAATAAATTTTAACGGTCTGGGTGTAATTCTTCGTATTAGTTATCACACCCAAACACTCTTCTAGCCTGAACAAAAACCCTAGTTCATGCGTCGCGCAGCCTCGGTCTATATAAAAGCCTACCGCTACCTGTTTTCACTTTCTTCCTTCTTTTTTCTGTAGACGCAGAGAGAGAGAGAGAGCTAATCCATAATGTCGAAACGAGGTATGACTCGATCTCGAGCTTTTATAATCTATATGCCTTTCTGTTAAATTTCTCGTTAATCAAATAGATCGCGATTGTCTCGATCCGTTTCTAATTGTTTCTCATTTATGATATATGATTTTATTAGGGCGGGGAGGTTCCGCCGGGAACAAGTTTAGGATGTCTCTAGGTCTACCAGTGGCGGCGACGGTGAACTGCGCCGATAACACTGGAGCGAAGAACCTCTACATCATATCTGTGAAAGGAATCAAGGGCAGACTCAACAGGTTGCCATCGGCTTGCGTTGGAGACATGGTGATGGCTACAGTCAAGAAAGGGAAGCCCGATCTCAGGAAGAAGGTCATGCCTGCTGTTATTGTTCGTCAGCGCAAGCCCTGGCGCCGAAAGGACGGTGTCTTCATGTACTTCGAAGGTATATATCTTTTCGATTTTTACTCCTTTTCTTTCTTATTGATTATCACTTTTGATTTTCTCCTACATGTTGATTTTTGTTTTTGAGTTTTCTTTAGGGCTACTTTATGCAGTTTTCAGGATTTGAATCATAATTTTTTTCCCTTTATCTAAGTTAGTTGCTTCTATGAAAGTTTATAATGGCCAATGTCTCAATTGGCCAATTTTATCAGGAAGCATAAATAAACGAAACTTAAGCCAGTCTTATGTCCATTTTTTGCATCGTGTTACCTGTCTGCTGGTAAATGTGTATGTTTATTGTTTGTAATTATTTATTCTGTCAATTGAATGCGACAACTGAGCACAAAGTAAAGTTAGAAAGCTCTGTTAACATGGTTAACTGCCAAGATATGCTTGAGGAGTCCAGAAATACATATAACTGCTTGATTATTATCGAAAGTAGAATTCTGAGTCTTTTATTGCGTCAGCTAACTGAGATTTCCTTTTGAAGCCTGAGGTGGAGGATTGTGGAAATATTATATCAATGAGTTAACATTTGTGACATGATAGAAATATGTTCTGAATTTAATTTTCTGAATTTGCAGATAATGCTGGTGTCATTGTGAATCCCAAGGGAGAAATGAAAGGTATGTTTAATTTGTCGTATATTACTATGTGATCGAATATGCCATTACAAATTTGGTGCTAATGTTGTTAATGTGTTTTCTCCATATGCCAATTAATGACATAGTATCTTAAGCTTGAAAGTTATGGTTGACAGATGTGGGTATTTGAATTTATTTAGCAGAGATTTTTTTGTGTGATCCTTGTGCTTTACAATTAGCACATACAGTTTAAAAAGGGAACAGAATGATATGCTTTTATCTCATGTTTACCCTGCTTCACCTAGGTTGAATCTCTTTTGACAATCATTTGGTGTATATTATTCTTTTATCATTTGCGAGTTTGGTTGGGGAAAGACATGCATGTGAGTAGTTGCTTGGAATTATTGATGTAAAAGGCTGACTAGACGTGAACATGAATTTCCAAGCAGGCATATTGCCCTTGAAAGATGATCTTTTCCTGGACTGCTGGGTTGGGGTTTCCATTCCATTGAAATGGTCACATTCTTTCCCCCAGCAGATAATTATTTTCATGCAAAACTTCCAATTCTCCCAAGTTTTTGATATACCAACTAATGCACGCTTTATTTATTTATTTGTTGGGGAAGAGAGAAAGAGAGGGGAAGAAAAGAGGAGGGGGGGGGGTTGCAAGTCATTTACATTGATCTAGTTTTTATTCTTTGGTTATGCAGGATCTGCTATTACTGGCCCTATTGGAAAAGAGTGTGCTGATCTGTGGCCAAGGATTGCTAGTGCTGCCAATGCTATTGTTTAGGACTAAGAATTCAAAGTTGTTGGAATCCTTCGAAATTTTTGGAGTAGGTTGTTTGTTTTATAGATGTGGTAATGGTATTTGGACTTCCAAGTGGAATTGTGGGTGGGTCGTGGAGAATATAAACATATCAGGTTGAAGTGTTGCATAGTCCTTTTCTTTTGTGATATGTGGGTAGACTTTGGTTGGGAGATGGATGCATACAATTCAATTAACTGCTTGCTTGAATGTGGTATGTTCCAATAATGCCTATGCAAATGACTAGTTCAAATAAATCTCGATAACTTGATGCTGGAAGTTAAATATAAATTAATAATTATTTATCAAGACATGTAAATTTGAAAGCTTTCTCATGAAGAATTGGTATAATTTCTCTGTTTAGGGAAAAAAAGGATGAGTTGAATGAAATTCCACACCGATCGCATCTGTACTTGTATGTATTGTTATTATCATAATACTCTCTTATTATATAAGACAAGAGTAGTGGTGTGGTGTGTGTGCATTGGATCCTTTCTTCTCCTCGTTTACATCCACATGAGGTGAGATACTGTTATGATCACAGTTAGGGCTGTTAATCAAGTTGAATTTGAATACTATTTTAGACTTGTTTATGAGTAAATAGTTAAATGAGTTAGTTCGTTTATGTGTAAATTCTGTTTAAATTATGTTCGATAAATGTTTGACAAGGGTTCGATTAACACCTTTAATTACAGTGATTTTCTGGATGGAAACAAAGAGCTTTTGTGTTTGCTCCAATTGTTGTAATAAATAAACTGATTATCATCCACGCAATGCACGACTGTCCTCCACGCTTGCTTTGGAGGGGCTACACCTACACCATTGGAAAGTAAGACAAGTATATATAGGATTTATAAATCTTATAATATATACATTTGGCCTCTTATGCAACTGAAAGGGCATAGAGCTCTGTTATGAGTTTTGATGATGTTACACACACATATTGTATACATATATAAGTATGTATGCTCCCCCAAGATATTCTAACCTCACGCGCGTTGCATCAGACAGGCGCTTCATCATCAATGATATATCCTAACTGCCCCTATCATGTGGGAACATAGTAAAAAATAAATAAAATTTAAATTATCAATATATATATTAAAAGTGTTATAATGTAATTATATTATTAATTTATTATATTAATATCAATTAGTTATTTCTTATGAAATGAGTTATATTTTAATATATTGAAGGTGTAATAAAAAAATTTAATTTTTATGAGTATAGAATAAAAATTTTATTTTTTTGTTAAGATATAAAATGTAGTCACCAAGCTTCCCGGTGCTTACAAATTTCCACACACGCGCCTTTAAACGCCTGGTTCAATTGCTTCTCCTTGTTATACTGCCGCCACAGCCAAATAAAAAGATCAAACGACCACTTGTTCACCGTTCAATTTCTTCGGAGTTCGGATACGCCGGGGACAAAAGCCCCAGAACACCGTCCGTGCAATTAGGATATACATAAACATAAACACGTATATGTTTTTCTCGCCGGTGTTTATATCACAGGTCTGTGCCTAAGTTTCTGTCGTTTGGTTCGGGACATCCACCCTGCAAACTTTAAGTTTTGGTTCGATATGGAGCTCTTTGGGTCTGAATTTTCTGTAATTTTTGGTAAGAATTTAGGATACCCATCTCCTAATTCTGTTGAATTTTTGGTTTTTATTATGTGTAGATGGAATCTAAACGACCCATTTCGTTTTGCTTTCTTCTTGTTATCTTTATTGGTTCCATAATTGAGTAGGACTCCCCCCCCCCTCCCGCGGGTATGTATTCGCGAGCAAGGACATTTATATGGGTATATTTACAACGCGGTCGATGTGTTACGAATGCGTAGTTGATATTCATGCAGGGTTTGACATGAAAGAGATATTCCTTATGGTGAGCTAAATGATAGCTCTTCTCTAAATTTGAGTTTCTGCCTTGCTGGATTACTTTTTAGAGCTTATAGTATTTTTGGGTGGTTTATATGATTAGGTGTTTCCCCGTCTGAGTTGGGTGATTGGTCAGGGCAGAATTGGGAAAAAGGGATTCATTAGCCTACCCAAACGGTTCCTTGAGGCTTTGTTGAGTTGATATGAGTTGGCTTCTTGGGCAAGATGAGACCTTTAGATTGTGAGTCTAAATATAAACTTATTCTGAGGTTGTAAGTGACTTCTGTTTCAGTATTTAATGTCTAACGTAGATGAATGATATTGGAATCAGTTGTTTTTAACGACATGATTCTCTTATGGTTCTCTCAAGCTTCCTAGTATACTTGTTCACCAGTGTTGGTCTGTTTGGGTTATGGTCAGTTCACCGGGAGGATTGCCCTCCCAATTTGAAGTTTTTTCATGGAAGTTTCAACCTAGTCGATGTTCTGGAGACCTATAATTGGTCCACTCTCTCTCGTTGTG
The DNA here is from genome assembly GCA_023539305.1 of Ilex asprella. NCBI lineage: Eukaryota > Viridiplantae > Streptophyta > Magnoliopsida > Aquifoliales > Aquifoliaceae > Ilex > Ilex asprella. The sequence goes on along the minus strand of CM042187.1, from coordinate 3,535,328 downwards.
GGACAATGTTTAGGACCTTAGGCTTGATTAATCATTGAATTTGGAATTCATGTTGTTTTAACTACGGCAAATACACTTGTTTGGAAGGATTCCTGGGCATAAAATGCAAAAGCTAAGTTAATTTGGAGTAGTTGTCTTTTTATTGGGTTTAGTGTTTTGGGGGACTGAGATGTGGAGATTGGCATAGAACATTAGGTGACTCTTGCAATGGTACGATGATGTAGTCTAATGGTCATTTACTTAATTGTTATGATGGTCCTGCTTTTCACTGGTTATCCCAGATTTATAAATTCTTTATGGAGCATCTCAGTACAAACCAAGTGTTAGGCTTTTGAATTGGTAATAGTTGTGAAGAACATCTAGATAAAGACATTCTTTTTCTAGATTATGATTAGCAGGTGCATCATGCCCAGGAGATACATAAAGCATTTTTTACCAACTTTCTCATTGGGGCAACACGAGAATCTTGTGTATAATTCGGGAATGCATAGTGGGCTTATGCTTCTTTAGTTTCCTGATGAGTTATGGAAATTCTACGATTTTTTTTCTTCAGAACATTTCGTTTTAAATTTTTAGTGTTGTTTTATATTTTATTCTACTCAGAAATTTCTACATTGTTGGCTATTGACTATTTGTTATTTATGACTAAGTTGCAATGTTTTGGAGCCTTACTTGGAGATGTATGATTTTGCTGACACCCTATATTTTGGAGCCTTGCTTGGAGACGTATGATTTTGCTGACACCCTTTTCATGGCACAGGGATCAAGTAGTGCCAAAGGTGTACTGGAGGAGACATTAAGCTTATAGTATTTGACTGATAATAGCTGCGCTTGCTGTCATTATCAGAGCAGGGCTAGAATGGAAGCACGCCCTCCTTTGTCCATTCAAAGATCAGGTGCAAGACAATTCAATAACTTTGGGGCATCTGGAGCTCTGTCTTCATCTTTACCTGTTCTTCCCACCACTCTGGACGCGAAATTTCCTAAGTTGCCAGACTCTCAGCAGGTTTCCATGGAAAGGGAATTTATGCTGCATCCCTCGGCTGTTCATCATCCATTGTCTTCCAATAGTGGGATTGTTGGCCACATATTTTCTTCATCCTCGGAAGTCTCGACTGATCTTCATTTTTCTTCTGTTTCCCAGCGGGAAAAGCATTTAAGACAGACCTCTTTCATTTCTCAGCCATCAAATAGTGAGGGATCGATGCTATTAATGCATTCCTGTCATTCTGGACTTCTTCAATCTACAGCATCTAGTCACTATACTAAAGAAAACAACAATGATCCCTGGTGTAGAGATTCACTGCCTGATTTTCTTGACTATCCAGTAAACACTTCAGTCCTGAATAGTCAGTTAGAAAGCAACAATGGTGCTGGTTGTGTCATGCCATCTGAGGAACTTGGTAAACGGAATGATTGGCAGGAATGGGCGGACAATCTAATCAATGATGATAATGATGCACTGACTTCTGATTGGAATGAGCTTCTTGTTGATACTAGTGTTGCAGATCCAGAGCTAAAGGTTAGAGTTCTTTCGCAACACCAGAAGTTTTTTTTCTGTTTTTTGAATGAAAAAAGAAGAAGTGATTTGTATGACTCGATCTCTCTCTCTTGCCTGTTTTAGATGGCGTACCAGATGTCCAAATCATCCACCAATTTCTCAGTGCACCAGCGCCAAGAGCATCAGCAACCTCTTGTTGCTTCTGGAGAAAATTCTATTGTTGCCACCACCAAGCCACGCATGCGTTGGACACAAGAGCTTCATGAAGCCTTTGTGGAGGCAGTCAACAAGCTTGGTGGAAGTGAAAGTAAGATTGTGATTATTTGAAGCTACAAAAATCAGGGATAAGATTAACTCAATACTTTTTGAACCCCAGGAGCTACTCCCAAGGGTGTGCTGAAGCTAATGAAAGTGGAGGGCTTGACAATCTATCATGTAAAAAGCCACCTGCAGGTGTGTTGATTTTTTTTGTCTTCATAGTAGTTCCATACAAAGTGGATCTGCCATGTTTCTTTACTTACACAATGTCGACATTTGTTCTGTGTTACAGAAATATCGAACAGCTAGATACAAACCAGAGTCATCAGAAGGTGAACAGAGTGGATTTTATATTATTTTATTTTTAATGTTTTATCAATTGCATTGCTTTAAATCGCTTATCTCAATCTATCAAATCCTATTTTTACCATTGCTTGGGATAGCTGGTAAGTAAGTTGTTCAATAAGGCACAAAAATGTGTTAAATGGTTTTGTTTGCATTAAGGTTGAAGCATTTAGGACGATTGAAGCTTGAATTACCAGCTTATTGATCTCCCAAAACTTGAGTTCCTTGATTCATTGGAGGATTATTTTCTTAGAAAAAGTATCAACCTTTGTGAGCTTTGCTCATGAAGATGAGTTAGGTTTTCAAGAAATTGTTTTTGCTATGATCTTTTTGTTGTATCTGCAGTTTATGGCTGTACAATCATCTAGGAGACTTCTATCATAGCATGGATGGTTGTAGGTCTGAACTTTTTAAGTTTCTCAAGTCTCAGCACTCTGTGGTTTAAGGCAAATTTTGCAATGATGTACTGTTTCATCATTTCTGAACTTTTTAAGTTTCTCAAGTCTCAGCATTCTGTGGTTTAAGGCAAATTTTGCAATGATGTCCTGTTTCATCATCCATTTTCCTTTTCCCCCTGACCCTCCAATTCCTAGGTCATATTCCTAATTGTGCTTTTCTGTAGTTGGTAATGGTTTGTGACTTGCTTTTCTGGTTAGACCAGAGTCTGCATTAGAGAGAATTCGTGTCATAATTTTGGTCATTATCCTTTTGCAGGATCTTCAGAGAAAAAATTGACTCCTCTTGAAGAATTGTCATCTCTGGACTTGAAAACGTAAGTTAGTTCATAGAGTGGATCACTTCCATTTATTATGTGGTTATTTCTTCTTTAATCATCATTAAAATGTCATAACTTTTTATGGTATATATGTGCCTTCTAGTGGTAGCTTGTACGTTTTTCCATAGGCTGTGAGTGATGTCACTAGAATGAATCTAATCATATTGAATAACCCCAAAGTCAAGTAAAAGTAGCAAAGAGCAAGAGCAATGCCCAAATGGTTGTTCCATCTTCAGCAAATTATATAACAGAACCTCAAAACAGAGTAGAAAATCTGTGCCTTTAACCTCTACGAGCTTTGATTAAAACTACTGCCCAACAACTCAACTCACCAAAGTCTTTATCCCAACTACTTACAGTTAGTTACGTAAATCGTGTTTCTCCATTGTACTCAAATCTATGTGGTGTGGGCTTTATGATTTGGATGATTCCTGCTTCATTCTAAAAGAATATAATCCTCCTCGTACATTAACTCTGCTAGTTGCTTGCCTTCTCTTTTCAAATCATCTTCTCGAAAGAAAGGCATTTATCAAAGCCTATTGGTCCTATTTGCACATTCCCTTTCTTGTAAGGCATTCCTTTTCTTCTAGCCCATGCATCAATCCCATTCGTGGTTATTTGAACTATTGTTATTGATCCAACCTCTATCAATTCCTTTTTCAAAAGGGGCCTAGTGCTTGAAAGCATCAATTCCATCAGCCTTAGGGTTAGAAGTTCCTTGCTTTCCTTAGGTAAATCAATCAAATTAATCCTTCCCAACTTGCATTCTCTTCCTAGAAGTGAAGTTCTTCCTTTCCTTGGCTTACTGTCTTTCCTAATGGTGAATAACCGCTCTTTGATTTGATAGAGGAAGTGACATATAAGGGGAAATAAGAGATGACATCGAAAATGAGAAGGTAAAGGGATTAAGAAAGAGTGTCTCGAGAAGGGGCTTTGAGGGAGTATTCGACTGATTGACCATACTTTCCTTCGACGTAAGAAGCATCGAATTGCATTAGTGAGATAGCTTACTTCAATACTCCCCCAAGCCTGAAAAATAATTTTGGCCTACTTCTTGCTCTTACATTACCATCGATATGTATCAAACCACTATTTCTCACTAGTGCATTGCTAAGGTCTTCTATAAACATGTCCAAACCAACTAAATTGATCGTCCGTTAATTTATCTCTTATCGGTGTTACTTCTAAGGTTTCATGAATATATTCATTTATAATTTTGTACTCTCTTAGTTTATCACATATCGATCTTAATATTCTAATTTATGTAATACTTAGTTTTTGAGCGTATTGTTTCTTAACTGCCCAAGATTCTATACCTTAAAACATTGCTCGACTAGGGGATATTTTACCTTTCCTTTCAACCTGAGGGGTATTCATTGATAACATAATACCCCAACTGCATTCCTCCACATAGTTCATCCTACTTCAATTAGAAGATTGACATCGTAATCTCTTCCTTCATGTGAATCCATCCTAGTCGGTAAAATATGTGCAAGAAGGTCTTTAACCAAGTAGAAATAGAAAAAGTGTCAAAATTTTAAAATCTAAAAAGTAAAGCTTTATTCTTTCACCTAGAACTCACCCTAGCCCTGTTTAAGACGTTATTGGGCCCATTCCAATCAGGGAAGTAGGGCCAGATTGTTGTTTTTTTGTGTTCATTGCAGTTTCTATGTGGGATATTTTTGACCGTACTGCGGGCCCGAACTTGTATCGGTTATATTAAGTTTCACTGGTTCGAATTTGAATGTGTCAACATAAGACTCGATCGCGGCCCAACTTAAATTATCTATATATAAATTTAAAATGGATAGAGATATTAATTCATGAAATTAAGTTGAAACTTTAGATATAGTATGTTAACATTCAACCTAATTGGGTTATTCGGTTGGTAGTTTTTAAAATGGATGCGGATTCAGATCTAATGAAATCCAATTTGTTGACTGGCCTAGTTATGGGAGCCTACATCCACCACACATTTTGTAACGAACAACCATGCCAATAAAGAAGCCATAAAAAGTTATTTTTAACCCCAGAACTTGTGATTGGAAATCTCTTTTTGTCTCTTTCTCAATAGTTTTCTTGGCCTTGCCTAGAGGTTCGCTTATATTTATTCATCTAAATGTATCCAATAGGGAAAAGAGAATGGAAGTTGCAATGCCTCTTAAGAGGCATAGCATGGGTATCACTGTCAATGGGCTATAAAAATTAAGGGTGTGTTTGGCATGCCAACGAAATGGGTTCTCAAGCAAGAAAGGTCATTTAGAAAAGTGTGGGATGTTTGGTGAGTCTATACTTTTGACTTCCAGAGGAAAAACGCATTTGGATATTGTGGACAGTTAATTGGTTTCAGAATTCAAAGTATCGGCTGAGTTTGAGTCGATTTGGTCGAGTCGTAACCGTTTCGGCCCCAACCAAATCGATAGCAATACACGTTACACCATATCAATGAGTCTCACTGGAATCGGTCTTGAATCGAAGACGGCTTGTTAAAATCGGTGCAACTCAGATTGACTTGTCACCAAGTCAGACAATTCAAGATAGAATCACACAGACCACTAAAATACAACAAAGAGCCGGCGAAAAAAGAGTAAATGGAGAAGAAATTAGTAGATTGAGTCGATATCCACATGAAACATGCATAAATCTGTGAAAAACTCATATTTAAAGCTGAATCAGAGCAAATTTTAGTCTCCAACACAATATTCATATGATTTTTGGTAAGGCAAAGAAGAAATTGAAATCAGACCTACAAAATCAAGCTACTACCAATGATTCTGTATCTCCTTCTTCCTCATTTTCTTCTTTTCTCTTCATCTTCTTCAGTTCTTTGTCTGTCTTCACCATGTCATGACGATTGACCGCACACCAGTGTTGAATCTCTATTTGGACTTGGACTTTGACTTCGACTTTAGGTCTCGAATCGCAAACAGACAAGGAGGTCTGTCGCTGCTCTCTCTCTCTCGCCCCCTTTCTTTTATGGGATGTTTGAAATGGGGCCGTGTTTAAGGCATTTCTTTAAAAGGTTAATAGTTGTAGCATTAAATAGTATTAATTGTTTTGTATTTTTTATTTCTCTCTTCGTTCCAATGTGAAAGGCATTTCATTAAATGTTATTGATTGTAGTATTAAATAGTGTTAATTGATTTGTATTTTCTATTTGTCTCTTGGGTCTGATAATTGATTAAATAATTTATTTTATGTTTTTCTATTAATCAACTTTTAAATTGATCTTTGCATTGCATTGGTATATTACTTAATTTGAGGGTTAATTGGAGAAATTAATATATATATGTATATCATTATATTGGCAATGAATGGTTTATAAATTATTTTTTGGTACATTCTTAAATATCTAAAGTGAACACTAATAATGGTAAATATTTTTGATAACACTTTTATATTCAATTTTCACTATATTAGATGTGCTAGATGATTTATTTTGGACATGTAATTCATTGATGCTATTATTTATATATTTTTAGAATTTTTCTATGAGTTTTTTAGAATTTTTTGAAATTTTTATCTAGCATTTTTTTGCGTATCGACTGATACGGTGGTGCAATACAGCGACCGATGTGTATCAGTGATTTTCGAGCTGATGACCGGTACTACGACTTTGAACCATGATTGGTTGGCCACTCGATCACTTCAATGGATGGATGATGCCCTCGTTTATGTATCCCGCTAAAGTGAAAATTATTACTTACATTTTTTGTGTCCACTATTTTTTTAGTATTATACTTTTTTTTTTACAAAAAAAAATTAAAAATGTGTTAGCTAGATTCATTTTGGGTATGACCTAATAAAATGTTTTTCAATATCATAATTTTATTCTTTTTCCAATAAATCTTTCCCATTAGATAATCAATTTGTTCTTTCGGAGCAACTTGTAGTTGAATTTATTTTAATCTGATTTCTAGTTGAACCTATTTTCTCATGGAGGTGAATTAGTTTTCAAGCACCATCAAGACTGGAAATTGTTTTAACAAATTAGAGCAATCTAAATTAGGTGTGATATGATGCGTTACATTTTTTGCTTTATTTTATTCCATCTTTCTCTAAGTAGGTTTATTTTTATCATTTGGTTTATAATTTTGAATGGACTTGATATGACAGTGCTTGAATCTTTTTAATTATTACATATAATTGTGATAGTTTTATAATTTTATTGTTCTATATTTTTTTTTTTTGTATATTTGCACTTTTAGATCATTTAGTAAAATTTAACAAATAAACTAAGTAAATTATTAAATAAAGTAAATTCAAAATCAAGTCAAAGGGTGATATTGTTATATAGGTATTATTTGTTATTTTTAAGGTGTTGTCACCAAACATTTGTTCATATAGGTAGATGTTTTTCCTAATTTAGAAGTACTTATAAAGCATATGTTCACCAAACATCTAATCGTTTTTGAAAATTTATCTTATAAAGTCCTTTCATTAGATGGACTTTTACTTTGAGAAGTTACACCAAGCACAACCTAAAGCACTCAAGCCCTAAACTTGGTCAAGATAAAAAAAAAAAAGCCCAAAACTTGGTTTCCATATCGGGATGGTTTTTCATACTAACGTTTCTGCCGAGTGTTTCTAAGGTCATATATCTCTTTAAGTTAGAATTTTATTGACTGAATCCTATTCTTAAATGGCAGCATGGATATGAACATTACATATTTGACTGTCCTCCTATAATGCAGGAAATATGCCCTTACTGTTGTTGCCTAGTTATTTTACAGTTGATTGATCTTTTTTCTTCCTCTGCACGTCACATTTTGTATCAAATATAATATTGTCATAATTAGGTGAATGCAGGACAGTACCACACAATTTATAATAATGCTGTCAACATATGGTTTATTAGTGGGCAGCGGTTGTGGAAAGCTTGTAGTGTAGGGTTTATACAGGTAGAAGAAAGTTGAAGAAGATTGGATTGAATAGTAAATCAGTTGGTTTGAAAGTTCACTTTACAGGGATTTCAGAAATTTTTTGTTGTTGAAATCCTTGATGGCAAGTCTATTTGGATTTTGAAGTCTAAATGGAAGGCCAGTGGGTGCGAAAATGGATTACTGGGATCTGTAAAGGTTTTGAACTTATTTTACCATGATTAAGACTCTAGAATAGAAATTATTGACACTTTAACAACTAAGACTATTCTAGACTTACTGAAGACTCTATACAAAGATCCATAAGAACGCTTGACCCTATATAAAGCCGCCTAAGGAGTTCATGTGAATCTTGGTCCAGATTGGTGCTGCTTCAAATAGCTTCTGGAGTCGCTTCCCTTTTGTCAATGAACTTCTGGTCTGACGTGTTGCCATAGCTACTGTTAGGATTTAGTTTGTATTTGTGATTCTCTTCTTTTAGATTTTTGTTCATATCAACTCCGTTCAAAACATGCTTTAAAGCTTCCTACCTCTTGATGCACTCCAGCTGCTATATGAAGCTTTTGTACCTGGTTATATCTCATATGAACTATTATGCTGGATTCTTTGTAATTTCTTACATTTGATGTTTTTGATAACAGGGGTATTGAGATCACTGAAGCATTACGCTTGCAAGTGGAAGTTCAGAAGCGGTTGCACGAACAGCTTGAGGTATAATTGTGTTCTTTAAAAAGGGATTTGAGGTGGTGTTCGTGGGTGATCACAGATCCCTTCGTAATTTAGGGAGCAGATTTGAGTTTCTAGTACTTGTATGTTGGTTCTACTTCTGCATATAAGATCGAGACGGAGCCTGCAGCTTGTCTATAGTGTAGGGGCGGCTCAAGCTAATTTGAGGCCTAAAACAGAAACATTAAATTGAGGTCTTTTTATTTTTAGTATTATTTTTTTAAAAAAATTAATTTATTTTTATTTTTCTATGTGAGAAGGAGACAAAAGAAGGATGTGTTAATATTATAGAGAAAGAGATTTCAATTTTTGTTTTTTGTTTTTTTTACCACAGAGAGGGAGAGAGAGTGTTTAATTTCAACTTTTGTTTTTTATTTTTTTTACCGGAGAGAGAGAGAGACAGTAAATATGAGTTGACTTTGAGTATTTTTTTATTTCTAAGTTTTTCATATTATGGATTGGATTATAGGCCCAAATTATTGCAATAAAAAATTTAATTGGATTTAATTTTTTGGAACTTTTTTGTAAGACTTTAAATTTAATGGATTTAATTTTTTTTGTGGGCTAGTGATGTATCTAAAAATTTGGGGCCTTCTAAAAATTTGGGGCCTAAAGCCCATGTTTTTTTCCCATACTGTTGGGCCAGCTCTGCTATAGTGATTTGATGCGTGGCCAGAATGGAAGCTGTTTAAGGCCATACATTGGTATGGTTTGGCTGTTCTTTTATAAGATTCATGGGTCTCAAATCTGCACCTGGATGGATATGAAAATACGACACTTCAATCTTGAAAACTCTTGACTTTCTGGTTTGAAATAAGTCATCCAATGGATTTTGCCTGCCTTGCCCACCCCCCCCCCCCCAAAAAAAAAAAAAAAGAGAAACATTTTGCCTTGGGTGACGCTCTGCCTCCTCCAACAATGGTAACATGGTTGGTATTTCTTGCCATATATGTTTGTTATGTTATTGTTGATATAATTATCATCTTCTTTTGCAGATTCAAAGGAATCTACAGCTGCGAATAGAAGAACAGGGGAGATATCTCCAAATGATGTTTGAGAAGCAAAGCAAATCAGGTATTGACCTGCTCAAAGCCTCTTCATCCACCATGGACAACCCCTGTGCTCAGTCGGCCGATACATCCCAAAATTCCCTTGCCAAAAATGAACCTGCGGGGGCCTCACAGGAGGACCATCAAGAAACAGGAAACGACCTGGTGAATGCAACCATATCATCTGAAGAAGGTTCCCAGAAGTTGGCAGGAAAGTGGAACGCAACTGAAACTGAAGCTTCTGATCTTGAGGCAAATATTGCTGACGCACCTAACTCGCCACCTTCTAAGCGTGCCAAAGTGGATGTATAAGCCCACGTCATATCGCAAACCCTCTTACAACTGACAAGATGGTGTTGATACCTGGAATATCCGAGAAGAACAGAGGGGAGTTGACTGGTGAGGAGCTCTGGAACTCTTATGTCCTCTTCTTTTTAGTTGAATTCTCATGGGCAGTGAGCCTCTGCTCTCCTTCAATTTAACTGATAAACAAATTTCTCTCATCATGTTTATACACTCATCTGGTCTCTAAATTAAGCAAGCTTAAATGTCAAGGAATTTTTGTTGGAGAATGAAGCCGCCCTTCATCCCCAAGTCTACATGTGAAAGCTTTTGACCATTTCCTTACCTGTGACTTGACAAAATGGGGTATGTGGATAAAAGTATTCGTAAATATGTTAACCTTCAAGATATACTTTGCTTTGTCACCATGTTCGTATTTGATTTTCATGGTCAACAACTGCAGTATTGATCTGTGCAAGAAATAGGGGGAGCTACTTACCCAAAAAAAAAAGAAAAAAGAAAAAAGAAAAAGAAATAGGGGTAGCTGGGTGTTGCTCCATAAATGGAAGCATTCTCAAATTCAATTCATATTGCTCCTGTTTGCGTCAAAAAACTTGTCAATGTACTTGCCCTGTCAATTTGCATAAATAAGAAGCTTTTCTGAGAATTTGTATCCTGAATATGTGTAATAGAACATGTCTCTACCTTTGAGCTTGATATAAGTGCTGCATATGATATGGTGGGTAAGAACAATGAGAGATGTTGTGACCATCAGAATAAGGGATATATGGCTTTCCTTTTAAAAACTGGTTGTAGACATTGAAGGATGAACAACTACCATTTATTCAGAGCTACTTCCAGAAGGTTAAGAAGTTGCAATCTTTGTTGTTGCGAGGTGTTTGGTTGATGTTGATGTTGACGTTTCCTCCTAATTTCATTGCAAAATTTGCGCTCAGATGTAATGCCCTGGCAGTGTGTAAGCCAATTCAAAAGTATGCAGAAAACTACACAAAAACAAAAATATCAAGTCTAGAATCAGCTTGCTATTTGTTTTGGTTTTTGGAGGAAGGATAATGTGGTACCCAAAGAGGTGTTGTACCGAAAGTTACCATAATTTAAGATCTAAGGAAGAATTTTGGTCGTGTAAGTTATAACTCTGAAAAACATGATCAATCATAAAATATTATGATTGATCATAAAAGTTATAATTTTTAAAGAAAAAATTAAAACTAATTGAAAATACTAATTTTCGATATGGTACCGTAGTGTTATCTTTATTTTTGTCTTAGAAAGATTCAATTTCACAATGAGGATGATAGAATGAAGTTTTGGAGGCAACCCAGAAACCACATGGACTATGCCCATTGTGGAAAATTTATAATTCAGGAAGTAATCCTCTCAAAATAACAATAATATACATATATATATATGTGTGTGTGTGTGTGTGTGTGTGTGTGTATTTCTGTATTACAAAGCAAAGGGATTGCAGCGTTACACCTGTTGGGTTTGAAATGTATTTCAAGGAACATTTGGTGGAAGGACTTTATCAGGTAGTGGCAGGAACAGGATTCATGTGTATATATTATCTTAAACCCAAAAGAATCAAAGAACATGAGCTGAAATCACCAGAAACAATTAAAAATAATATTAAGATATTAACTTTATCCAAAATTGAAAGTAAAAATGAGAAATGACAATTTATATACCTATAATTTCCTAATCCTCCCTCTCATTTCCAAGCAAATGGCTTTGTTGAAAAGCCAATAAAATTAAAAAAAATGCAATATGAACTTAAAAATCTGATATAATTTGTTGACATAATGATGTGACTTCAGTAGAACTATATAATCAACACTAAATTTTAATGTTTGATAGAGTCTATAACCAATTCAAATGTCAAAATAAATTAGATTAGCAAATTAGATCCCAATAACATTACTCTAAAATTAAGGGATAAATAATTGTTACGGTTGAAAGAGTAGCTCTAGGTAATATATGAAATAAAGAGGGAATATCTGTTTAAAGTCGTGTCATATTAAAATTTATTCAACATATAACAGATCTATTTATATATTTTGTGCATTATCAGGCAAATACATATAGTGTATATTTGGGTTTATGTCTATATTCATTTATGAGTAATACTATTGCGACGTAAGATGCTGATTTAATTTGCTTATATAAGATTTTTCAAGTGATGAAGTTTCAATGAAAAAAATTCAAGATTTATAATCACAATAATGTTATTGGACCATGCCATTGCGGTATCATTAGATTAAGAAATTAAATTAATTTTCTAAATTCCCATTGCATTTTCCTTCGGTTACTAAATAGGACTAATTGATCAAGTGGTTCATGATGGAGCTGATTAATTCAGAATTGAGCCGGTCGTGTTGAGAATTATTGATCCTAATTACGATATACTTTTGTCGTATGTGTCAAATATTGGGTGTAACGATTACACCATGTTAGCATTACCATGTAGTACAACTGTCTAATAATAACTTAACAATAAGGTAAAATGGAGCTCACTCCTTCCAATAACTACCCTTCTACGTAAAATAGTAATTGTCCCATATGAAAAAATTGGGATCCACTTGCCATTTATTTGTTTATCATTGAGTGGTTACACCACTTTCAGATTTAACTATCTATTTGAACTACACTATTTGTGTCAATTAAGTCCTTGAACTACGTTTTATGTCAATTTAACATCTGAATTATAACATTTGTGCCAGCCCTTTCGTTCAATCCTTATGTACACATCACGTGACCACTAAATTATACGCTAATTCTCACCTCATGTGATGCGTACAAGAGGAATTCTCTCAAAATTGAGTGCAAATTTGGACGAAAATGTAACATTGATACAAATAGTATAGTTGAAAGATTAAATTAACACAAAATATAATTTAAGGACTTAGTTGACACAATTATTATAATTTCTTTGGGCAAAGAAATAGTTAACTCCCATGCAAGTGGCAAGGTGTGTTAGGATATGAAGGTCTTTGCCGTTGGCAACAGCTTTTAGACACCTTTGGGTCGAAGCTATATGTATACGTACCTTTTTATTTTAGTTATGAGGGCATTTGGCTTATGAACTGGCAAAAGGAACAAGCGAACTGTCCCTGCCCTTACCTATCGAATTAACGTCTCTTCCAATCAAACCTACGACCCCTCAACTATCAGTTGGTAGAGTTCAACACCACCATCCACAGCAAAACTCATCTCTCTCTCTCTCTCATTCATTCATCATCCCCTTTAATCCTTAAAACCCCATACTACCCGTCTCTCTCCCTCCTCAGAAACTTCTCTCTCTCCCTTCCTGATTCACCTTCTCTTTGGTTTGGCATCAAACACCATGGCTGGGTCTGGCCTGTTCACAGGCTCTCATGGCCGCAATGAACTCCAAGTTTTGCATGGCGGTGGCGAGGTAAGTTCATTTGTTTTGTTTTGTTTTTGTTGTTTCTATGGCGATTGGTTTTCGCCGGAGGTTTTACTTGAATGGGTGTTTGTGGCAGCCTCGATCTCCCGGACATCAATCGTCTGTAAATAAGATTTGTCGAGTTTGTGGCGATGAGATTGGATTGAAAGAAAATGGTGATTTGTTTGTGGCGTGTCACGAATGTGGATTCCCAGTTTGTCAGCCTTGTTATGAATATGAAAGGAGTGAAGGTAACCAGTGTTGTCCACAGTGCAACACCCGCTATAAGCATCTCAAAGGTCCTCTCTCTCTCTCTCTCTCACACACACACACACACACACAAATCTCAAAAGTAATTGTTAGAAATCTCAAATGTAGGAGTGCTTCTTGGTGCAGGTTGTCCTAGAGTTTCAGGGGACGGAGAAGAAAACTATTTTGCTGATGATTATGATGATGAATTGCAGAACAAGAATTACCATGAAACTCAAACTACAGATCATCATCAGCCCGTTATTAATCATTCGGTAAATACAAATATGTTTATGAATTATGATTGATAATTCACTCGTGATGACTAGCTTTGAATCCATTAAATTTATGTAAATTATGATGAGTTTATATGTATAGATTAAGAAGACTCTAATACCAACATGGTGACTTTTATCAGGAAAATGGGGATAATGATCAAAAGCAGTGGCATGCCAATGGCCAGGCCTTCTCTTCTGCAGGAAGTGGTATGCAAATCTCTTTCTTTTATATATGAAACTTTACTTGTATATATTATATTCACTTGCAAAAACCATTAATTTGGAGATATTTATGTAGTTGCTGGTAAGGATTTTGAAGGTGAGAAGGAAACTTACAGTAATAATACTGAATGGAAAGAGAGAGTAGAAAAATGGAAAACCAGGCAAGAGAAGAGAGGTTTGGGGAGCAAATTCGATGACAAAGACAATGATCAAGGCGACGAAGATGACTACCTGTAAGTTCTTGTTAACACTACAATCTATCATCATAGTGGTTACTAATATTAATCCACATCTCCGCTACAATTTCTCTCCAAATAAGACTCATTGCATACAATTCTGAATACTAACACCCTTCTCCACCAGAATGGCTGAAGCTCGGCAACCACTCTGGCGAAAAATTCCTATTGCATCGAGCCTAATCAACCCATACCGCATTGTCATCGTCCTCCGTCTCGTCATCCTCGGCTTCTTCTTCCATTTTCGCATCCTTACTCCTGCATACGACGCCTACCCTCTATGGATCATCTCAGTAATATGCGAAATCTGGTTCGGATTATCATGGATACTCGATCAGTTCCCGAAATGGTTCCCCATAACAAGAGAAACTTACCTGGACCGCCTCTCCATGAGGTTCGAGCGTGAGGGAGAGCCCAACCGTCTCTGTCCGGTTGATGTCTTTGTGAGCACGGTTGATCCTCTGAAAGAACCGCCAATCATAACAGCGAACACTGTTTTATCGATCTTGGCCGTTGATTATCCGGTGGAGAAGGTGAGTTGCTATGTGTCCGACGATGGTGCTTCGATGCTGCTATTCGATACACTTGCAGAAACTGCAGAATTTGCGAGGAGGTGGGTGCCATTTTGCAAGAAATATAGTATTGAGCCGAGGGCTCCTGAGTTCTATTTCTCGGAGAAGATTGATTATTTGAAGGATAAGGTTCAAGCTACCTTTGTGAAGGATCGCAGAGCCATGAAAGTAAGCACCTGATCATCAATCTCTCTCTCTCTTTAACTCCTTGGTTAATGTTATTTGGCCCCTTACATCTAGTTCCAGCATCCTGATTTTTTAGGAAACAGTAACGACGCTCACCAAATTTTAAAACGCTTAAATTATTTCTTGATCTGTCAGTTTTTAGTATTGAATATTATTAAGTTGACCCCTTAAAATATGATATTATGACTTTGACCCCCATACAATTCTATGCTGTAGCGTTTTTTATTCTGACCTGACGCCAATTTGAACTGCAGAGAGAATATGAAGAATTCAAAGTGAGGATTAATGCATTGGTGGCAAAGGCTCAAAAGAAACCAGAGGAAGGATGGGTGATGCAAGATGGAACCCCATGGCCTGGAAACAACACTCGGGATCATCCTGGAATGATTCAGGTCTCTCTCCCTCTCTCTCCCTCCATATATATATATATATATAACATGGGACTAAGAGGTATACATATGTACAGGTTTATCTGGGAAGTGCTGGAGCCCTTGATGTGGAAGGTAAAGAGCTGCCACGCCTGGTTTATGTTTCCCGTGAGAAACGACCCGGCTATCAACACCACAAGAAAGCTGGTGCCATGAATGCCATGGTAAGTAGCTAGCTATATTGAAATTTGAAAAAATGTGCTACAAACACTAGCCCGACAGGCGACATGTGTTGAGTTAATTTTGATACAGTATCATAGAGACGACTTAGACAACCCAATACGACAGGATTGACATTATTGCTAGCCTGACAATGAGGTTAATTGTATCGTGAGTAGGTTCGAGTCTCGGCAGTGCTGACCAATGCACCATTCATGCTGAACCTGGATTGTGACCACTACATCAACAATAGTAAGGCTGTAAGGGAAGCTATGTGCTTTCTTATGGATCCTCAAATTGGAAAGAAGCTGTGCTATGTCCAATTCCCACAAAGGTTCGATGGTATTGATCGTCACGATAGATATGCTAATCGCAACATCGTCTTCTTTGATGTAAGTTGCACTGCTTCAATAGCACCTCTTATTAGTTTGGGCACCATCTCAAAACACTCACTTCATGTCATTCAAGTCTATATACACAATATAAGATGATCGTTTGTCTTTGAAATTTGTATTTTAATCATGAATTTAAAAGATACGACATTAAAACGATTTTGTTTACTATAAAAATCCACAACCTGTTAAAGGTGTTTCAGAAGTGTCTGTGATTGAATAAATAGTTTTACGAACGAATGGATTGATGGAATCGACTTGAAAAATGGAAAGGTTTGTAGAACTTATGCATTTGTCACCACTTGGTAGAAAATCATTAGATATGAAATGGGCTGGGTATAAAAGGCTGAAAAACATGGGTTATGAATCTAATAGCCCAAATGTGTTTTTTTTTGGGTAACAGATCAACATGAAAGGCCTGGATGGTATCCAAGGCCCAGTATACGTCGGCACTGGCTGTGTCTTCAACCGACCAGCATTGTACGGCTACGATCCACCTGTGTCGGAGAAGAGGCCAAAGATGACCTGTGACTGCTGGCCTTCATGGTGCTGTTGCTGTTGTGGCGGTTCAAGGAAGTCAAAGTCGAAGAAGAAAGGTGTAAAATCTCTGCTTGGCCTTGGAGGACTAGGGAAGAAGAAGAAACTAATGGGCAAGAATTACTCGAGAAAATCATCTGGACCTGCGTTTGATCTTGAAGAGATTGAGGAAGGGCTCGAAGGGTATGATGAGCTCGAAAAAGCATCTCTTATGTCTCAAAAGAACTTCGAAAAACGGTTTGGTCAGTCGCCTGTGTTCATTACCTCCACTCTCATGGAAGATGGTGGCCTTCCTGAAGGGACTAATTCTACTTCACTGATAAAAGAAGCCATTCATGTCATCAGTTGTGGCTATGAAGAGAAAACTGAGTGGGGCAAAGAGGTGGGTTAGCATTATTATCCGCTCCTCTGTCTTTTTGCCGATTTAAGTGTTTGATATTTGGTGGAAGTGAAGAGTTTTGGCGTTGGGGCCCTATTTACAAGATCAAATCTTTAATCTGTGTCTTTTTTTTTTCCTTCCTCAATGAAAACAACTTTGATATTGCTTCCCGGTTGATGAATTTGTTTTACTTACAGATTGGGTGGATTTATGGATCGGTTACAGAAGACATTTTGACAGGCTTCAAGATGCATTGTAGAGGGTGGAAGTCAGTGTACTGCACGCCAAAAAGACCTGCTTTTAAGGGATCAGCTCCAATCAATCTATCAGATAGGTTGCACCAAGTTTTGAGATGGGCTCTTGGTTCTGTCGAAATTTTTCTTAGTCGGCATTGCCCGCTTTGGTATGGCTATGGAGGAAAGCTGAAATGGCTGGAGAGGCTTGCTTATACTAACACTATTGTTTACCCATTTACTTCCATTCCTTTGCTGGCCTACTGCACACTTCCAGCTGTGTGTCTTCTCACAGGAAAATTCATTATCCCAACTGTAAGTACTATTATATTTTGTCATTGCCCGATGAAATCCATTAGGAAAGTTTTGTCTGCAATTTTTTTGGGCTCCTTTTGAAGTGATTACTGCAGAAATCAAAAACAAATTATGTCGTAGGCTCAATTTTTTTGGACTAAAAGCATGAAAAAAAATAACAACAACAACATTTTTGTGCATGTATTATTCTAAAAAACCCGAGTAAGCCCAGGTCATAGGTCTGAAATTTTACTGACAGGTTTATTTTTGTGCAGCTAAACAACCTTGCTAGCATATGGTTCATTGCTCTTTTCATGTCAATCATAGTAACAGCGGTGCTAGAGCTCCGATGGAGTGGGGTTAGCATACAAGACTTGTGGCGCAATGAACAATTCTGGGTCATAGGTGGTGTCTCTGCACATCTTTTTGCAGTCTTCCAAGGCCTCCTCAAAGTCCTTGCTGGAGTCGACACTAACTTTACTGTAACAGCAAAAGCAGCTGATGATGCTGAGTTTGGGGAGCTCTACCTCTTCAAATGGACCACCCTTCTTATCCCACCAACCACTTTGATAATCTTGAATATGGTTGGTGTTGTTGCTGGAGTTTCTGATGCCATTAACAATGGATATGGCTCTTGGGGTCCTTTATTTGGAAAGCTTTTCTTTGCCTTCTGGGTCATTGTGCATCTTTATCCTTTCCTCAAAGGGTTGATGGGAAGGCAAAACAGGACACCTACAATTGTGGTCCTTTGGTCGATTCTTCTTGCTTCAATCTTCTCATTAGTTTGGGTTAGAATCGACCCCTTTTTGCCTAAGCAAACAGGACCAATTCTTAAACAATGTGGGGTGGAGTGCTAATTTCCTTTTGGGATCCTTATTCCTTCTCATGAAGCTTGGTTTCTGCCATATTGCTCGGTTTGTTTCTTGAGTTGTTGTCAAGCGTTCAGCATTAAAATTTTCAGGAACGACATTTTCCAAGTTTTTGCCATTTATGTGATGAACAAAAGCCACCGGCACATGTACACTTGATAAATATATAAGAAATGTAATGCTGGTTTTGAGTTGGAACCACCAATTGTTTGAGCTTACCTGTTTGCAAATGTAAAACGTGGTCTATTAGCTTTGATTTGCTAATACGTATTCCATTCCCCTTTTCAAAGATGCATCAGATAAGTTGTCTGAGCAAGGTTTAACAGTCTGATAGATCCCTTTGTTTGGCAGCATAGAAGTGCTTTGACTAAATATAAGTCCCCTTCAGCAATTCTTTTTGAATCAAAGGAGAAGGAAGGGTGTCAATTCGAGACATTTAATGTAATTTGTTGGGGGGAAAGGGGGAGAGAGGGATTGGGTGTTGTATAGCTAAGGATAGGAAAACACAGTAAAAATGATAGATGTTAGCATAAGAACATCTATATTTGCATTCAAGAGGGCCTTCACATGTACCCGAAAAAAGGGCCTCCACAACACACCCTGACTGGTCAGCCTCTAGGATTATATACACAAGAAACTAACTACATTCGGAGCTTAAAGATTCTAATTGCATTATTGAAAAAGAAATACCTGGAATGTGGAAAAAATAATGAACTGGTTGAAGACTACAACCATGGTTCAACTTGTAAGCATTTTTGGCCAGAAATTGTCCGGTCATGTCCCTTCCTCAGGCAATTCAAAACTTTCCAACTAGTCATATATACTATTTTTGGAAGCTTGTTAGCTTGCTTATTGTTATCATTCCCAGTGGTTCAGGCAGGTAAGCCTGAGTTCTAGCCGATAGTTCTTGTGCAACAGAGCGCATAGTAGGTCGTGTCTCTGGTGTGGAACGTGTGCATGCTAAGGCCACCGTAACTACAAACACCACTTCTTCTGCTAACTGGCCTGTGGGAGGTGGAAGCCGTTGGTCAAGCACATCCTTCAAAAACAAATCTGGATTACTAGACAATGTTGGTGTCGTCGCCACTGATGTTAGAGAAGATAGGAGCTCCCCGGGGTGTCTTCCCATCATAACTTCCAATGCCACCACTCCAAAGCTATAGACATCACATTTCTCAGTGATCCGCATTGTAAGTGCAAGCTCTACAAAACGGAAAACAAAGTTAGCATGTCGTTGAACAATTCACTAATAGAACTTGATCAAGATGTTGATATGCTTGAGCTAAAAACTCGGGGAAAACTTCCAGAATCATGGCTTCCCTGTTCTTAGAACAATGCACTAACTTCAACTGCAAACAAGGACCCTCAGGAATAGAGAGTTGGGTGTTTCTGATATGCGCCAGAATAGAATGAAGAATGATCTGCTCTGCAGATAAACCAGACTACAAAAGAGATGCGTAGTTTACCTGGTGCCATGTAGCCATAAGAGCCAGCGACTGTGGTCCAATTTGAGGAATCTGAGCTTAGAAGCCTTGCGGTGCCAAAATCAGAAAGGCGAGGCTCAAACTCCAACTCGAGCAAAATGTTATTCAGTGATACATCCCGGTGCACGATAGTTGGAGAGCAGTCATGGTGCAAGTAAGAAAGGGCATGAGCTACTCCTTGAACAATTTTAACCCTTGTCGCCCAGCCCATTTCCACTGCCCCTTCCTTACCATACAACACTTTTCCCAAACTTCCTCTCTCCACATATTCATAGACCAAGTACAAGCACTCCATCTTGGAACAGAAACCATAGAGTTTGATGATGTTCCTATGCCTTGTTTCTGTCAAAGTTCGAATCTCATTCTCAAAACTTTGGCGATTTGTCAAGGGAATGTCACTAGAGTCTGAAATGTGAAGCTTTTTAACTGCCACTGTCAGGCCTGTTTCCAGTACCACTTTGTAGACACTTCCAAATCCTCCTCTTCCAATGCAGTACTTCTCGTCGAAGTTATCAGTGGCTCTCATAATATCCCCAAATGTGAATTTGCCTTCTCTTTCCCAGATCAGAGACTCATAATGCTCGGATTTCTTGGTACTTTTAGTCTCTTCATTATATCGCTTGGTTCTCCTTCTAAAGATGAGACATCCAGCAACAATTGCTGCCAAAAATATGAGGCTAACAACTGGAACAGTGACACCAATAAGAATCTTTCTACTGGGTTTGTGTGACTTCCCAGTTGTTGAAGTTGAAGTACAAGGGGATAACCCTTCTGCATCTCCACACAAGCCTGAGTTTTCAGCAAAAGATTTTGCCGGTGCTTGTTGGAATATGTTACCACTAGGGATTGGACCAGACAACTCATTGTAGGAAAAATCAATGAGCTGCAAACTAGTCATGCTGGATAATGCTGGAGGAATTCTACCTGAGAGATTGTTATGTGATAGATTCAGATTCTCCAATGTGGTAAGCCTCCCCAAGCTTGAAGGAATTGTTCCTGATAGTGAATTGTTGCTGAGGTCCAAAATATACTGCAATCCCATTAAGTTGCCAAGCTCAGATGGTATATCCCCTGATAAAGTGTTGTTGCTCAAGCTCAAGCTCAATAAGCTCTCACAATTGCCAAGCTCTTTTGGTATGGTTCCATTCAGCTTGTTTGCAGACAAATCAAGAAATTGGAGCCCTGGTAAGTTGCCAATGCTTGGAGGGACCACTCCTGCCAAATGATTGTTGCTCAAGTTGAGATTGAACAACTGGCCTAGCTTTCCCAATTCTGTTGGAATTTCACCAGTCAATTTGTTTGAGTCCAAACTTAGGACGTGCAACTTTGTCAAGTTGCCTAGCTCAGATGGGATTTCACCTGAAATTTGATTTCCATCAAGTTCTAAATTTGTGAGGCTTTCACATTCTGCCCACTCAGGTGAGAGTTCCCCTGAAAATTGATTGCCACTCAGACTAATGAATTCAAGATTTGGATGAACGCCAAATGCCTCTGAAATGTTTCCTGAGAATTGGTTCACATCAAACCGGACCCTTGTTAGGCCAGAACAGTTCTTCAAGCAATTTGGCACCACCCCAGTAAAATTATTAACGTTCACAGTAAATTGCTCAAAAGCAAAACCTGCACATAATTCAGGAGGCAGTTCCCCAGAGAAGCCGTTATTGGAAAAGCTAACATTTGCCAAAAACAGGTTGTTCTTCCCCAAGTCCCTCGGAATGTTCCCCACAAAATTATTGGAAAACACAGAGAGAGTCTGTAAATTACTGAGGTTGGAAATGGTTTCTGGCAATTCTCCAACCAACTGGTTGGTGTTGAGATCAAGAGTAACCAGCGACGTCAAATTTCCAATCTCAGGTGGAATTGTTCCAGTAAGATTGTTTGAAAAAAGCTGTAAGAGGGTAAGGTTTGTGAAATTGCCAAGGTTTCGTGGAATTGTTCCTGAAAGCTGGTTCTCTGAAAGATCTAACTGCACCAAATTTTGCAAGTTTCCAATCTCTGGTGGAATCGGGCCCGAGAACTGATTCTTGTACAGAAATAGGTAACTGAGATTTGGCAGTAACCCGATTTCTGCTGGTATTTTTCCAATGAAAGAATTGTTTTGAAGTTGCAATGAAGTCAACTCAGTCCAATTGGTGATGAAATAAGGAGAGATCTCCCCAGAAAATGAATTATCGGATAGACCCAAATCAGATAGCTTGATCAAATTGGACAGGGACAAAGGCAAGGTCCCGGTGAGTGAATTCATGGCCACAGCCAAGTAGGTGAGGTTAGTACATAAGCCAAGCTCAGAAGGAATTGTGGAGTTCAAGCTATTCATACTGAGATCAAGTTTATGCAGATTTCTAAGTTGGCCTAAAGACGAAGGAATCTTCCCTTGAAATGAATTGCTGTTCAATTCAAGGATTTCAAGATTGGTTATCAATCCAATATCATCAGGAATTGAGCCAGAGAAGTTATTTGTTCCTAGGCGAAGATTTTTCAGTTTGGACAGCTTGGAAAAATTTGATGATAATGGCCCTTGAAATGAATTAGCAGTAAGATCAAGATATTCAAGCTTGCCGAGATTGATGAATACCGATTCGGGTATTATGCCAGCGAAACTGTTTATTGACAAATTAAGGTAAGTCAGGTTCTGACAATTGAGTATGAATAGTGGGAATTCTAAGGTAAGTTCATTGAAGTAAAAACTGAGGTGTTTCAACAAAGGCATGCTCGAAAATCTTGACCATTCTGGAGTTTCTAAGTAGTTTGATCCGAGGTCTAAGAACCACACCTTTTGAAGATTGCTAACTTGATATGGAACGGTGCCATTGAGATTGTTGCTGTAGAAACTAAGATACTGAAGCTCTTTCAACTGTCCAATCTCGGGCGGTATGATGTCTTCCAAAAGGTTGTTGCTCAGGTCCAAGGAAGTGAGCTTGGAGGAATTGGCTATGGCAGATGGTATAGAGCCACTGAGACTGTTGCTTGTGAGGTTGAAGACGGTGAGATTTGGGAATGAAGTGAAGTTGAATTGGGTAAGTGTTCCGTTGAGGTTTGCATCAGAGAGGTTTATCTCAGAAACAGTTCCAGCAGTGTTGCAGACAATCCCGGTCCAATTACAAAGGTTTCTGAGGTTGCTGAGAGACCATGAATTGAGAGAAGAAGATGATAGGCTGTTCTTCCATTTTACAAGAGCTTCTACTTCTGTTCTTGGAGATGATGTGATCTTCATTGGAAGTAAAGAGAGAAACAGGAGATGAAACAGAAGAACACAGGGCTTTTGAATTGTTGCCATGCTCAGTTTTGTTTAGGAGTTTTTTTTTTTTTGTTTAGGAGTTTGTTTACGAGTTCATGTTCCATTTTAGTAGCCTATTCTCTTATATGTACGTTATAGTAGCAAGAAAGAGAGAGAAATGACGTGATGTACAGAGTACACACAAGCTTAAATGTGACCCAAGTGTGGATTGGACAAAAAAATTTCGATATTGTAACTTTAAAATTTAGTATTTTAATGGGTTTTTTAATTATTTTATTTGGTTATTTTACAATTAAAAAATTTATTATTTTTATAAGTAATTTATCATTTTTGTGGATATTAATGATGCACAAAATTGTCTTATGCAAGATCAATAGTCAAATAGATAAATGTGTGTGATTAATGAATATTTAACAAGCAATTAATGACAATCAAAAATTAAAAAAAATAAGCGAACAATAAAAAATTATAACACAAAGATTTATAGTGGTTCGGTCTGGATGACCTACGTTTATTCTCGAGAACGACAATGGTGTCATGAGTCTTTTAGTGATGAACTATGTAACTGGGAGAATCACTCCGGGTGAATTACAGTGCCTTTTAAAGGGAGAGAGCAACCAGAGTAAAGGGTGTGTGTAAGAGTTTCGGAAGCATGCCCTCAATGTTGAGAGGATTTATATTATATAGTTAGGGTAAGGCGGTGAGATGGTAACGTGAGGGAAAAAATTTCTACTACTTTGGTAAATGTAGTTATGGTAGGAGATCTTCGCGCCTATCCCGATGTTTTCTCCCTCGTGCTCCTATTCTTTTGGAGGGGGACTCTCAGTTGGATTGGACTTGATCCTCGTCTTTAGCTCAAACTTGGATTAGAGTACCAAGGTGAAGAGGGCGAAGGAGAGGTAGGAAGACCAACTGGGCGGCGTCCTCTTGGGTGACCCCCTTGGGTGGCACCCCTTTGAGGGTGTCTCCTTGGACTTAGGCTATTTTAGATGACTTAGGCTCTTCTTTAATGTCTTAGGTTTCCTTTTGATGGGTCGACCCAACTTCGGTTGGACTTTTTCTCTGGTTTTCTCGGTTTATCTAAATTGGGTTTGGCCCAGTCAAATTCGGACTCATCATTTGTCCCCATGCCCCAAGCCTCTGATTTTTTATGAGAGGAAGGGTTTGAGGGCATATGCTTCGTCTTCGCTTGAGTGAGCAGAAATTTTCTTGCTTTCTATGGTGCTTTTTCAGACTTGCTGAATTTATCGGTATCGGATATAATTTTTTTTTTCAAAACATTCTAGTCCACAGCCACCATTATTGACTTTTTTTTTCTTTTTTGGTTGGGTTTGGCCTCCTTGGGTGTTGCCTACTTAGCCTTTTTTTTTCTTCTTTTTTCTTTGGTCTTCTAGGCGTTGCCTCATTTCCCCCCTTCTTTTTCTTCTTTTTTTTTTTGGCTGCCTTTGGGTGCTGCCCCTTCATGCTTTTCTCTTTTTTTTTTTTTGTTGGTTTCTTTCTTGGGCGCCGCCCACTTCTTTCTTTCTCTCTCTTTTTTTTTTTTTTTGCTTTTTAGCTTTGGCGCCGCCCTCTGCTCCTTCTTCATTTTTTTTCTTTTGCTTGGGTGTCGCCCTTTGCTCCCTCTTCTTTTTTTTTTCTTTTTTTGGATCAGCCTTGATGCAAACTGAGGAGGAGCTTTGGCGAAAAGTCCATGGGCAATGTGGGTGATGCTTTATCCCGTGCTGGCGACTTGGGTCTTGAACTAGGCGGTCGTGAAGGTGAGTCAGAGACTGGGCGAGATGGGAGGACCCATCCCCATGGGCGATGCTAACGCCTTGCTGGATGACAACTTCTTTATTGTGGATCCTAGTATGGCATCAAACGTAGGGGAGACTTGGTGGGCGGTGCTAGCTTGTCAGGTGAGGAGCGCATTGTAAACTGCTTTGGACGCCTCCTTTGAATGAGAAAGAGAGTTAGCGTTTCCTTTGGGCTAGAGGGAGAGCTAAACGGTGCCAGGAGAAGACTGGACACTAGTTGGTGCTGTCTGGCATGCATTGGCAATGGAGGAGGCTCTCTTTGGAGTTTTTCCCTCTTCTCAAGAGACTTAGGTTTTATGCCCCCAGTGCTTCTCAGTTAGGGTTCGATTGCTGGGTTGTTTCCTTGGAGATGGGACCTGGTGGTGCCCCCACTCTTTTCTAGACTAGGACTTCTATGTATACTAGAGCTGGCTATTGTACTGCTACAGGAGTTGAAACTTTAGTGGAGACGGCCTGAGTTTCAAAAGTGTACTTGACAAAAATAATGTTATTCCAACATTAAAATATCTAACATGATTACCTACAGAGAGAGACAGACTGTTTATGTGAGAGCAAAGTCAGGGTCATAGAGACCGAGCTACGTATAGTCGCGGGAGATGACTGTCGTAGCAGAGGTGACTACTTGTGCGAGAGCAAAGTCATAGAGGTTGAGCTACGTATAATCTCGGAGATGACTGTCGTGGCATATGTGACTACTTGCGAATGAGA
Source organism: Ilex asprella (assembly GCA_023539305.1). Taxonomy (NCBI): domain Eukaryota; kingdom Viridiplantae; phylum Streptophyta; class Magnoliopsida; order Aquifoliales; family Aquifoliaceae; genus Ilex; species Ilex asprella. The sequence continues at coordinate 3,509,828 of CM042187.1, read as the reverse complement.
GCAGAGTCATAGAGGCCGAGCTACGTATATTCTCGGAGATGGCTGTCATAGTAGAGGTAACTACAAGCGCGAGAACAGAGTCATATGCCGAGCTACATAGAGTCTCGGGTGATTACTATCATAGCATAGGCTTACTAGGTGACTACATGAGCGAAAGCAGAATCATATGCCGAGCTACATAGAGTCTCGGCTGATGGCTGCCATAGCAGAGGCTTACTAGATGACTACATGCACGAAAGCAGAGTTATAGGCCGAACTACGTATAGTCTCGGATGATGGTTGTCATAGCAGAGGCTCATTCCATTGAGATGGAGATGAGGAAGACGTTAAAGAGCTGGGTGCTTGGTGCGAGGGGGCGAGACCCATCGTCTAGGTGTCATCATAGAAGGCTCCCTCAAGGTGGAGGGGGCAAGCCCCTCGTCTGGACGGCATCATGGGAGGTGCCCAAGGTGGGGGGATGTCTTTTGTCTACCTTGTTGTTAGGTTATGTTCTATAAATTATTTGTAAATTTTAGGAAAACAAGACAATTTTGGACACAATAATCTTCGCAAAATTTCATAAATAATAAGTAACTAAGACAATAAAAGATAGATAAAAGATCCGGATGCTCGATGCCCCATAGGTGGGCCAAGACTTTCCTGGTGGAGTTTGGGTCACTTCTCCTAACCCTTAGGCGATCGTCTGGACTTCTCCTAGAGGTTGCTGGTATTCTTCGTCATCCAGGTCCCGACCAGGTGGGCTGGCTGGCTTGTCATCTGCCAACAATGTACTACTTTAAGTGGCCACGTTGTATGAGTCCCTCGATCTGCCTTTTAAGATCAAAGTAGTCGTCTGTGTCATAGTCGTGGTCGCGGTGGAAGAGACAGTATTTGCTGGAATTTCAGTGCTTGGGGTCAGACTTCATCTTCTCAGGCCAGTGAATAGCGGGGTCATCTTATATCTAGAATAGGATGTGGTCCACCGAAGCATTGAGCTGCGTGAAGGGTTGTTCTCTCTCAGAAGTGGGGGGCCAAGGCGGTCCTTGACATAGATTATCTCTGTCCTATTTCATTTGTTCTCTACCTCTCATTTGCCTTCACGGGTGTCTTTCCTTTTCTCTCCTCCTCAAGAGGACTCACCTTGACAGGCTTTGGTGACGTCTTCGGTGTTCATATAATTTTGTGCCCTAGACAACAGCTCGGGCATGCTATAGGACGACTTTTTGAGGATTGAGAACATGAAACTAGAGGTGCGAAGGCCGGCGATGAAGGTAGCCAAGGCCACCTTGTCATCCGGCTCCTCAATCTGGAGAGCCTCCTTGTTAAAACGAGTCAGGTAGTCTTTCGGGCTTTCATCCCTGTCCTACTTGATGGTGAACAGGTGGGTCACTGGTTTCTAATGTCAGCGTCCCCTAATGAAATGGGAGACAAAAGATCTGTTGAGTTCTACAAAGGAGCGGATAAAGGAGGGCTTGAGTTTGGTAAACCATTGGTGAGCGAACCCCTTCAAGGTGGTGAGGAAGGCTCTACACATAATCTCATCAGACACGTTGTCAAGTTGCATGAGAGATTTGTATGTGTCTAAATTGTCCAAGGGGTCTCTAGTGCCGTCGAATATCTCAATGGTAGGCATCTTGAACTTCAAGGGCAAGGGGTAATTGACAATATCAACAATGAATGGAGTATCAGTACTCCTTACCAAGTCTACTGTCTCGGGTGTCTGTGCCTTGATGGAGTTGAGGGAATCACCAAGTTGGTTTTGCACCTCTCTAATATTCTCGTCCCACTAATTGAGGACATTCTTTGTCGGGTGATGGTATTGATTTTCATGGTCTCCGTATTGACTTTGTCCATCTTCGTTCTCCTACACAAGCTCATGAGGAGGGGGGACTCATGAACTTCCTACCTGCTAAGGAGGGACTGGGCGAGGTGCGTCCTGGTGTGGCCTTGGAGCATTCTAGTGAGGGGTTGCTAGATGCCCAAGAATAATAGGTTGTGGTTCCTCTCCTGTTGGAGGGAGTGGGGCTCCTTCCATAGGGGCGACAAGTTGAGGGATGACCCCTTGCTGGGTGAGCATCAGTTGAATGAGTTGTTGGTTCTGCTTTACCAGCGACTGCATAGTCTATAAGAGCTGTTGTCCAACGACCGGGATTGTCGTAGCTAACGGATCTGAAGGTGCGAGGGGAGGTGGAACCTCCTCCCAATGTGCTGGGTTGTCGTCTCTCGGCTGTTGAGACATCGACCTGGTCATGATCGTCATGGATTGCAAGAGGGTTGCAAGGTGGTAGAAACTCAGTCGTTCCTACAGGACGGCATCAAACTGATGATGCACAAAATTGTCTTGTGCAAGATCAACAGTCAAGTAGATAAATGTGTGTGATTAATAAATATTTAACAAGTAATTAATGACGATCAAGAATTAAAAAAAATAAGCAAACAATAAATAACGGTAACACAAGAATTTATAGTGGTTTGATCCGGGTGACCTATGCCACTCTTGGGAACTGCAGTGGTGGCTTGAGCCTTTTATTGATGAACAATGTAACCGGGAGAATCATTTCGGGTGAATTACAATGCCTTTTAGAGAGAGAGAGTAACCAGAGTAAGGGGTATGTGTGAGGATTTTGGTGGCGTGCCCTCAATGTTGAGAGGACTTACATTATATAGTTAGGGTAAGACGGTGACGTGAGGGAGAAGACTTCTACTACTTTGGTAAGTGTAGTTATGGTAGGAGATCTTCACGCCTATCCCAATTTTTTCTCTCTCGTGCTCCTATTCCTTCGGAGGGGGACTCTCATCTGGATTGGACTTGATCCTCGTCTTGAGCTCGGACTTGTCTTGAGTTGGTGTGGCTTGGACTTGGATTGGAGTACCAAGGTGAAGAGGGCAAAGAAGAGGTAGAAGGACCAACCGGGCGGCGTCCTCTTGGGGTGTCCCTTGGGCGGCGCCTTCTTGGGTGGCACCTTTTCGAGGGTGTCTCCTTAGACTTAGGCTCTTCTAGATAACTTAGGTTTCTCTTTGATGCCTTAGACTTTCTCTTGATGGGTCGACCTAACTTCGATTGGACTTTTCCTCGGGCTATCTCGGTTTATCTAAATTGGGTTTGGTCCAGTCAAATTCAGCCTCATCAGGTATTTTTATTATTATTGCAGTAATTATTTTTATCACTTTTTTCAATATAAAAAAAATTAATATTTTTGTGTGTAATTTACCACTGTTATGGTAATTATTTTTATTATTTTTTTTGGTACAATAATAATAATAAAAATAAGAGCAATGCTACATATCCCAAATATACATCCCAAATTAATGGAAACTATTAGATAAGTGAGTCACATCAATTTTTTTTATTGGGACTCATTCATTCAATGATTTCCATTAATTTGGGATGAATATTTGAAATATAAATTTAAAATATAAAGCATTACTCTAAAAACACTCGCAATAGTGATACAAGTATTCACAAATAATAAATATAATAAATAAAGGTGTAAAAAGTCTAGGGATCTCTGCACGTTTTTAAATGCTTTGAAAAGTTCAATTGAACTGAAGATAGAACCAACGTAGCAATTCCCAGCTTGTAAACTAGTTGACTTGCACACTAGTTCACATCTAAGTCAGAAGAAAATAAATATTATTTTAGTTAGAGAGAGATACCTTTTCAAGTGGTGAATCCACAAGTTCAGTGGACAGTTTTGGACCATCCATTCCTCTTGGATTTAGTGGCATAGCTTAAATTGTGTACCACTCTTCAGACGGAAGCCGTCGATTAACAACTCTTAATGGTAGCTTAAGTAATAATAAATACAAATTACAAATTTAGAGATCGAAATTTTGTAATCTCTTCGTTACGTGAAATTTATCTCTTACAAATATTCTAGTATTGACATAGATGACCTACATTTGACCAAATTGAGAGAAAAATTAGTCGATATGTGTATAAACTAGTCCATATACCTTGACCGTTAAACAAAAAAAAATTGTCAACTAACATATTTACTTACTAGTAGGTGAAGAGCAAATATAGTACCCAATTCAGTGAAGTTAGTTACGAATTACGATTCAAACTTGAAAAAAAATTAGGTTCAGCTCAATGAAATTTAATAATGACTTGAAAAATGTTAAAATCTATGTTAAAATATTAGGATTGACTCCAAAACAATATTATTTTATTTTATCTTAATTACGTTTATTTGTAATTTCACATTATAAAAAACAACTCTTTGGAGCTACCTCACATCGAATAATCTTGGTGTTAGGTGTGTGTATATAAAGTCCTATGACATTATCACTTTTAAATGGTGGTGTTGTAGTGGTCCTGTGTGTGTGAGTGTTTCGTTTCTTTCGAAAAAATTAATAGCATGCTGTAAATTGTGTGCATGCGACAGCCCCAACGCTGCTTGTGTGGGTCTGATTCTTCAACTTAGGCATGCCTAGGGGGCTGAGGCTATCCCACATCGGATAGCCTTGATGTTGGGTGTGTGTGTGTATATAAGACTCTATGATACTACTATTTTTAAGTGACTGTGTTATAGTGATTCTATTTCGTTAAAAAAAAAAAACCTCTTTGATTCCTAAACTTATTCGAAATAAGAGAAAGTGGTTAGAGTTTGCTCTCAACTCACTAAGCTTATTTTCAGTAGCTGTGTAATGCTAAGGTGGACTAGTCTACTTAGCACGGTTAAACAAGTCAAGTATGAATATTTTTTTAGGCTCGTTTATGTATAAATAGTTAAACAAATCAGTTCATTTATATATAAATAAAATTTTAATTAAATTTAAATACAGCTCGATTAACAGCACTAAGTCTACTGACTCTCCATTGGTCCTCAACTTTGAATTTTTGCCCCAATGATGGACATGGTTCACGGATGCTTAGGATCCACCGCAAACGACACTAACCCAACACTCTTTTTACAGTCAAAGTCAACTGTAGAATGATAAATTCAAACTTCTGCATTTAAAACAGTTAATGCTGATTCCGTATATATTCAATGAAAAACATAGATGAGACTGATGAACTGTGGAAAGAGTAATCCTATTTGGATTTAAAATATTGATCGAATTTATTGATATAATGATCTGACTGTAATAGAACTATTAGGTCAACACCAAATTTCAATGTTTGATGAGCCACAGCTAATCCAAAGGTCATATTAAATTAGATCTCAATAACATTGCTCATGTGAAAAATGCATACAACAATATGAAAGCAGTTTCACCATAAATTAGAATAAAAAAGGATCTAATGTTATATATGTTGCTCTATTATAATTTAGAGATCACGAGATCGAGTTACGGAAACAGTCTTTTTGTTTGTAAGAGTAAGAGTGCATACATCTAACCCTCCCCAGACCCTATAATGACAAGAGTCTCGTGCACGGGTCCGCCTTTTTTTTATCAAATGTTATATATGATTGGTTTTTGTAATCTTTGTAGTTGAATAATCCCACCATGCTCACTAATGTCAAATTGATATATTGAAAATTTGTCATTCTTCACCTCCTTGAATCTTCAAGATTGGCTGCATTGCATGTTCAAATGTAGTCAGGGTCTCTAGTTACAACACACTAATTCAAACTCAGTTCAAAATCTGTGAAATGAAATGAAAGAGAAGAGATGGAAGTAAAGAAAACAATCCTCTAAGATGGTGTTCATGATCATGAATACTGTTCTGTTCTTTCTGAAAAACCAAGTAGCATTAATGCCAGGAGCAGAGAGAACCCCATAGCTACTAGTCATGCTTTGTGAAAGTGAAACTCAGACGGAAAGTCACATCAATAGACAATACAGAGAGAGTTTAATTATATGGGAAAGCAATCAAAGATAAATTATCTTCAAATTAAACAACTGAGAGAATTCCTTTAACTAATTCGCAAGCATGTCGTAGTTTGGCAACTTCAATAGCATGACAAACTTCCACAGGGATTTTCAATCTTGACTGTTTCAGACTAAAGAGTACTCATGAACTTCATCCTCAGCTCGATTAACAACTCCCAAAGTTTGTGGCAATCCTGTGAAAATTTTTGATCTATTCCAAATGTAGACAGTTTAAACTGAATATTTGAACAATAGACAATTTCTATATTCCACCATAAAATTTCTACATTACACCTTAGGATTTTAAACATTTTTAAGTGCTGGCTCGATGAAATAAATCTAGCAGCTAACTAAAATTTCTAAACTATATATCTCCAAAAACATTGACAATTTTCATCCACCTAATGGCAATTTTACGCAACCTTATCACAACCCAAACCAACTTCCGAGCTTTTTATACTTTCAAAATAAAGTAAGAGAAGTAACAAAGATCGCAATTAAACATCATGTTAAACTGCAAGAGAACTAAGGATGTGTAGAGGCCAAAACAGATACTTTAGCAAGCACCCAAGAGCGAAGGTAAAGGAAAGAATGCTGGAATCAGTAATAGATAAATCAATCAAATTTTGTAGCCATAAATCAAACCAATAAGGAATTACAACAACAATACAAATTCACATAATCCACACAGAAATAAACATACAACAGCTACTTAAGGAAGTGTACACACAAACAGAAACATAAAACACGCCACGAACACCCTCCCAAGCTTCCCCCACAGTGAACAGGAGCGATCATGAGATTAAGTTTCAGCACCACCCTTGTTCAATGCCATCTCCATCCACTCCATTCTCCAACCTTGTCTTCAAATGGAGTAGCATGCCAATTCACTCTAACTCTATACACGCATCACTACTCATTAGGGCCAAAATTACCAGTAACCAAAAAAACCCCCAAATCTCACTTCACAAATACCTCTCTATGTTTTCTGGTTTTGCTTGGTATGTCTTTATTGGAAGAAGCCGAACCAGAATAATCCCTGGCTGTCTCATTCCAATAGGTTCCTACAGTACCTATTATAGGCATCTCGTCAGGGCTTCGACTAGGGGACCTCCTTGGTGAGCAAGATGCTGAAAATTGTTTCATCTCCTCAACAGTCAATGCACCCAAAATTGGTCTATCTTCAAAGCTCCTAATTGAATTTGATCCTTGTGACATACTCTTCTCAGATGTAATGGTTTCGAGCCTGGTGAAGCTAGTCTTATTGGCAGGAGTAGTTTCAGGCGAAACTAACCAAGTTGAAAGACTAGCATCAACTGCCATTTCTTGATTTAAATTATCGCGTTGATCACATTTTGACTTGAAACTGAAGGATGATTGCTTAAAAGTCGGTTCTGAACTAAACAACATACGAGGTGCTTCTTGATCTGCTGTAAAATTCTCCTTTTGAGGGTTCAAAGATGGTGCCCCTTTCGATTTCACAGCTTTCCACTGAATGAGATTCTCCACTGGGTTCAGCACAGGATGAACATAGACACTCCTATCTCTTGCATTTCGGTTAGACCCAATACATTCCACTCCTTGCCCACTAAAGCCACATAATGCCATTGGACTCTTTACAACCTCCATAATCTCACGCACCGAAGAACTATTAGTCCTTGACTCCATGGATGTAGTTGGAATGGACTCGGACCACACTTCTTTAACTTCAATCCTATCATCACCATCCTCATCACCATAGTCTTCTTGTTCCTCCTCCCCCTCCTCCTCCTCCTCCTCCTCATCATCATCATCCAAATCACTATCTCCGTAGTCAGCTTCATCGTCACTATCTCTGCAGTTCTGGTACCTATGATTTTGGGAGTAAGATCCAACACTGGAAGTGACTGAATCATCTTCAGAAACAGAACTAGATTGGCTTGCTTTTGCCACATTTTCCTTCTTTTCCTTCTCCCTAACTTTGTCCCTCTCTATTAAAGAATCAACACTTTCATTGATCGAGACGTTCTCATATGTTGTGACGTTCGTATCAAATGTAACTTTCTTTCTCGTACTCAAGCTCAACAATTGTTCCTCAGAATTATCTCTACAAACCAAAATTCATACAAATTCAATTCAAAAATTATATTACAGAAAATAGAGAAAACATGTAGTGTTTTTATTTTTGAAAAAGAAACATAAAAGATGAAAAGGGACGGGAATGATCCATGAATTAGGCATATAAGTGGCAACTTTTCAACAAGTTTTGGGAGCCTTAAAAATTATTTCTGTATGGGGGAACTCTTGATTATACTGAGATTTTCCAAGCTTTTTAGTGGCGCCG
>CM042187.1:3484569-3501306 GCA_023539305.1 Ilex asprella | reverse complement strand
ATCCAAATCCATTGTTGAGAAGCAAATTTTTTTTGGTGATAAAAGAAGAATTCATCTCAAGCATCCAAAAAGATTGATTACTGACCGCAGCTCCGAGACCAGGGTGGTGGGCTTTTCTGCTATACCCTGCTCTGAAGACAAAGGAGTTTGGAAAGGCCACTGATTTCCATGCCTCTGCAACAAAATTCATAGGTTAATTGAGTTTGTCTAACAAATTAAGGGGACTAAAAGGGAAAAGTTTAAAATCCGTTTGGTTGCTCAGAAAATTTTGAAAACAAGAATCAAAGAAATTAATGATAAATTTGAGAATTTCTATAATGGGGACCTGATAGAACAAAAGCCCAACTCAACTTCACCAAAAAACAACTACTAGGTTTAGTTCAGTTAATCCCGTTAGTCTTCTGAGATCACAAACAACAGAAACGGGTTACTCGGACATTGTTCTGTTCTTTTTCTTTGAGTTTCTTTCTCAGCAACCAACCAAAGGGAAAGAAAAAATCAAAGACGACATGGTGATTAATCTAGAAGATTGGCTTACTTGGTCTCGAGGGATGACCTTGTTCCTCTGTCTTCGGCGTTTCCGATCATTAGACCCACCAAAACAACCAAGGAAACAGCCCATTACATAGCAGAGATAGACTCTCTGCTCCGAGTATCAGACAGTTCCTTGATGTTCCAGTGGACAATAAAGATTCTGGGTTCAAAGAGTCTTCATGTTCGGAGAAGGAGAAAGAGAGAAACGAGAGAGGAGCGTTAAATTGTGAAGGAAAAGGTGATGAAGAAGAAAAAGGCACCAAACGGTCAAGTTCTGGTAGGGGGCTTTATTATTTTTTGGGTTTTTGCTTGAACAGCAAAATGACCGTTAGAGTTCATTATGATGCAAATGGGGTTTGTGAACAGACTGTCTGATTTGAAAACCCAAAAAAATAAAAAATAAAAACTGTATTATTATTTAGGATAAAGTTATGCTACACAAATTGTTACCCAAATCTTATATCTTAAATGATGTATCAAAATCTCGTACATTGAATATTTGGTGGAGTTAGTAAATCTCACTAATTCAACCATCTGCATTGATTTAGGATACAAAATTTGGACAAAAATTTGTAAAGCATAGCAATTGCTCATTTATTTAAGTAGGACACTTGTACACCAATGGGTGTTAATTCGTGTCCTATAACCTGCATGTCAATATTTTCATGTCGTATTATTATTATCCGTATTGTGTTTATATCAAGACTTACGGAAAAAAAATATTTAGTGTGTTGTTAGTAACAAATATTAATATAAATTATTTATTATGTGTATTTAATAATCGTGTCATGTTGAATTTTTATCAACAATTTAGAGTTGACAACACTTATATAATAAATTACTAAGGAATGAAATATGAAGACGAGATAGATATAAGCATGAAAAAAGACTAATAAAAATAAAAGGCTATGAATTATTATTAGTAGTTAAGGGACAATATACATATTTTATAGTGAGTACATTAAACCCCATTACTCTTCCTTAGAGTAAAAACTTGATTTGATACAAAAAAAAATTGTAATGAACAGATTCAAATTTAAAGAAAGACAAATTCAAATTTAAAAGAATGTGAAATGTGGTCATTAGATGTATATAAGAGAATGAAATATGACTATCGATGATTTGACTAAAGTTTGAGTCTCTCTTAATTTGAGTAAAATTTAATTTTTTTTAATTTTGTATGAGTATAGGTATGGGTGTAAGTATGGGTGGAGCCACCCTTGGACTAGGGTGGGCATGTGCCCCCCTAAAAAAAAAATTTGACATTAGATTTATATGTTTAAAAATAAAATTTAGATATATTTAATTGTGTCTATCCTCAAATATTTTTTTTGACATTAGATATATAGTATTTAAAATAAAATTTAGACATATTTAATTGTGTCCACTTTATTATTGTGTTATTGTGATATCAATTAAGATAAACAGGTACTTAAATAATAATTAATTTTTAAATAATGTTATTGGAACTAATACATTGTGATATTAAATTTAATAGTGAGTCTCTACATTTAATAACGTGTACTATCCATCTAATGGTTGCAAACCATTGCGCTCCTACCACCAATTAAATTTTGAATATTTTTTGGTTAAGATATAAAATTAAATTTTGAATTGGATCCAACTACTATTATTCTTAAATTTTTAGGCACATTTTGGACATGTTCAAATAATTTTTAAACGGTCATTTTTTTAAATTATAGGATTATTTTGTTTTGTATAGAAATGAGCACTATTATGTAATACATTATAGGGTAATAAATGAAAGACTCTTATTATCATTTTGTATATAGAAAAAAAAGTATTTATTGATATCATTGATTTGTAATTCTTTTAAATGATAAACAATAATCAGACTTAATTGTAAAATGATAATAATTAGTCTCATACGAAGTTTTAATTAATTTATTTTTATTTTTTGTTTGTAAATTCCATGCAAATCGTTGTTTAAGCTTTTATGATTAATGATTTTTTACGTACAATTATAGTAAATATGAATTTATGAACTTCTAAGGTCAATTGAAAAAAAAATATTATTTAGATCTAATTTAATGACATAATTTAATGCACCCCTTTGATTGAAAGCAAATTTCATATAACATTGAAATTTACAACTAAAATAACAGTTAAATTGAATTAAGTATCTATAACATTGATAAAAAAATTAAAATTTATTAATGTATCTACCTTAAAATATTTTTCTGGCTCCACCACTGGGTGTAAGATTGGAGAAAATTTTTAACTTATTTTTACTCAAATTTAAATTTGTGTTTGAAAAAGGTGAGAATTAAAAATGTGCTAAATTAATAGTATAGATGGACTGACCGGGCTAGAAAAGCCCATGCACATTAGGGTGAAAAATTTAAGGATTAGAAATACTCTGAATTAAAGAAAATGTTATTTGGACCTAATTTGAAAACCTAATTTAAAAACTTAATGATGTACAATCATTGTGGGTTCTATCTCACATTGGAACTCACAATTAAACCAATAGTTATATCGAAGTCACATCATTAAATCTCCAGATTAAGTCTCTAAATAAACTTCCTATGACATTGCACTTGAATTCATAGTAGTATAGATAAGGGCGGTAAATGGGCCGTTGCACATGGACTAACCGGGCCAGAAAAGCCCATGCACATTTGGTATTTTTTATTGAGTTTTTTGGAGCCCGGTTCCTAGGCCCAATAGAATTCCAAAAAATAAAAAATAAAAATTATGGTTGAGTCTTCCTTATTTTTTTAAAGAACTTATAACGGGTTTAGTCAGTCAAAAAAATTTATTTAAAATAAATTCATTTTTAATTTTACTAATAAATAGTTAAGTCCACTATTTTTAAAAAATTTCAAAATATCCTTAAAAACAGTTTTAAATTAATTTCTTAACTTGAAAAGTATTATCTGTAAAATTCGAAAATAAATAAATAAATAAAATTAAAATTCTAATTAAAAGAGTAAAATAATAATTAATTGTTAAAGTACAGGTAAAAAATATAAATTTTTAAAAATATAAAAAAAATTAAAAAACATTGGACCTCCTGATCTTTTTTCTCAGATCTACAAAAAATAACTATAATGCCATCATATAATTAAAACATCTATTGTAAAAACTTACGTCATCATAATGTACTTTCTTCTTCATAAAATACAAATCGTCAAACAAATTCAATAAAATATAATTAATAAAATAGATAGTCAGACAGGTACACTAAAATACAGTTAATAAAATATATCATCATACAAGTACACTAATGTCGTCCATAAACATAAATCATTAGATAGATACACTAAAATACAAAATATCAGCCAAGTGCATAGATCCTCAATAACAAACACAAAAAAAATAACTCAAAAAACACATCAAAATTTCCCTATTTTGCAAACTTGCTTTATGGGTGATTGGCAAGAAAGAAAAAAAAAAGAGAATCTTGTGTTTGTGTGCTCATGTAGAAACATGTAAATCCTAGACAGAGATGAAGGAAGATGAGACCAAACCCACCTAAATCTGAAAATGATTGAAATAAGGGCATATTTGGTATATTTTTTGGGATTAGTTTAGATTGGCTTGATGAAACCTGAATTTGATCCAAATATAGGATTCAACTTTTAATGTTATCCATACTCATGTTTGGTATGCGCAGGGATATATGATTATTATGATAATATATTTGTATATAAATGATTATTTTACCCTTTACCTAATTTGTATATATGAGGTATATAGGATATATAGGGGTATAAATATCATTTGTATGTTAAACCCCCAAACCCACATATGAAACCCACCCCCCTTGGGTTTCATGAAACCCATGAATGAGGGTTTCATGACCGGGACGGGTTTGGAATCATATCCTTACTTTACACATACCAAATATGAGTTTAAGGGAGTTTACTCCCTAACCCATGTTCTCAAATCCCTCCAAACCTCCATACCAAACACACCCTAAGTTCTTTGACAGTTTAAGTTTATCACCTCAGCACTCCACCCATTTGTGTTTAGATATTTATTTAGATTTACCGTGATGTTCTCTGGATGTGGGGTTGGGGGGAGGGGGGCGGGGGAGAGTGCTAAGAGTGAAATCACCTCCTTTTCTTGGACAATCAATCTTCACACAGACAGTGTTTTGTGTTCAAATGAGCAAGTAGGTGCACACACAGGTCTATATATATACACAAAAGCATAAAAGAGAGAAAACCTAACTATATTTTAAGATAAAATCATGTGATAAAAATAAAATGAGCAATAAAAATACATTAAAAATCTAACCTCCAACGTATGTGCTAGCACGGGGACCACATCCCATTTTTTTAAATGCACTAATGACCTTTCTATATACTAAAAATACGATTGGACTAAAATTAGTTTACAAATCAAAGGAGGAACCCTAACCTAATTAATTATTTTTTTATTTTTATTAGTTGAAAAATAAAAATAAAAAATATTTTTCAATACCGACTCGAGACTTACTTATCCTTTAATTTCAGTAGATTGTCTTGTTCTATAAGCCTTTTCATTGTCGAAAGTCACACTTCCCCCTCAATCTTTTGGAGATCCTCCTTTCTAAAAGAGGCGACAAGAATTGGCATATCATTTCAAATTCAACTCCCTTGGAACTAAATTTCAACAAATTATCTCTAAATATCATTTCGATTTCATAAAAGTCAATCGATTATTTATACAAGTTAGATAATATACAAATATATAGTACAAATCAAATGACAATCGAATCATATTTTATTACACTTAAATCCAAATCCATGGTATCTCAAGGTTTAAAATCACTTACAAAACCACATACAATGCGTCAAAATGATCAATCCACTCTGTCCCTTCCTGAAGCTGCTAAAGCATTTTTCTTCTTCTTCTTCCATATCTGTACCAAGATATTATATATGTAACTGTAGATGATGTGGGCGTTACTGTGACTGTGACTTCGGAAACGTTCTATTTTATTAAATGGATATAAATAAACTATTTCCTTTCTTACATTAATCCATGCAGAGTCAACTGGAAGTATTTTTTATTTAATGATAGTGGTTTGAGTCCATCATCACAAAAATTATTTTCTCATTAACTTGTAGCCTATGAACTGTCTCTAGATTCCTCTTGTCGCTTACAATCTTGCTTATTTTAATTTGGTCGATGATGCAGAGGGAAATCCAAGAAAAAGAGACGAAATGGTGAACAATAGAATACTGGGTTGATAATGATACCTCTAGGAAATAAGTTGAAAAAGATCAAAATTGTACATGTTGGAGAGGATATTAAAATACTAGTTCCTGTAAACCCTAAGGTTATAAAAAACCAGACCATTTGTCACATGATGTACAAGCAGAAAGAAGCTCTGTAGGATCTCATATCCTTACTCCACCATGTCAAAGGTAGAAGAAGAGAAAGGAAGTGTGGATGGAAGAGACGATTACACACAAGATGGTACTGTGGATCTCAAGGGTAGGCCCGTCCTAAGATCCAAAACAGGGAGATGGAGAGCTTGTTACTTCATGCTAGGTAAGTATTGTATTATTTAGTATCAACCCGAAATTTTGAACTCAAAACCTTAAACCCTAAAAAAACTAAGAATCTTGTTCTTCTTCTGTAGAACTTGAACTTCTTTCTAAGATATTTCCCATTATAATTCTCTTGGAGTTTCATATGTAGGGTATGAAGTCTTTGAGAGGATGGCATACTTTGGAATTGCATCAAACCTTGTGCTATATTTGACGAACAAGCTACATGAAGGCACTGTGAAATCATCAAATAGTGTCACTAACTGGATCGGCACTGTATGGATAACACCCATATTAGGTGCATATATTGCAGACACTTATCTGGGTCGTTATTGGACTTTCATGATTGCATCAGCAATTTACCTCGTGGTATATATAGTCCTTAGATTTCATTTCAATCATGTCCATATAAATGAATATTTCCACTGCATAAAAATTGTGAAATATTTTTATCATGCCAAACAAACCAACACACCACCTGCATGTACACTTGGGCTCGAGGAAGGATTCGAGTCTGGGTTTTTCAGATCGATACTTTCTGATTAGGATAAACTAGCAATTTGCTTGTGAGAAAGACTTCTTTCGTCTAAATTTGGCATAATTTAATTGTAATCATGCTATGTCTCAGGCTTTTTGCTCTTCTAACGGTAAAAAATGGCCAGCTATTCGTCAACGCCCTTCGTGTGGCTTTGTTTATCCTATTAACCTTATACTAATGAGTAATGCCTAATTACCAAAGTTCTAAACCAAAAAAATTTCCAAAGGCCTAATGATCTGGGCTGCAAAACTACCCCAATATGTTAGCAAACGATTCATGGGCCGTGGGGTTCCTTAAATGCCCGAGTGGCCATTGGGTCATGGGCCAGGCAGTCTGCCACATGGTGACCTACAGACGACCTGTTAGCCTGGCCGGTAGATGTAGCCCGAGCTTGGCCCATCGACCCATGAAAAATTCAAAAAAACAAAAATATGTGTCATATCTGAAAAAGATAAGCTTTTCTATTACAGGGAATGTGCTTATTGACACTAACAGTTTCTGTGCCATCCCTGAGGCCTCCATCTTGCGGGCACAACGTGAAATCGGAAGACTGTGACAAAGATGCGTCATCGTTTCAAGTTGGTATTTTCTATTGTGTATTGTACATAATTGCAATAGGAACAGGCGGAACCAAGCCCAACATCTCAACCATGGGTGCGGACCAATTTGACGATTTCGAGGCCAAGGAGAGGACCCATAAGCTCTCCTTCTTCAATTGGTGGATGTTTAGCATTTTCTTTGGTACCCTCTTCTCTAATACCTTCTTAATATACATACAAGACAATGTGGGCTGGACCTTGGGCTATGCCCTTCCAACACTCGGACTTGGAGTATCAATAGCTATGTTCGTGGTGGGCTCACCCTATTATAGACACAAACGCCAATCAGGAAGCCCATTGACAAGAATGGCTAAGGTGCTTGTAGCTGCAGTGAGGAAGTGGAATGTGGTTCTCCCTGATGATCCAAAAGACCTCCATGACCTAAGCTTTGATGAATACTCAAACTCTGGCAAGTTCAGAATCGACCACACCCCTTCATTAAGGTTGGTCTCTCGTGTTCCAAATATTTATCTTTTCATTGTACATAGAGTTTGTTCGGATTCAATCTGATTATGATTCGTTTAAATTAAAATATGAATTGAATTTAATTAGATTTTAAGTTCGTTTATACACGGAATCCAAGTACCTTGCAACTTGAATAAGGCTTGGTGCAATTCAAATAAATTCATGTCAACAAATAATTATAATATCATTGTTTAACAATCTATATCGAAAATACGAACAATCTCAAACTTGTCTCTAAATAACTCTAAACCATATACAATCTATTATGGTTGGCTAGATTTTATTTTTGTTGAAAATTTTGTTATTTTAGGATTGATAACATACTACTGTGGCTTAATTTGTAATGGTTTTGTGGAGATTTTGTGCCCACTATTAGCTTCGGTTCGACTCAATACTTTGAACTTTCTGTAGAGCCAAGGTCGAGCGTGAATTTAAGCTTAACAGTTGAACTTGAGTTGGGCTCAAACTCCACCAATCACAACTAAACTAAATCTGAGCATACTAAGCTCGGGTTAGCTAATATCTTATGCAAATCTCCCTACTTGTTTTCACCATTTTGTATCTTGGCTTGCATTGCATTGCCTGCAGGCTTCTTGACAAAGCAGCCATTAAGAGTGGGCTAAGTTCATCATGGTCACTATGCCCAGTGACCCAAGTTGAAGAAACAAAGCAAATGCTAAAAATGCTCCCCATTTTAGCAGCAGTATTCATTCCAAGCTCCATGTTAGCACAGACACACACACTCTTCATCAAGCAAGGCACCACATTGAACAGGAGCATGGGTCCTTACTTTAAAACCCCTCCGGCATGCCTCACTGCATTTGTGACGATCTTCATGCTGATCAGCATCGTGATCTATGACCGCTTCTTTGTCCCAGCTATTCGTCGGTACACCAACAATCCAAGAGGGATCACATTGCTGCAAAGGATGGGGATTGGACTTGTTTTACATGTCGTTATCATGTTGATTGCTTGCTTTGCTGAAAGAAAAAGACTTAGTGTCGCAAAAGAGCATGGGATTTTCGGGAAAAAAGAAATTGTTCCTCTTTCGATCTTCATTCTTCTCCCTCAGTTTGCTCTAATGGGGGTTGCTGATAACTTTTTGGAAGTAGCAAAGCTTGAGTTTTTCTATGACCAAGCGCCCGAAGGCATGAAGAGCCTTGGAACTGCCTACTTCACAACCAGCTTTGGAGTTGGGTACTTTCTGAGCAGTTTTCTTTTGTCAACTGTGGCAGATATCACCAAGAAGAATGGCCACAGGGGATGGATTTTGGACAACCTCAATACCTCTCATTTAGACTATTACTATGCTTTTTATGCTGTCCTGAGTTTTATCAACTTTCTCTTCTTTCAAGTTGTGGCAAAGTTCTTTGTTTATAACACAAACGTTGACTACACCCAGAGGGAGTTACAGGAACCTATGGAGACCTTGCCAAAGGAAGCTACATCTGAAGATGAGAATTCCTTGAAGAATTTAGTGAATTGACAGTAATCTTGTAGCTTGTTTGCTTCTTGGAATCTTGTACAAGCTGGTGAAATCCTTCCCTTTGTCAAATTAGTACTCTTTTGCTTCAAGACTGGCCTGGAATGTAAACCTTCACTTGAGAGTTTGAGTGGTTTGTGTAGAATTCTCCTGTCAGCTTGTTGATTCTGTAAATTCAGAATTCAAGCATCATTTTCATTACCCTCTTTCTAGGCTGTAAAAATCAAGTGCAGCATTTTCCGGGCAAAAAAGAAATGATGCTCTTCCTCCAAAAGATATGTAAGACTACACAAAACAAATCGCAGACAAAAATCACTTGCTAACATTGTACCCCCATTACACATTCAAGATAAAGCAGCCCCATGGAAAAAAGAACTATATTTATCTTATCATCATTCAAAAGAGGGATAAATTTACATGGAGGGATTGAAGCAAAACGAATCCCAATATTAATATGTCAATTTTCTTAACATGGTAAAGGCTGCAGCTTGCATGCAGCAATTGATTCCAAAATCCACGTGTGGGTAGTGACCTTGGATCCAATCTCATTAGCCAAATCCTGTGCAGCTGCTGATCTCTGCAACAAAATGGAACCCTCTTCTCCCAGCTTGCAACCCGGTGGGGGATCCTGGTTATAAACTACTAGTGTTGCTGATGGATTTCCTTGGGCATCATGACTTTGTGCCATTAACTGATCCTTTCTTTCAACAACAGTACCTCCAGCAGTTAGTACCAAATTTAAGAGGTCATGCTTGTAAGCTGGCACAAAGTCCGCAACAAAATAGAAATTTAAGCCACTGAAAAGCTTAGGAGCCTGCAAAACAATTGAAGGCTCTTAAACTAATGGGCCAAAAATGGAATCTAAAATATAGTTGGATGCAAAAATAAATCATGATTCTCAAGCAAAGACACTGAATATATAGCAACAACTCAGCACCACCAGATCAACACAGTAAATCCCAGTCAGGAATATCACCCCCAGGCCCCAAGCAGAATATAATTTAACTAGATTCTTGGGTACGATCTGACATCAAAGTTCTAGCACATGTCCATTGTTTCCAGTGTCCCTGAGTAACATGATAACATCAGATAGAGATGTGAATCTTAAATTGTTCTAATTTGGACCCATATATTCTCTGACGGGCATCTAGGTGCCAGACTTGTAGATAATAAGGTGATTCTGAGGGTCCATTTTGTCAAGTTTGATACACTCTAACAAATACTATTCTTTTCTTGTATACTTTTGTGCACTTACATTGATTAAGGCCCTAAGTCTGCCTGTTTTGGGTCCACCCCAACAACCATGGTTGTCTAAGCTAACTTCGTAAGGTTCTTCATCCACGGGATGTTTTGCTTCCATGCAAGCTTTTATCCCTGCAAAAAAAAAAAAAAACAGCACAATACTCACTAAAATCCACCATGAAAGTCAACAGAGATACATGAACAATTTTTCCTTCCTTCCTTTTCACTGATAGGATCATTCAACATGTGATAAATGTACGCTGGGATTAATTTCATCACCCTCATTCTCAGTAAAAGGAGAGAAAAGTTAAAAATAACTACATTCCTTAGAAACAGCAGGCAGAAGATTCAGAAACCTCTAGTATTTAAGTGCCAAAAACAAAAAGAAAAAAAAAGGCAACCAAATACACTGGAGGCAGAAGAGTTAGAAGCATAAGTGGAGCTTACAGTCCATTGTAATGATCCACCTTCCATTCAGAATAGCCATGAGAACTTTCAGTGTCCTACTGCATGCACCATCTGTGTCTGTGGCTGCAATCACGTGGGTAACATTTGGTTTCCAAATCTTGGTCACAGTTGCACCACAAATGCTTCCAAACTTGACCAGAAGATACTGCATATCAAACCAAGGACAGTTAGGATACTTCAGAATTACCACCTGAAGAAAAGATTTGAATACAAGTATTTCTACCGGGAAGATGTCAATGTCAAAAATCTCCACAATAGATGTCATGGAAAACAATTCCAACAGAACTGCTGACTTTTCATTTTCACCTCCCAACATCATCAAAATACATATCAACCAAAGATTAAGAGAAAAAGGAATCTGAATAAGATGCAGAACTCAAATTCTGAATCCTAATAGTAAATCAAACTCTTTTAATGTGAATATTCTGAGAAGAAATAACTGACAAATCACTCAAGTTTACTTAGCTGCAAACCGTATCTGAAAAAAAACTGATGGTACTGAGTTTTACCCATTCAAAAAGTTGAACAGTCTATATATGAACCTACTACACAAGAAAATATGCACATCACAGATATCTAGTACATATCAGGAAACTATTCTTTTGAAACAAACCTTCTCTTCTGATGAAAGAGCAGATCCACAAAAAACCCAATCTCTTGCTCCATTAAGCAATGTTGCACTGAAGTGTGACTGCTTGGAGAACCTGTATTCACAATGGCACAACATTGGCCCAAGCACTGTAGCTTTAAGTAATGCCTAACCTTACAAGCCAAACATTCATAAATAAATAAAAAAGGCACCAAATGATAGAATGGGAAATCTGCAACTTTAGCTAAATGTCAATCCAATATTATTCTCCCGAGGAAATTAGAATACAAATTATAAAGCTTCATTCAAGTGCCCAAAATTGGAGAACTCTTGTATCTTCAACTGCTCATGTGTACAAACAAGCATTCTGCTGCAACTGCATGGCTATTTACAGGTTCTCTTGAAACAAATACCAACACATTGTGTAATGTCAATGGCAATGCTAAATCTAATGGAGGTACAGAATAGCCCTGCATGCAGGGGGAGAAGGAAGTAGGAATATCTGTTTCCATATCCCAGCACTAAAATAACCAAATGGTCACTAGCAAATTTTTCAAACAACACAATGATTGATTTGCAACAAATTTTGACATGAAGCTAGCTTCTTTCACTGAACATTTACTTCAGTTATTTTGAGTGCCTTCTATAAATCCATTAGAGTGGTGGGCTAGGCTAACACAATTCAAAACGAAGGGCAGAATCATATAATGCTCATACTTTTGAGTTGACACCAGATGCTTTTCTCCATTGTCATGCTTCCCAAACTTCTTTTCTCTTGGAAATTTCGAAGACTTATGAGCAGGACACAACATTAGAAAGTCCTCCTGCTCATAAAAAATAAAAAAGAAGAAAGTTATAACTAAAAAAACAGAGAAAATAGGAAATATAAGAACCAACATAATAAGAATCAAAACACAGCTTGTTTTTATAACAAAGCTAACTCACAGTATCCCATCTGCAATCTAAGATATCATACGCACAAGGCACATGATAACTTTTTCGGCAGGACTTAACAAAGCAGCCAAGTGCTGCTCCCTTCAGACCACAACTGCTGCACTTCAGCTTTGCGGCCCTTGCCAATTCTGACTCCAAATTCTTGATTGTTTCGTCCACATAATAGACTTGAGGTGTCCTGAAGTTGCAAAGTACTTATAAGGACCACTGACAACAATTATTGGAAAAGATAACTCAAATATCCATATACAATCAATCTAATGAAAGGAACAAACAAAGCCAGCATCTCAGTTTAGCACTGCCAAAAACCCACTTTTCCCTTCATCAGTTCAACAGCAGCCATAACAAGGATACCATATGCTGTCCATCATGGATTAGCCAAACCAGCTACCATTCCCATATAGATATTCCAAAACTCAAAACGAACCTCAAAAATAATCCTGAATTTCACTCCAAAAACTAACCTCAACCAAATAAACTCAAGATTGTTGGCATCCTTGTCTTAAATTCATTTTTGTCACCACTATTGCAATCAGAAGCTAGGTGGTAAAAAGCAGTTGTCAGGCAAGCTTTAATGTTGTAGTGCGAGTACTAGGGCATAGGCTTATCAACACAAGAAAAACAAGATGGAAGAACAGAGCATAAAAGTGTTTAAAGCATTCAAACAAGGTGCAAATTGCCATATAGTGGTTCAATCAAACCAATAAGGTATGCACCTACAAGTTCTCAACAACATACATTGACTCAAACTATAAAACGCCATGATACATCAAAGTTATTAAGAACAGCTTGGAATTTTGTAAACTAATTCCCCTTGATGACATACCATTCAATGCACTTTTGGTGAACATGAAGGACCTTGGAGAGAGTGGCCACCTCTCCTACAACCTCCTTTCCGTTGGCGTAATGCAACATCGGTCCAGAACCCTGTAAGCATCCATTCCATACACAAAAACCATTAAACCCAGGAATGGAAAATAGTTATATTATACGTTAATTGTTTTTCCCACAAAGGCAATGCTCACAACAGTCTAGTATTAACAAAAGAATGACATCCAAATTCAGGTCCAATAACTCACATCTGTGAACTTAGAGGAAAGGCAAAAGCCACAAACGCTTTTATTTGCATCTGATGAATCCGAAATTACACTTGACTGGCCACACCTAAGGTTTTCTCCAAATTTAGGTTCCAATTCACAATTGGAAGTTGCTACATTTTTGGAAGGCAGAACCACTGCTTGTGTGTGGCTGTCACTTTTCACACCCATCTGAAACAACCCATAATTTGGTTTTTTTTGTCGCTTGGCATCCCTGGTACCATATTTGGCTCCCGAGGTTGGCTTGTCATTTATTTCATCTCCTGCACAATCAAAGTTGTTCGCAACTAACCCCTTTGCTCTTTGTTTTTCCATATTCTGATGAAGCAAAAAAAACAGAACCAGTCATAGCTTCAAAATTTACCAAATTCATTCAATGAATTTTACAAATAGCTACTCAAATCAATTGAGCGAAAAACATTTAGATTCCATAAATTTTAAAGCATGGAAATCTCATCAATAAGCCATAAAGTCTGGAAAGCAAATTACTTTGTTGAAAATCCTACAATGAAAAATAAACCTAACAACTAACTACTACATAGTATGGTAGACAAAACTAATAAATGGTTTCCGAATCCCACCTCTTATGCCAGTCCTGATCATTTGGCCCCACCATTAGACCTCTGAACAGAATAAATTGATTGATTGTAGAAGATTTTGCAAACCAGACTGTAGCCAGTTTACTTGACTAAATTATGACACAGGCCATCAATTAGTCAACAACCATGCCAGCATTCCACTGTTCGTAAGAGAAACTTAAGCTTTTGGATTTTTGGGAGGCATAAAATAATCAATTCCTTATAAGTTTATGAAAGGAATGTCTTACTCTAGTGATGGTTAAAAGCTTAAATTTCAGCCACAGGAATTTCAATTTGACCACAAGATGTCTATATTTTGATTCATAGATAGAATCCACCTTCCCATTTTTCTATATTTGGCTTTATTGCATGTCATGAACAGATGTAATGTCAGCATATGCATTTTATAAAAGAAAATACCGTCTAACACTGTATGCACAAGGATATCACTCTGGCAAATATGGTTTCCATCTAATGATGGGCTTGATGACAATGGTTAAGCTGCATTATGCATTTAGTGAAGGAAGTAATACTTTCAAAGCACTATCAAAGGCTTACACTATCACTGCTGCCCGGATCACTGGTGTTACAATCAAAATCCTTGGAATCACCAAAGGATGGAGGGCTGCCTGGTGACAATTGTGCCACCTGATTTGTGTATGTTTCATCAGTTCCAAGCTCTTCATCAATAGTTCTTGCCCGACCACACACCATTTCTTCCCCACCATGCATTTCAACTTCTTCCTTCTCACAATTTCTTGGGATGGTACCATTGGATGTTTTCACCTCTAACACAATACCATTTTCAACACTAGCATTAAGTGAAGCATGAACACGCTTGTTTCCAACCTGTGAAAACAAAGATTGCCCATTGCTAGAATTTCCCTCTAGAGTTGTTTCAACTGGCTCCTTCCTCAATTTGTTGTCATAGTTCATATTACCTGAAATTGGGCATGGCTCCAATGCTGTCCCACCATCTGGAATGATTAAGAACCAAACCCCACCAACAAACCATCAGAAGTTTTAGACCTTAATGGGCTATTATATTCACTGAAAAACAAAAGAAGATAATTTGCAAGGATAAAAAATTGTCTCACCAGAAGAAACAGGTTGAAAGATACTAGCACTGAAAGTAGCATCCAAACTTCGGTAGATGGCTACCATATTTTCAATATAAGGTGCAGATCTTATCTCTGCACCACGCAAACATTAGAGCAACTATAAGTTACATAAACCGTTGCGTTGCAATAACTATTAAGCCAGACACTACAGACATTTGACGAGCTGAAAGAGAAAATTATCATCAGATAAATGTAATTGAGTTTTATCTTTCCCTTACAATGATATATATAAAATAGCACCTCAATAAATAATAAAATTAGGCAAGCAACATCTCAGTAGCCGTGATGCTTAAGCTAATGAAAGGGCTAATATTTAGGCTTTCAATGTCGTATCTCTTCCAAAATTCTCAGGAGCCAAACAACAGAGTAAGAAAAAATGAAGAAAAGAGAAGTACTTAGAACATGATTGTTATTTGCTTGCAATCTGATATCATGTTCATATGCTTTCCTTTCGTTGCCCTTTTTAATCCCCTCTCCTCCTCTTGGTTTGCAGTCCACGGTCCAAGAAATTTTTATGTCCCGTAAAATATGAAAAATGAAAGCTTTCCATTGAAATGAACATGCGTAAAACATAGAAGGCGAACCTACATTGGTATTTTTCAAATTCATACCTCGGTCCACATACTGATGTTTACAGGCAGGACATTCAGATCCAAAAAGGGTCGATCTGGGTATGCATGAACTGTAGCACACAATATTACAAAAACCCATTTCAAATTACATATCAAAAAATAAAATAAAATAAAATAAAAATTGCAAAGCAATCAAATATAAAGGTTAGCATGTGAGACAAGAAACATGCTCGCAGAAAATATGATTGCAGGGGAGCAACATAGGCCGATTCAGCAAGTTGAGGCTGCAAGACCCAAATGCAAACCCAAATCAGATAGATCCAATACATTATACACAGCGATAATCAGACATGCTGTGCAAATATACACGAGTGAGTGAGAATGTGTACCAAAAGGGGCATTTGAGCTCGAGAGCTAGCTTCTGGAGATGAAGGAGCCATGGATTGAGTAACCGAGAGAGGTTTTGGAACTCCGCCATATGGTTATACCTGAGTTGCTTTGAGCACCGTGGATAAAACGAATGATGAGAGGGAATTATAACATGTGCATGGACAGGATTTGACGTTTTGATCTCTTTCTCTCTCTAGTCTCTCCCCCTCTCTCTCCATATAGAACCTTGAAATTTGTGTGCATTTACATCTGAATTTGGGTGGCGCCGCCAAAATTTCGAACTTGGCGCGCTTTTTCATGGTTTTCCCGAAATCCAACTCCCGCCTCCTCTGTGACTCGTTCGTTCCCGCTGTGCTAAAGGGTACAATTGTAAAAGTACTAAGCTACGACCATGTCGGGGTTGGCTCGGGTCTTCATGGGTGGTTCAAGAACAAACCTATCACCGGCCCAATCAAAAGGCAGCCCAGCTTGGGTATTAAATTAGGGGTTTTTGGAAGCCGGTATACCCAAAAAGACTTATTTGATAAAAAGTACACATTTTAAAAAGTGTTGGAAAAAGGTACACTAGTTAGATACAAAGACATAAATGCCCATTTTAGG
>CM042187.1:3461633-3479569 GCA_023539305.1 Ilex asprella | reverse complement strand
ATATACACGTATAAATATAAATATAAGTATATATATATTAACAAAATACACATGAATCAAAGTGCATTAAATATTAAAGTTCTCCCATAAAACTAGGAGATATTTAATGCATCACTTTTCAAAGAACATACACATGAATCAATGGAGGACAAAAATGTCACAAAAAAATTAGGTAAATTCAAATTATGTACTTGGATACAAATAAGTATCCAAATTAATAACTTAATAACCATACATTTTTTCCTGTGTACTTTTAACCAAATAAGTCTATTTTGGTGTACCCCCTTCCAATTTCTCCATTAAATTACCAATAATGCTAGAGTGACCAAATTTTGGGACCAAATTTAGAGCCCAAATGACATGATAGCTGATTTGGGCTTCTTTTTTTGTGCCATGTCATTTGGGCCCCAATGAAGACTTCAAATGATATGCTGCCATGTCATTTGGGCTCCAAATTTGGTCCCAAAATTTGGTCACCCTAGCATTACTCTTAAATTACGGATACTTGGTGAGTAATTTTTTTAAAATTTATTTGACTTTAAGTATCACATAGTTATATTATATTAAATCCTCTTTTTTATTAAATTATTATCATTAAATACAAATTTTAAATTCTTTTTTTTGTAATACCTATTTATCCTTACCATAAATAATGTCTATCATTGTTAATTTTAATGTTTTCAAATATAACAATTCCTAACTTGGAAATTATGCTAATATTAAAATTATTTTTCTATCACATATATATAATAATATAAAACAGTAACATGCTTAACAAAAAAATAACAATACCAAATAATAACATACTCAATAAAAAACTTAATTTAATCATTGCAATAAAGTGACATGGTATGTGAATACTTAAAATTATTGTTTTGCTCACAACAAAATAAGTACTCGTTGTATGGTGTCACTCGATTACAATAATTAATTTTTTTATTGAGTATTGTTACTTTTAGATATTATTATTTTTTTTTGTTAAGTATGTTACTATTTAATATTACTATTTTTTTTTTGAGCATGTTACTGTTTAATGATATTATATATAATACAATTCTCAAGCTAAGAGTTGTTAATATTAATATAATTCTCAATTTAGGAGTTGTTAGTTTTTTTAAACATGTTTTGATTAAATATAATTATTGAGGATATTTTGGACAATAGAGATCAAAATAAACTTATTCCTAAACAAGTTTTTTTTTAGTGGACTTAAGTCCAAATAAATCTACAAAAAAGAATTGGCCTCCAAATGACCCTTAAACTAAGGGAAGTTTGGGGGGTTGGTCTTGCATTAGGACTTATTTGGGAACAAGTCTATTTTTATCATCATTGTCGAAAATAGACTCAATAGCTATATTTAGTTAAAACAAAATTAAAAAACTAATAATTCATATCACATTTGTATCCAACGAAATCTCAACAATCTAACTGCAATGTTGAATTAGAGAATTTTGATTTATCCAATCATTGATTTGGATAGTAATTTATGATATTGTGACTCTCATAAATAAAGTAACTATTTTTTGATCAAATCTCTTAACTTTGATATTAATTTACTGTCTTACCCTTAAATCATATCCAAACTTATCTCATATTTGACTTGACAATTCTTGGTTACCATTTTAATATTGAATTAAAAATTTATAGCTAGTTAATTACTGTAAAAAATAAAAAATTTACTTTTTATTCTAATTTTTTTAAAAAAAATCAATTACAAATATATTTGATCCATCCAAAATATTATACTGAAATTAATTAGCAAAAGATATTGAGAAATGAATGTTATATCCGAAATTACAAAGTGACAAAATTTACAACTCACGTGAGTACATAAAAACAATTGAGATTAACTAAAATATATATATATAAAGGGTGAGAAAGCTACAATGTGTGTCGAAAGTCAATACATAACATTCGGATGAGATCATAAATAACATTCACGGCTGGTTCTTCGGACCTAGCCGGGGCTGGGATTCCCACATCGAGAGTCTTTGGGTGTGTGGGTGAGTATATAGATAGGTCTCAACTCTGCTCCTTAAGGAGTGTGAGTTGAGTTCCTGCATAGGTTATAAAACTTTCAAAAAAAAAAAAACATTCACGGCTGAAAAACCTACGAGGATGAGTTATCGATTAAAATAACATTTACAACCAATTTGTTCTGATGAATATCAAGACAGTCGATATTATATATTTTGTAATTTTTATCAAACGTTGTCTTATACAAAAATACACAATAAAGGCAAGATCATTGGTATTTGGGTTCAGCTCCTCTGCGGTAAGGAGGTAACTGTTTGGTATGCGATTAAGTAGAACGGCGTCGTTTCATTGTTTTTGATTTTTTTTTTTATTGATCTAACCAAAAACGAGTCATTTTTGGTCCTTAAAATCCAGCCTTGAAGGTCTACACCCCTCTGCTTCATCAAACTTCAACAGCAACAGCTCCGGCGATCAGCACCCCTTTCCGGCGATTTCAGGCAGTTCTAACTTCAGGCACAGTTCTTCTGCAGAAGAAAGAAGGCATCGGTAGTTGGGTACTGGATTTCCACACACTCTCTCTGTGTCTTCTCCTTGTTTCCATCTTCACTTCAAACCCCCAATTCTGCCTCCCTCTCTACCACCTCTCTCGTTGTAAAGACCAACTGGGTCTCCCTCAAAATACTAAAATTTCAACATTTACCAGAAAAATATCCTTCTATTTTCGAGGAATTTCATCTTCCTAATAGTGAAGGCACTCGTGTCCCATGGTTCCGTTTAACTCCCCAAGCCTTGGCTCTTCACGAAGAAGAAGTCAGGGTTGTGGAAGAGTGTCAAATGGGTCTTGTTGATAGGCTTCGGAAGTTGCTCTTACTGACAAAGGATAGGACTCTTCTTTTACAAACAATTGATCAGCTAAAATGCAACTTGGGGTTGCCTTTTGATTATATGAATTCATTGATTTCCCAATACCCAAAATTATTCTCCGTTGTTAGCCTTCCTGACGATCGTTTTAGCTTGAAACTTCTGGTATGGGATGATGGATTTGTTGTTTCACAGTTGGCGAAGAATGCCCTTGTGCAGGGAAGGGAAGGAGACTATGGATAATTATTGTTTGTGTAGATAATGTATTGACAAATACAATATATGGAGTAAATCAGCATTGGTTCATCATGACGCAGTTGCCAAAATTGCTTGAAATCGTCTAAAAAGGGGTGCAGATCGCCGGAGCTGCTGCTACTGAAATCTGACGAAAAAAAGGGGTGCAGATCTTCAAGGTTGGATTTTAAGGACAAAAAACGACGTCGTTTTTGTCGGGTCAATAAAAAAAAAATACCAAAAACAATGAAACGACACCATTCCATTTAATCGCATACCAAGCGATTACCTCCTTACTGCAGAACAGTCAGACCCTTGGAATTTACTTGAATTTAATGTACAAGTAATATTAAAAGTTTCTACATCTCCGACTAACATCTTTTTTGTGCTCCTTGGGCTTGGAGAACGTTGAGTACTACCATTATTTCTACTCATTGTGCTTTGGTCATCCCATGGAATTGCCTTTTTTTTGCCTCAATCTAAGGAACAAGAACTCAAAAATGAAAGTCAAGCTCAAGAGTGAACAACTTCATCCCGGAGTAATGACTCAAATGCTAATAGAAGAGAGGTTGGCTTTGAAATCCGATAACATGAAACAACATTAAGAACAAGCAATAAAAACGAGAATCATATGCATAAGATCAGTAGGAACTGGACACTTGTACTGTTTTTACACATGACTTAATCTTAGACATAATACTTAGATTACTAATTTAAAAGCAACATTGTGAAACTGACATCTTAAATTATCAGCAAAAACAATGAAACCAAAACAATGGGCATGACCCGTGGTCCGATCTTTTATTATTATAGCTTCCAACGCCTCGCCATAAGTACTAAAACACTCCTTGAGGCATTCTTCATTAGTGTCTCACAAAAATCTACCAATAAATTATTGGGTCTTTTGTGGAGTCTAATTTTGTATTGTGATTCGAATGATGACCCGACCTGAAATAATGTTGCGTGATTTTTATATCGTCCCAAGCTGGAGCGCTCATGGGGGTCCGGGGGCAACGTCTTTGGGAAAAAAAATTGAGCCCATTTTGTAGCTCAGTGCGCTGAAATCATTATGTGGGTGATTAGGGTTCTGGTTTGATGTATTGCTGGCCGCACTTTATACTCCTTCTTGAATATAGTGAAATTCTTGCAGTTTCGTGGATATAGGCAAATTGTCGAACTACGTAAATATTGTCTTGTGTGTATGATTATTTTCTTTTAGCGTGTGTTTTCTCTATAATTTGTTTCTCACAGGTTTGGGAATTTCGCAAATTTCCTAACATAAATAACTTGCCTAGATTGGATTTGCATTGTTTTCTAGGCACCAAAACAAGTTCATCAATTCAAATTCCTATGATAACAAATCACCATTACCCAATTTGAAACAAACGACAAACTAGTTATTAGACAAACAAAAGGTCTATTTCAATAAGGATTAGAGAATCAATACTTGATCCAACATATAAAACACAACTCCAAGCAAAATTAGTGAACCAACAAAGTTCGATCGTGTATGAATTATCACCATCCATATGCATAAAAGGAAATTTGGATAAAAAATAATCAAACAATAAGAACCATATATTACTTGAAGAACTAGAAGATAGACAGAAGATAGTATCTCTTATAAGAATTGATATTATCGAATTAAATCTGAGAACTCCTGATCCTTTGACGATCAATTCAATAAGATCCAAGATCCTTGACATACCAATAAAGAAATCAATCAAAAAACTTGTTATGACTATAATATAGTCTCCAAATTGTCAATAATAAAATTCAAGACTCAACTCAAGTATTCGAGATTAGACATATGTATAACCGACTGTTGCCTAAAAAACATGCTAAAGAAAAAAAAGAATTCTAAACAACCGACACTCCCCCAAAGCCCTCAAAACCGTTAGCACATCCCCACCAACTAAAAAAAATACCCAAATCAGGAAAAAATATTCATTACAACGGTGATACCACGTGGCAAGGTGACGTGATATCACCAACTAATAATATTAAAACAAATAAGCATATAGACCCCACAAAAATTAATAACTAACCTGCCATGTAAGCAAATAACTTCTCACTCTTCTGCCATGTAAGCCCAAGTGGGGTTCACCTTTCTTATATAAGGTTTTGTTATTGGTTGGTGGTACCATGTCATCAATTGTGACATGGTATCACCGTTGCATTCAATATTTACTCCCAAATCAGATCCCCACTCCTCTAATTCAGATAAACCAACAACGCCCCACAAGAGCCAACAAATCTAAATAACCCCATACTCCCGAAAAGCCACCACAACTGTCAGCCCACCCCTACCTACAATAAAAAAATCCAATTCATAACTATACCGCACCCCCTTTATATCATGTCAACCACCAGCCCAACCCCACCTTTGCTGCCACTAATAGAAAAATGAAGAAGCAATCAAAAAATCCATATTAGATCCAAACCAGATGAGATCTAAAAAATATACCGTTACTTTTGTCAACAAACCAAGAGAGAAAGGGACCGGAGACCCAGACCAGACGTCATTGCCTTATTCGTGGATAAGAGGGGACAAGTGGGGTGGAATAGGTAAAAATTCTAGAATTTTACTGTGCAATAAGTGTTTTAGTAAAATGGTCGTTGTATCTTGTTGACAAAATTTGTATCCTTATACCCCATGGGTTATAGATATCCAGTGCATAAGAGATATTGAGTAACATTTCATACTGCTCGATCATTTCAAACACTACGAATATCTTGCCCATTTTAGCATATCAAAATGAGGGATATGTGGGACTTCCAGGATATTTTAAAGCCAATCCTTCACCTTATCCTCCTTTATCTAGTGAAACAAACACACCCTTTGTCTTTCAAACAAACAATTCTAAGGTAAAACCTCATATTCCTCTTGTCTTTGTCTTTAACCATACTCACCCTAAAACTATCATTTCTCGAATTTCCTATGTCTTCAAAACAATGAGAAACTTGTTTTATAGTTTCTCTATGAATAGGCATATTCTCTGTGTACAAATATGAAATCGAAGTGGTCATGATGGTTAGGATTGTAAAGTCTAATGACTGTAGGGGAGACAAGACACAAACTTGGACACATGATACTTCATCGAGAGAAGGGAAAGTGGGATGCAAATGGTTGCCATGGGCTATGTGAATTTGGGGTACCGGGTGAGAGAAAGAATTATGCATTGTTGTCATAGTTTGGAGATGTATAATGAACAAGCTCCAACTCATTTGGGTCACATGAGTGACATATTTTGTCTTTTTTTAGTGAAAAAATTTGACACATACAGACAGAAAAGGGTTTAATTGTTATAATTAGCAAGTTCAAGAATTCAATTAATACCAAAAAAATTGAGTAATACTTTGTATCCCAAATTTATATCCCAAATGTACATCCCAAATCAATGAGAATCATTGGATGAGTGAGTCCCAATGAAAAAAGTTGATGAGATCTATTCATCCAATAGTTCCTATTGATTTAAGATGCATATTTGAGATACAAATTTGAGATGTATAGTATTGCTCAAAAAAGTTTAATAACTTAATTGATAGAATAGACATAATTTAAAGGACGTAAGTGTAATTTACTCTAATATCTTTCTTTCTTATCGCCTCAAACCCAAACCCTATCAAAACCCCCGTCGTCATCCTCAGTCTCTAACTCTCTCTCTCTCTCTCTCACGCACACAAACCATGGCAGCAACCATGGCCCGATCAATCCTAGCGGTCCGATTAGCCTCCCCGTCCCACTTACTCCTTTCCAAACGTCTACTCTCTTCCTCTTCCACCATAGCCAAACCCCCACCACTTCCTGGTTTCGCCCGACCCACCACCGTCACCCGGTCTGCAGTCTCGCTCTCCCACTCGCTCCGAGTCGTCGATCCCTGCGCGGTTCGTTTGACATCGGTTAGATGCAGAGTGAATCGGTCGGGTTCGGCCTATTCACCGCTCAACTCCGGGTCCAATTTCAGCGAACGCCCACCCACAGAAATGGCTCCGTTGTTTCCGGGTTGTGATTACGAGCACTGGCTCATTGTCATGGATAAGCCTGGTGGTGAAGGCGCAACGAAACAACAGATGATTGATTGTTACATTCAAACCCTCGCTAAGGTCGTTGGAAGGTAGATTAATCTTTACCCACATAAAATAGATGATTTTATTTTCAGATACGTGCATGCTTATTTCGTTAGTTCTCTCTCGGTTTCAGTAATTACCGTTGCTCTGGTGTTTATTCAGTTCGGTGTGTGACAGGGTGGGGGTGGGATGAGGATTCCTTTGAACAAAAGATTGGTTATTGTTTAAATTAAGTGGAATTTGTCTTTCTCCTAGTATGAAACTGGGTCAGTTGATGTTTGAGCCGAGATTTTGACACCTTATGAGGATGTGTGATTATTGTAATGGTCCCGTGATCATTATTAGTCAAACTGTTATCTCATGTTACCCGATTTCAGTGTCAATATTGCTGCATTTGGCAGCATGGATCGAGGGCCTGGGATTTTGGATTTGAGGGTGAAGAACTAATCGTTTGTTTTTTCCATTTCCAAGGACTAAAGTACATGCTCCCAAAAGAGATGACAGCAAAAGTAAATTACTTTCATTTGATTTGGATATCCGCAGAACCCTAATTGAACTCCTTGACATAGATTAGAGAAAGGGGAGCGAGAGAAAGAGATAATTTAGAGAATTCTAGTAGGGGTCTCTTCATATGTAATAGAAGGCTTTTGGGATTTTGATATCCAAGTGTTGCAAGTTTTTTTTTTTTAACTTATTAGCGCGTGGGCTATCTTGTGTGTGGAAGATTTTGTGCTTTATTTTGTTGTGCCTTTGACACTTCTCTAATGGTGGTGGTATTTGAGTTATGCATCTGATCATGGTCACTATGATGTATCAGTGAAGAGGAAGCAAAGAAAAAGATTTACAATGTCTCTTGTGAGAGGTACTTTGGATTTGGATGTGAGATTGATGAGGAAACTTCAAATAAGCTTGAAGGTTTGTGTTAGGTTCCATTACTAGATATTTATTTAGCATGTGTGTGGTGGGATTTCGTTGCTTTTGAGTAGTTACATTATTACCATCATTTTACAGGTTTGCCCGGAGTTCTTTTTGTACTCCCGGACTCCTATGTCGACGCCGAGAACAAGGACTATGGAGGTTAGTCTGTATAAATTGAAGGTTATTTGGTTTATCTTACAGCATTCACTCAGATCTTGAACCTTGCTATTTCACAAATAATACGGTTCTCATTTCTGGAAACCCATTCCAGATCATTAATCACACAACTAGCCTCTACGCTTTGTGTCCACAAAAGGAGAAGATAAACAAAATAGTCGTCAAAATGGGTGAAAGATAAGAAATTTTGTTCCAAGTGTTTTCTAATTAATTCAGATTTTATTGTTGTTCATCTTCAGTTGTTTCAATCATGTTGATTGTGGGTAAACAGGAGATAACCTTATTTTATTTATGACACTTTTCACCCTCCCTCTAACACCTAAATGTTCACCCTTTGTCTATGTTAACAAAAACTAGAATGAAATAAAATGTTTTGATAATCTTTGATGCCCTCCTGATTTGCCAGCTGAGCTGCTAGTGAATGGAGAGATAGTTCAAAGGTCTCCTGAAAGACAAAGGAGAGTGGAGCCAGTGCCCCAACGAGCTAAAGACAGGCCAAGATACAATGACCGGACACGCTATGTTAGACGCCGTGAGAATATGCGGTGACTGAGGGAACTTGCGTGACTGAAGGTTTGGTTGTGTGTTAGATAATGGATGAAAAGCTCTGCGACGAAGTGGTTGTATCTAGAGTATAATGTTGATGTTAGGTTGTGCTTGGATTTTTATTGGACAATAAGCTGAATGGACTTAAAACTTTCTAAATATCAGGTACTTCTTGGTCGTTGTGGCTACTGTGATTGTTCTTGATCCATAAAACTTATGGCTAGCTATTCTTGTGCACTCCATTGCATTGAACCCTTTTTGGGGGCTATACTTTACGTGCTATTTGTAGGAGTAAAATGATAATGGACTTTAAAAAAATGCCCATGAAGTTTGATGATACCGTGTATTGCATGAAGTAGGCGTAGAAACGTTTTATAATCTAGTCCTGCTGTATTATTGATAGTAGTTTGACTGAATAGAAAGGGAGAATTTGGGTGTCAAATGTTACGGCAAAGGTCTAACTAATGTCTTCTTTGGACTGAATCCTTAAACATACTATGTGAAGCTGCCTTGTCTACCTTCTTTCCTTCATCATTCATCAATCTATTCGGCAGATACAATAGTACCCATTGATTGTGTTTGCATTTACTCTTCTTGCTTGTGTATCACCAGTTCAGTACCATCTCGCCCATTGCTAGCCGTCTTCTCTAAGGGTGTACTTGGCTTGGAAGCTTCTCCAACATTACCTGCAAATAACAGTATCTCTTGTAATTTGGATTCCTGAATTTCCTGTAATGTACATTCCTCTGAATTAGCAGCATTTTTGGCTTTGACTTCTTTTAGTAAAGAGGCATCAACAACACTTGCTGGCGTCATATCATTTTCAAAACAACCTCCCCCTTCGAGGTCTACATCATCAAGGGGAATGACTTGTGTTTTTGTAGTCTCCGTTTCTGAACTGGTGAGAACTTCTGATGCATCTATGCTTGCAAAATCTTCCTTCCACTCACCAGAGTTTATGAAAGTAGTTTCGTCATCACTTGCACCCCGGTAGTGATGTTCGTTAATTTCTTCTTCGACAATGTCATCAGGAGTTGCGTCTGAAAGTAGTTCTGTCTCTGCAATCTCTTGTAGCTTTTGAAGGGCTTTTGTAGCAGCACTTACAGCCCACCCGTTATCGTTTACATCCCTGCAGAAGAGGCAAAAAACATTAAACTTCAATGGCTTCCATTCCGTTCAATAAAGTATAGCATACAGCAGCTAGAGCAACTTCCCATTTATGGGCGGAACAATAAAGTATAGCATGGATGAAAAAGGAAAAAATGAGAACAAAGAGAAGACAAACACATCTTTCCAGAGAGATTGAGATAATTGAGATTGAGAACAAGGAGTTTGTCTGTCTTCATTTTTGAGAAAGTGAAGTTTCTGGATCACTATTTTTCAGAGCATGTAAACATGTTTTCAGTTGTGTTCACTTAACAAAAGCTTTATATAATCTTTGCAAACGTGCAGAACAATAGACACTGTTTTACCGTGGAACAAGGTAAGAGCCTTCCTCGGACCGATTACAAAAAGAACAATTTTTATGGTGAAAATAGAGGACAAGTTGAAGTATTACCTTTTAGGATTCAACCCTGCATGGGTGAAGACAGAATCCATGTGAGATACAGTATCCTCGCAGGCGTTCTTCATGTTGTCGGTTAGGTAGCCTTGGCACCTAGCAATTTCCACCAGGAAATGCATGTCCAGAACAAGCTGTTTTAGAAACAGAAAACCTGATCAGAATATACAACATTACACAACAGAAAGCAAAGAATACCAAAAGAGTCTTTCTTAAATGCATTGTTTACTCCATCCGGTGTTAACGAATAATGTGTGTCAGTTTGTTGCTTTGAACTGTCACATACGGACCAACCTCTTCACCACACTGTATCAATTCAGGAATTTCCAAAAATACAAAAAAAGATTATTAAATAGAGTTGCTGTCAGTGACAACAAGCTGAAGAAGGCCATCTACAAGTATATGCACAATATATGGGCGCAAGTACCAATTACATGAAATATATGGACGCAAGATGTACATATTACACTTCCAAGAGAATTTGCACTTAAAGAATCCGAAAATTTTCCAGAAATAAAATTACTTGTGCATTTTATGGCAAATTCTAATGCACAAAAAAAAAGTTTGAGCGCTGGTGCCCACCAAGTACAGGGAACCCAAAGATCAGTGACTAATGCACCCAGGAAAACTGGGAATAACGCCTCTATGGAGTAAGTATGAGGCTACACCGATGGTCGCTTGTATTAAACGGACCAGGAAAAATTGTGGCAAAGAACCTCTAAGATATCACTATCATCCTACATACTAAGAGCTCTGTTGGATAAACTATATATGACAAGCATACCCACAAAAAGTTCTGAGCATTAATGCACGCTGGTGACTCTGCAATGATCAGCAAAAAGAACAATAAAAGAAAGTCTTGGATGCATCCAGGTGTTGCAATTGTGTCATGTCAAACGGGTTCATCTATCAACGTATATGTATCTTAGGTAAAAATGGCACGACCTACTATTTTACACAAGTAGCACAACCCCTCACTTTTCTTCTGTTTAATAAATAGATTATATAGGGTTAAGCGGATTTCACCTAAAATAAAAAAGATGGGTTGGCCAAGGTTTCATTATTATATGAATAAAATAAGAATCGAGTACATAATAAAAACAATGGGTAGGGCGAATTCCAGATATTCGTAAGTCAAATTCATGTCATGGTGCATATTTGTTCGTGTTATCAATGAGTCAAATAGGTTCATACTAAAATCTCAAACACAACACATTTATTGAAGGGGTTGATCCTGTCAATCCGTTTATGCTTGAACACGGTGAGCCTAAATCTAAACCTTCTAACTGTCAGATTCAAGTGTTGTAAACAAATCATGTCGAAATTGCCACCCTAAGATCAATAGGAGCAAGCCAACAGTGAATGTAAAATTAACCAAAGAAACCTCCAATGGTAGAAGTATATCCCTGTAAGAGTTCTTCACAGAATTCAGACAAAAGAAAGGTTATATACCTGCATGAAATGGTCAAAATCTTCATCCGTCAAATGCTCTTCCCTAATTGTCCAGATATCTTTGTTACTTGAGATCCAAACAAATATGGCCTCCATCAGTTCCCTCAGTAGATCCATCAACCAATCTACTACAACAAAATTGTCTTCAACTAGCTTTTGCAATTTCCTTAGTTCTACAAACAATCCCTGATTAATTCACTCCAAAAAGGGAATTGTGTAAGCTATTATATAATATGCAGCACAGCAAAATACTAGCCTTGATTAATAGACTTAAATAGACTATTGCATATGGTTTCTCAGTCATTACCTTGTTCCCCAGTCCAATGTAGAGAATCAATAACTCAAGGAAATAAAAAACAAAACTAAGACAAATCATGGGTAGGCAATCCTTACATGTTGAGATTGTTTTTTCACCTTTTTCACAGTGAGGCCTTTATGAATACTACTGTTGCATCTCATTTCCTTATGCATCTTTTTGGTCATGCTATTGCATTTCACTCTTTAAGCCACTGTGCAAACCCTCTTCTACAGCCAGTCAAAGCCCACTCTTGGCTGCTTAAGGTAAGCAACACAAACTCTCTTTCCTAGTGTTTTCTCAACATTAAGTCATTGGCCAAAGTTCTTTCTTCATTGCTTAGACCAATATTTTCAGCTTTATAGTCTCCCTTTAGCACCCTAAGACCATAATTATTTAACCCATGTATATTCTTGCATTTCTAAGAAAAGAAAGGAAAAGAGCAAGGACACAAGAACTACAGTGAGAAAAATACGGTAACCTATTGATTGAATAGTATATAGAGTATTAGATACTAACAAAGTAGAACGGTGTACCAACGGGCCTTTGGTCTGTCCAGTGGTACCCATTGCCATGTGAAGACTTTGCAGGCCAAGGTCCAAATCCGTTGGGCGAAAAAAGTATGGTTAGTTGGTAGGACGGACCTCAATTAGTTTGGACGAACTATATCTCTGTCTCTTGTGTGGATTCGAATCCCCACCAAAGCGCATGTCCTGATTTAACTGGTGTATAGGTTAAAGGACCTGTTCAAGCACATGGGGTTTGCCCTTGGTTCTATCCGGACTTACGAGCCCGAGCGACATAAGTATGCCTCTACTCGCCGGAGATAGAGTA
The DNA here is from genome assembly GCA_023539305.1 of Ilex asprella. NCBI lineage: Eukaryota > Viridiplantae > Streptophyta > Magnoliopsida > Aquifoliales > Aquifoliaceae > Ilex > Ilex asprella. The sequence continues at coordinate 3,466,643 of CM042187.1, read as the reverse complement.
GAACGGTGTGCGGGAGAGGGTTAAAGCAATCAACAAATTAATCTTTAAACAGTATTAATTTTTGCTTGGAAATAAGAAAGACCAAATTCAAGTGGCATTTTCTTATATCCCTCTGGTGCTTCCCAACAACAAAAACTGAATGACTTTGTAAGCAGGCCAAGAAACCATAACATAAACTTCAATGTCAGCCATGCATAATAGAAGGCCACAGTTTAAAAGTTAGAGTGAATACTAATAGAAGTTTACAACAGTGACCTCTAATTTCCAACAAGTTTGTGACTTTTGCTGCTTAGGCATACGGCATACCTGATAACAAACAGAGGGCACCAGATTGCCAAACATGTTAGAACCATCCTCCTGGCTATTGATGCAACTCTCTACAGTAAGTCCATGGTAACCTTCACAAGACAGTATTTTATCTATGAATTGCTTGCAGAAATGAGTTCTAAGTCGACCACAAGCCTCTTCAATATATAGTATATAACTATCGATCTCAAAATTCAAATGGTTGATGTTCTTAAAGACACTTCTGACTATGCCAGAGAAAAGCTGCACAAGTGTTGATAAGTTGGCTAATAGAGAAACTTGTTGTGCAAGTGTCTCTGCCAAATTGATTCTTGAACCAGCTTCCTCAGTGGCAGTCAAATCAGTAGCCAGGGCTCTTTCTACGACAACAATATACTCCATGAAGAGGTCGACGAGTCCTCTGAGGATTGGACCCTCCATTTGAAGGGAAACTAAAGGAGAAAGGTCTGCTGTAATAGCCTGAAACAATAAAAGAGCAGGTAAAGACAAAAGAAAACACAACCGTGCGTTTAAACTACTGAAGACAACAGTTCAAAAAGAAAAAACTAATTTAAGAAGGAAGGAGGTCATCTTTGCTCCAACTTTACACCAAATCAATTCACAATAAAAGCAAGACACGATGTTTTCACCAACAAGCAAACATATATGTAAAAGCAAAGTTCATAAATAACTAAATTATCATTGTGCAACTTTATTAAGAAAACAAACCGATGGTTAAAAGGCCGACTAACCTGTAACAGTGTCACAAACTTCCTGCCACTGTTAGTCAGCATGCAATATTCTAGTTGGTGACCAATAACCACAGAGGCCCTCCCTTCACTAAAAATTCCTGATACATGATATCTGCCCAAGACCCAAGCATCAGCCGATGTAAAAATATAGATGACTTTCTTAAAGTGATCTACATGGATCTGTAGCACCTCTTCCATACAATCACGTATATGTTTTATCAAGCATGGCCGCAACACAATTCTTTGGGTTTCTAACAAAGAGCAATATGCCATTGCAAACTGCACAGCTTCCACTGCTGTTGACAATCCGCCACTAATTTCTGATATTGATTTAATATATTTGTTTAAACAAGTAGAAAATACTTCAGTTTCTTCAAATGCCCACTTCATTAGTTCTGAGGTATATGGAGACGTTTCTCCATATAAGACAACAAAACTCCTTGCTGCTTGAGAGATCATAGAAAAGACAAATTTTGCAGTTTCACGAATGTATATGCCATGAAAATTTGTTTTTGAGGACTGCAAATCACATATACCAGACACAATGCGTGAATGGTAGTACTTAAGCAATAACTTAGCTGCAAGAGAATTGTCACCGAGTCTGCAAAGTCCAGCCAATGCCTTTTGCAATTCTGCAGGAGGTAATCTAGGATTTTCAGCCACGTGAATCAGTTGGTTAGCAAGCATTGCTCTCCTTTCTGAAATCATGGAGGTATAAGACACAAACACATCCGAGGAAAGATTTTCTTCCAACTGCATACTCTGAAATGTTCCCGCTTCCATCTCAAGAAATGCAAGAACTTCATCTACCCTGTGTTCTGACAGAAGAGTATCCAAAATTTCTGAAACATCTTCAGTGTGAGCCTCTAACAGGCTCAGGGGGGATGACTTATGTAAAGTTACTTCAATCATTGATTCTACTGTCTCATCTGCTATAACCATCAGATAGATACCATCTGTGAGGTCTTTCACGAGCCTTTTTTGTGTAGAAACATGGTGTTTCAATTGCATCAGTTCATTTTCCATGCCTTGCATCTCTCCAAATACTCTGAGAATACATGCATATTTAAATAATTTGGGAAATCCCGGTTTAAGAACAAAACCATAGTCATAAACATATTTCATCACACCTTCTGCTTCATATATTAGTTAACTAGAGGCAAAAAGGTTATATCGAATGTTTAGTTCAACTCAACTAGCCTTTATACCTTCTCCAAAAAAAAAAAAACTAGCTTTAATACCAAACTCCTAGTAAATCCATTACTCAGTGGGTATCCCTGTTGGGCACCAAAGTCATCCTAAGTATAACTGGAATTTCTTTTTCCAAAAAGATCTAAATCCTATGCATTTTTACACCAGTCACAGTCAAAATGGATTCAATTGACATCGGATCAAATTTGCAGTACTAAAAAATAGCACCACCAAAAGGGGTGATACTGAGAAAAGAAGTAATAAATTTAAATCCCTGCCAATATTACTAATCCCGATTAAGGCCTTTGCAATCTCCTGCTAACATTAAAGACGGTATAAGCCATTTAGCCAAAGGATATCAAACTCAACGCGCCATATTGGTATAATAACAATTTAATTACATAGATACGTGTATATACACGTGTGTATATAGTTGCATATGAATATACATAGAGATCTACTATGGTCTCAGGTGTCAAGTTAAAAGTTACCCAAGGAAGGCTGAATAATTGGAAAAGATGCTTTTCTGAAAATCCTCATCTGACTCCCTCTTTAGCTCAAGAAGTTCTGAACAAAGATGCTTAATACCCTACAAATCAGCAAAACATAAAAAAGCGCTCATGAACACATAATGAAGCATAAAACCCTAGCTCGCCATAGAAAATCAGCAGAGTGTGTAACAATGACCACGTAAATAAAGACAATTCAAAACCTATACCTTCCCGGTCATTGACTCGATCTCGGACTCGACGTCACCGTCACTGGACACCGACGAAGAGTCCGAACCGATCCGGCCATCCGTCAAGTCTCCGTCGGCCGTTTCTTCGTTATGATCTCTGAATCGAAACCTTGATGTTGAAGAAGTCGATTCCATTGAGAATCTTGGTACAATGTTGTTGCTGACTGGAGAATTTCAAGGTGAATTAGAGTTTTGAGGATTTGATCATTATTTTCTTCTTCTTCTTCCATGGTTGACGCCGAGCTTTGGTTTTTCCGCTCAGTAATGAGGACAGAGAGAGACGGCGTTTTGTTTGCTATCTTTCGTTTTCTTGCGCTTTCTTCTGGTATCTTGCCGTCCAGATTTCCACGACCGTTGCCCTTTTCAGGGTTTTGCTTCCTAAAACGTATAAAATTTAGGCTAATTTCATTTGTAGGTAATTTAAAAAATATTTTGTTTTTTAATTTGTATCTTGAAATATTAAAATTTTTAATTTTTATTTTTAATATTATAAATTAAAAAAAAAATAATACGAACCTAATCCAAGATATCATTGAATTTCCTAAATTGAAGCACGTGATTATGGACTTATATTTAAATTTACAGGTTATTATCGACTCTTCATGTAATAAATATTAATAAATCCAAATTTTCTTTAATACACTATCTATCAATTTTCTTAAATGGAATATTTTTCCACTGTAGATGGTTAGGACCATTTATAAAAAAAGTAGGATTCATTTTAATTATGATCTACCATAAAAAGTTAAGAGAATGTATATTAAAGGATATATCACTCCATAATAAACTTGTGAACTGAAGGTAAAGGGGGTCACAAGACAACTAGAATCATTCCAGGATATTTCATTTTCACTGACGCTAAGTGGACACAACCCATGCTTTGAAAACCAACTTAGGAAATGAAGGCAAAACTCAAGTTTTATTGCATCTACCTCAAAACTACAACATGTGGAAACTATATTAATGGGAGGTAAAGCATGTTGAAGCAAAACTTGAATGGCTTCCAGAAGTAAAAGGTTTACAGATATCTAATCATCCCAAGGGCTCAACTGGTACGGTCTCTTAAAGGAGTGTGGCTGGCATCCTCCAATGCTGATGATTAAACACCTTTGTCTTTGCAAAGCAGGCCAAGATTATACCATGCTCATCCATGAATTTATTATGTCAAGCCCTACAGCTTCTGTCAGAAAAGCTTCTAACAACTGTCAAAGATTGGCCACCTATGCTGTCTGAGAACAATCACCATAGCAACAAGACTCGGGACGTGGTGGGAATCAACATCCAAAGCATCCCCAAAAGCTTTTAGAGCTTCCTTTTGGAGACCCTTTGCTTCATGAAGCCAACCTGTGAAAGTAACCCAAGCATTGGATCCCATACTTATGCCACCAGTTAATCCACAAAATTGAATTTGCAATGCATCCACAAAAACAATGTTTATGTCGTACATGAGAAAATAATAACCCTCACTGTCCACTTCAGATACTGGCGAAGCATAACATAAGAGATGAATCAAAGACAACTCAGACTTAGAAAAATAAAGGGAGCCAACCCACCGTTACACAATTTAAGACTAAGCTGCAGTTTGTACTATGACCAGTCAAAAATACAGATTTGGAAAGGTAGCCATTGTATAAATTTCCCTCATATGCATCATTCTTTTGTTGAAATAGAGAGGAAGATATTGAAAAACAATGGCTTAGTTTTTCCATTGATTGAGCATGAATATATATACACAAATTGGGCATTGCCATGAGTTTCTCAATCACCACAACAGGAAACTATCCTAGAATTAAGGGATTACAACTAATTACAAAATATTACAATTGATTACAAGAATCTAAAAGATATACAGAAAATCTGTTGTAATTGATTCTCTAATATGCCCCCTCAAGATGGAGCTCCAGAGGAGACGCCAATCTTGACCTTTAATGAGCGGAAGCGGCTTCGTGGAAGCGGTTTGGTGAGAGCATCGGCAAGCTGATCAGCTGAGGAAACATGAGTAACACGAAGAGCTCCAGATTGAACTTGATCCCGAATAAAGTG
>CM042187.1:3423607-3451633 GCA_023539305.1 Ilex asprella | reverse complement strand
CATCCCTGAAAACAAGATGCCACCAACCAACCCCACCACCACTCTCCAAAATTCATTACCACCACCCAAATAGAGAAGATTGATGGAAAGTGTGAAAGCAATTGAGGGAGAAGGGGGAGGAGATGTCGTCTGTCGTTTGGATCCTTCTGCTTTGGCTTTCTCTTCGTCTTCGTGTGGTTTTGGCTTCGTCTAGAGAGAGAGAGAAAGAGATGACAGAGATATGAGAGGTGAAAGAGAGATGCCTTTTATATACTCAAGAAAAAAACTCATATTTTATTGCTAAGGAGGATCGAAGCTCAAACCTCATTAAATGACTCATGCGTGTTTTTTTTTTATGTTTTCAAAAAATCCTTTCGGATATTTTTATATTTTAGCCTTGTTTTTAAAATATAGTAATTAAAAAAAAAACAAAAACATTCACCAAACATGTTTTTTTTTTGCCATAAAATAAAAAAAAAACAAAAAAAAAAAACGAAAATATGCGCTTACCAAACACTACCTAAGACTAGTGTTTGACTTTATGCTCTTAAGACATATATTGTCCTTCTTATAGAAATCTCAGCGTCTGCGTCTCAAGATATAATTATTTTCACGCAACTAAAAACAACATTTTAATTCAATTGGCCAACGAACTAAAAATTATGTTTGTATTATTTGATTTTGAATGTAATGACTGTCATTTTATTATTACGAGATTAAGACAGTTATTACATTAGCTCAAAAATGCCAATAAATTTAGATTATTTATAGACAAAATGATGACTGTTTCGAATAGTCAACATGCGAACTAATGTAGCTAAAAAGACACCATTGATGTTTGCCTAATGAACAGATACGAGATTCAAAAATTCAGATTAGATGAAAAATTCAAATCCAAACTAGCTAGTGCGAATTTTGAATTCCAACATGTTAAGATTTTAAACCCAATTTGGTAATCGATTTTTTTTCAAAAAGATAAGGTTGAATGTAAACAACACCCAAACCCAAACCCAAATCCAACCCCGCCGAGTCGCAATCGTGGCGTGGCCGGTAGGCGGTGTGCATGCATGCTTGAATTTGGGTTCATATACAGTTAAATTGACTCAAGTAATGTACAAATTCAAACTTAGAATAGTTTGTTCCGATCTTGTATTGTTTTGTTTCCTAAGATATTCGATGTGGCATTCTACCTCTATATTGACCCAAAGGTAATAATTACTTTAAGGGATTGCACTTGGGGCAAGGGAACTGGGACATACATGTTAAGTTAGCATAGAAAATCAGATTGTGACTGTAACATGGTGCACTTTCCCTTCGACAATGGAAAGGGTTTCAAACCTTTTAAAGCAGGAAGAGAATATTTAGGCCTACAAAGAGCTTATCGTTCCAATACGTTTAGGGTAGATTGGCAAGGTAATATTGGCCGATGCATGGGTAGGTTGGCAAGTTTGAGTCTCATACGAGACAATGTTTTGATTGACCGACACATAAAGTTCAGGAGAATTACATAAATCCTGAGTTTATGTAGCAGTTACGCAGTCAAAGACAGATAGTTTTGATGACTCTTGAATGCTATTTATCATATTTTTTCATGTAATATCTATGTTATATTACCTATATTAATTCTATAGTGGGAAGATAAGACAATAGTGCTATAATAGATCTAATGTTTGATTTTAGTTGATGTGGCTTGTGGTTGTAAGGCTGAATGGGGACAGGATTAATGGAGCAGAAGCTTCCGTCTTCCTTCGGTAAGATGAATACAAAGTACAAATCCAATATGCAAGCAACTCTTAAAAAATAGCCCAACACAACCCAAAGAAACTATCAAACAAATAAGGGAAGAGCCTATAGAAAGGGAAGGTTCCTCATGCTATAATCCAAATGTTTAGCCTTGAATGAGGACGATACACTGCATAAAAGATGCCTCGCATGCGTGAGGTGAGCCTATCATTTAAGAAGAAAGATGCTTGGTTAGTCTTTGATGTTCTATAAACTGCCCAGGTAGACAAGCAACTCTAACTTTATTTTTGGTTCAATTGTAAGAGGTGTCTGAATTAGTTTACGTATATTTTGATTAATTGTTTTTTGGGTTCGATCAAAAGTAAATTATCTACATCGAGAATCGGATATTCATAAAAAATAAATCTCTCATGCCTTAACTCTAAAAGATTGTTAAGGTTCTAACCTAGGATGTTTAGGTTACATGTCGTCTCTATTATCATTTAAGATGATATCTAAAAATAGTTCGAGTAATATTTTTAAGCACTGGTTCAGGTTTGGTATGTAATCATGATAGTTTTGTGGACCCTTTGTTATCTTTTATGTTTTACACCCTATACATTTATGATATCATAAGCTTGATCCATACAATAAATAAAAAAAAATTGTGCAAAAAAACAAAAAAACCCATACAATAGTTTCACATGCAAAAGGTATGGGGAAGTAGCCGATCACTAAACTGTAAATCCAACTTGTACCGCGATACTACGTTATGAAAAACAACCATCAATATTTGCAGAACATAATATCCCTCACTTAACCATAAATCATGCTAAAAATTTGTTTTAGCTTTAATTAAATATGAAAATTGGAAATTTTCATAACTAATTTTTGTTTTTTTTTTAAAAAAAACAATTGTTGGTGTTTATCCCATAAAAGACAACAATGTATCAATTTCCACAAGCCTAATGAGTACAATGGTATTTTGGGATGCTACAAAATTGAGCAAGAATATTGTTAGAAATATTCAATAAACCACGGTCATTCGTCTCCTATGAATTTAACAACTCATCTTCTCCTCTTTATTTGAATATAGGTGGTGTGCATCTTTGCTTCTTTCTTTTTCTTTTTTGCTAGTGAATGTGGATATTTATTTGACCCAACAGATTAATAATGAATTCAATAGTAAGACCGATATTCACCAATTAAACAATGACTCACCCAATGATTAAATGTATACTCCATTACCTTGATATCTTGATTGGAAACTCATAATCTAAGTTTGAGAATCAGAGTTTCATGCAAAACAGAACACTCAAAAAATAAACATACCAAAACATTCTTAAAAGGTAGCTCAACTGGTTGGATTTGACAAATTTTCTAAAAGCTAAGCAAAAAAAATATAGACTATAGGCACCAAACAGAGAAATATTGGCAACACTACAATAGCCAATATAACAAAGGAGCTTCAAGGATGTAAAAAATAGGCTTGCAAAAATGTAATTGCATACCAGTGTTCAATCAAGTCTTATTATTTGTATAACCTTGATAAAATAAAACCCAATCAACAAAAAAATATTACATAAAAACAAAAGAAGACAACTTTAAAAACAATATGTTAGTCGGTCGGTGGTTTAACAAATGGTTGATGTGCATTATCAAGAAAGGGAGTGGAGCAACTATGAAGTTTAATTCCCCAGGAAAAAAAATAAAAAATTGTTTGTATTTGTGTTCTTGTGTGTTGCTTTACAACAGAAAGATGTTATTTTATCTCTGTCATTGTTCGTCTGCATGTGAGTGTTATTGTTCGTGTTTGAATGAGTGTGTGTGAGCAGAAAGCGGTGGAGAAATATAGAGAGGGAACACAAGGAGATAATAGAGGGGACAAAGGGAGATCAAGGAGATTTAGGGAAGATATTAGACCAAGGATTGGGGATCATAGACTTTCTCGTATGGAAAGGAGATCGCAAAATGTGTGTTTGTTTGTTGAGTGTGTGTGTGTGTGAGAGAGAGAGAGAGAGTTAGCAATTTGGTGGGAGGGCCATAATATTAGGGAAGGAATTGAAAGAGATAATTAATTGAGGAATGAATTAAGGGATATTAATTATGAAAATTAGATTTTGAGAAGTAAAAAAAATTCAATAGTTGAGACGTCAATAATTCAAGACAATTTGGAATAACATCGTCTATTAAATGATGTCCTTTTTTATTTCGAAATGACTTTAATTGCTCTTTATCTCATGAATTTAAAATCATTTTAATTTTATCATTTTAATTTTATATAAGAGATACAAAAATAAAAAATGAGAATACGAATGAAATATACAAAAAGTGAGCCTTATTCGGTTTCCCGGGTTGGCCCGGCGGCTTTGCTCCGGCACTCTCACGGTTCTCTTCCTTCCTCACGTAAGAAATTAGGGCTTGAGAGCCGAAAAAAACTATTTCAAGCGTTTTTGATTCGATCTCATCTGAATTCACAGTTATCACTTGGATCGTCGTCCAAGGATCGAAAGATGGTGAGAGGATTGCTCAACAAGCTCGCCTCTAAGTCTCTCTCCGTCGCGGGAAAATGGCAGCAACAGCAGCTCCGCCGCCTCAACATCCATGAATATCAGGTCACTCTTCTCCCACAATTGCCATCTGGAAACACATATAGAGTGTGTGTGTGTGTGTCATACGCATGATGACGTATGGTGATTCTTACACAGACTTACTCGTACATAGTATATGCTGATTGTAGGATTCTTTTGTGGCTTGCTGTAAAACCTACCATCCTTTTGTGACATTCTTTGCCAGAAAAAGAAGTTTGAGAAAGGAGAAAAAATTGTTATTGATGATCTTAGTTTTGATTGTTGAAGGACTGGGTGAAGGAAAAGATGAAAAGAAAAACAAATGTAAAACGGAGAAAGGCTTACATCTATTAAACCAGATAGTGGTGTTGGGCTCGATTGACGGATCTTTCAATTCTCCTCTTGTAAGGTCATCCAGCGTTAATGAGCGAGGGATTCAGTTGTATATATAATGGATCTCACTTGAATGTATGATAAATGATCCATTAAGAAGGGAATTGAAGGGAAAGTATATTGGAGGGATCTCACTCCTCGATTGACAGGATGTTTTACTCCGAATTCAATCAATGAATTTCTTAGATTTATTTTGAACTTCTTTTGTTGCAAAGCTTTCAATCGTTCAATGAATCTGAGAAGCATGTATAAATCAGGTTGTGTTTTTTCAATTCTTCTGTGGAGATTAAGCCTGTCAAAATGATAAAGAAAGATGAGAATGTAAGGAGCTTTTTTTTATGCAGATAGTATAATGATACGGCTTTTGACTTCTTATTTGTTATCGTAACTGGTTGATTACAGTTCATGAATCACAATTAATGCTCTTTGGTGTTCTGAAATCAGGGAGCTGAGTTGATGGGCAAATATGGGATCAATGTGCCTAGAGGTGTAGCAGTTACTTCTGTTGAAGAAGTCAAGAAGGCAATACAGGATGTTTTCCCCAAGGAAAATGAGGTAATTCAGGGCATCAATTCATTTAACACAATACGATGATAAAATAAAATTGTTTCTGGATGTTAGTGACACTTTGGACAATGGAAGAAAGGCATGTAGGAGTCTAGTTTTAGCATAAATGTGTAAAATCAACCTTATAGATTTGTCTGTTAGGTTGGGTCACCATTGAGTTCTTCTGCTCCTGAGTCTCAAACTGAGAAACTGGAGCTGTAGACTTGATTTTGTTTCTTATAAATTCTTATCTTTTTGCAACAGCTGTAAATGAGCAATACTGCTTTTGCTTCTGGTGCAGTTGGTGGTTAAAAGCCAAATTCTTGCTGGTGGACGGGGCTTGGGAACATTCAAAAGTGGTCTGAAGGGTGGAGTTCACATTGTTAAGGCTGACCAAGTTGAAGAAATAGCTGGTGCGAGGGCTGTCTTCTAGTCTTCAATTTGAAAAAGCCGCAGAATTGTATTGATTTCAGTGCTATTTTATTCATCAATTTGGTTATACTTTTCAATTTCTATTTATCATCTATATTCTTTGCAATTAATTAAACCTGGGGTTAATCTATTCTTAAAAAACAATAAAAGAGGCAACATGTCGTTGCGTCTCATCGGCACATCTTAGGAAGTTACAGAATATTGAACTGTGTCAGCTTTCTAAATTTCTTTAATAATGTTAGGATACTGCAGACTTTCTCTAATATCACCTTTTCATGTTTTCTAACTTGGCGAACCATTTGAGAAATCTTAAGAACCACAAACCTAGAGCAGGGAGAACCATCGTCTTTGTTTTCTTTGGAAGGACCAAGGAGCTGTACAATGCTTCTTCCCCTCTATTATGAAACTAACATTCTAGTGGGCACAATGATGTGGTTGGTTTATATGTCACCGCTGTTCTTTTGCCTGCTTGTACCCTTGCTGTGCGTTGTTGTATAAATATTTTGTATTACAGCGTTTTTTTGACCATGTAATTTTGATGGGCAGGGCGTCTTTTATTTTTTGTGACATTTTTGGTTTGTTTTTCAATAAAAGAAACAATGGGATGTTTTCTGGAACATATAATTATGAGTAAGAAAAAGAAAGGATCTCCATGAACGGACTTCCAACAATGGAGGTTTATTGGGAAGAAAATTTTGAATTTCTATGGGGACATATGCTTACTTCAAGAGGCTCTGTAACTCCAGGATGAATACCTTGTTTATTTTGCTTTTTGATAAACCTAAAGTTAATTATTAAACTTTAACTTGTTTGAGGCCCACAATCTGACCCTATGGAAGTTAGACGCAAATATTGAGTGAGTTTATGTACAGTTCTTCAAGATAAAATGCAACAGTCTGGTTTGGATAGCAGCCCTCAAAAATTGAAAGGGCAACATGTTGAAGATAAGGGAGACATGCCAACATTGTTGACTTAGAGTGTATTTAGGAAACCAAATGACTTTACTCGAGATATTAATAGACCACTGCATGTCGTATTTTGGGAGTTTTTAATATATTACTAGCTTTGCACGTGACTTCTAAATTGATGTCATTCCATGCATTCCTGACCTTATGTGCTTTGTTTGCAGGGAAGATGCTTGGACAGATACTTGTTACTAAACAGACTGGGCCTCAAGGAAAGATTGTCAGCAAGGTATGACATTGTACATATGTTCTGTATAACAAATGTACCCCCAAGTAGGCTTACAGAACATGGGTATGTAGCTGCAACATTCATCTGCATGGACTTGAATTAATTAACACCGCACTGGGGAAGTCCAATTAAGGACAACTGGATGAGTTTTGTGTGGCTCCATCTTTAGTTAAGTAATATATTTTAGTGTTGCTAAATGTTTATCGTAGCCTCTTTGATACGAAGCAGATTATTTGCATAAATGCCTGCATTTGAATGATTGCCATCTTTATGTGCATCGTTTTAAAACGTAATTTTACATTCAAAAGGCAATATTCTGTAGTCAAGATTTCATATTTGTCACCAAGTTTAGCAATAATGTGTCAACCCCCCTGATTTACTTGTATTTTCAAGAAACGGGAGGTTTACATTTTACGTTTTTCAGATAGTAAATATGCTGGAAACAGAGGATTGCAATGTGGCATTTTTTTTGAATAAGAATATTACCTAGGCTTTGCCACGAAGTTTCATAATACGGGCACCCGTTGGTGTCGGATTTGATGATACATGACAATTCAAGATTGACAGTGGATATTGATTTTCACATTACTTCAACTTGAAAACCCTAATTTGTATTATGTGGCCAGAATTATATATTTCAGTTTCCCATAAATGAAAAGCTACCTAACTATACTGAAAATTAAGATTTAATGGTTTACATCCTAATGCAGGTTTATTTGTGTGAAAAGTTATCAGTTGTCAACGAGATGTACTTCGCTATTACTCTTGATCGTACCACTGCTGGTCCTGTAAGTTCACAAACATGCTGTAGTATATTAAAAAATTATTTTACTTTCTTTTGTCACTTGTTTTCACTTCCTTGTGTATGTAGCCATTCCTGTTTATGTCTCTAATACAGATGGGGATAAATTGGTGCAAAAAACTTCTTATTGCCATAAGTATAAATATTTAGTCTCTTTTTTTGGTATGAAGGGGATGATTATCCTTTCATTTATTGGTGATTGACACTACTTCACTTTGGGAATCAGTTTTCACTACGCCTTTTGTGATTATCCTATGCGAAGCACAGAAATCAGTTTTTGGCAATGAACAGATATATATACGCTACCTACGGGTCATGATGTTCTGATTGTGGGATATGCATTTTGGCCTTTTCCCATGCTTCCCAATAGTTGTGGGTGATCTTATAATCGATAGATGTTTAGAGGTTTAGTGGATTGAATTTGCTATTTACTTTAACATGGTATGAGTGAACCAACATAGTTTTGAGTAATTTAATGCCTGGAGGTCTGATATCTGTAGCTCATTAACCTAGATTGTGTGCAGGTTGTTTCTTTTTTGGGCAGTTGTTTGAAGTATATCTTACCCCTAAAGTTTTGTGTTCAGATGACTAATATAGGTCAAAGAAAGTGGTGGATAGGGCGTCGATCTTTTCATTGGTCTTCTAGGATCCAAAGAGATGGCTCTTTCCTTTTCTTTTGCTCAGCTGGGAAGAATAGAGTCGAGAAAATTGATGCAATGTCCACACATCACTCTTTTTTATTTAAATAGACACATGAATCTTTTAAGACTTAAATAATATGGCATGTAATATTGTTCTCCCAACAAAATGTGGTAATTGGAAGGGAAAACAGAGAAAACCTTAGACAACGGAACTATCTACACAATTTGATTCGCTCTGAAATCTCACTTTTACTGCTTTGAGTGGATGGCTTTAAAAATTCTATTATTGTAATGCATTAATTGCATAATGTGAAGGAATATGATAGTATTCCCTTGTTCTGTTGCATCTGTTGCTGCTCTGTGCTTATTGGTTATGTGGTTAAATGTCCAGCTTATAATTGCCTGTCGAAAGGGTGGAACCAGCATTGAAGACCTTGCAGAGAAATTCCCTGACATGATTATAAAGGTTGTTCCTTGTCCATCTGCTTTCAACATCCTATTGCTAGCATCATCTCTTGTTTCCATGTTGATAAGCATATTGATTCACTGCTTGTTTTTATGAAGGTACCTATTGATGTATTTCAAGGAATTACTGATGAAGACGCCGCCAAGGTTGTCGATGGTTTGGCTCCCACTGTGGCTGACAGAAGTACTTCAATAGAACAAGTGAAGAAGTTATACAAACTTTTCTGCGAATGTGACTGCACAATGTTGGAAGTAAGCTTTCACTGTGTTACTTGGGATTTTTTGCAACAGCTGCATATGTTAAAAGGTTTTTAACATGTAATTTTCGCCCATTTCATTTCTAAGCTTGAACTTGATTTGTTGGGACAGATCAATCCCATTGCAGAAACTTCTGATAACCAGTTGGTAGCTGCTGATGCAAAGCTAAATTTTGATGACAATGCTGCTTACCGTCAGAAGGAGATATTTGCTCTCCGTGATACATCACAGGAGGATCCTCGTGAGGTAGTGATAATCCTCTTCTATACTGTTAAGTGTAAAAGATTAACATAGTAGTATATTGAAGAGAAACAAGGAGGTCAAAAGCTTGACCTAGTTCTCATATATTATTGTATTTATAGTTAATTTACAATAATAAGAATTACACATACTACCCTAACACTATTAACAATTTACACATACTACTCGTAACACTCCCCCTCAAGTTGGACTATATATATCATTTAATCCAAGCTTGGAATAAATCGCCGTAAGACGTGTACAACTCAATGCTTTGGTAAACATATCTGCAAGCTGATCTTCAGATTTCACAAATGGAGTCGTAATCTCTCCAGTTACTATTTTGTCCCGAATAAAGTGACAATCAATCTCGATATGTTTAGTTCTCTCGTGAAACATTGGATTGACAGCGATATGGATAGCTGCCTGGTTGTCACAGAACAACTGTAGAGGAGGTTGAACTGGAAACCCAATTTCTTGGAGGAAATGTAGTAGTCAAGTCAACTCACTCGTCATATGTGTCATCGCCCTATACTCAGCCCCAGCACTGGATTTTGCTACCATGGATTGTTTCTTATTTTTTCATTAGACAACGTTACCACCTAAAAAAGTATAATAACTAGTGGTTGATCTCCGATCAGAAGGAGAGCCAGCTCAATCAGCATCTGAGAAACCTTCTACTCTAAAATGTCCATTAGCTCAATATATTAATCCAAGTCCAGGAGCTCGTTTGAGATATCGCAGAATACGAGTAATGGCCTCCTAATGTGGTACTCTAGGACACTTCATGAACTGACTTACGATACTGACTGCATAAGAAATATCCGGTTGAATAATAGTGAGGTAATTGAGTTTCCCAACCAATCTGCGATATCGACCCAGATTTTCAAATAATGCACTATCATCTATCAATAGTTTTTGATTCTGATCCATAGGAACATCAATCAGTCTGCCATCCAGCAAACCTGTTGTCCCTAGCATGACAAGTACATATTTTCTCTGTGATAAACAAATATCTTATTTAGATCGAGCCACTTCAATTGCCAAGAAATACCTGAGTTTTTTCAAATCCTTAGTATGAAATCGATCTTGTAAGAAGTTTTTTAATTTAGCAATTCCCTCAAAATCATTTTCAATAATCACAATACTTTCTACATAGACCACCAATAGGACATATTCATCAATTGTTTGTCTATGAAACACAGAATGATCTGTTTGGCATCGAAAGAGACCAAACTGTAAAACTGCATCTGAAAACTTATCAGACTATGCCCTCGGTGAGTGTTTCAAAACATACAAAGATTTTTTAACCGACATACACTCTTATCATACTCCCCATGAGCAAGAAACCTAAGTGGCTGCTCCATGTATACTTCTTCAATCAAGTCACCATGTAGGAACGTATTTTTGACATCTAATTGAAACAAGAGCTAATCAAGATTAGCAGTCAAAGAAATGAAGATACGAACAGAAGAAATTTTTGCAACAGGGAAGAAAGTCTCTTCATAATCAACACCATAGGTCTGAGTAAAGCCTTTGCGACAAGTTGGGTTTTGAGACGTTCTACAGAACCATTTGGATGAAATTTAACGGTGTACACCCAACGACAACCAACAGTTCGTTTACCAGGGGATAAAGGAACGAGATCTCAAGTCCCATTGTGATGTAAGACATCAATCTCATCCTCCATAACTTTCCTTCAACCCGGATCAGATAAGACATCCTGTAAATGCTTAGGAACAAATATAGAGGATAATTGATAAGTAAAACAAGAGAAGACAGGAGACAATGCATCATATGAAACAAAATGAGCAATGAAATGATTAGTAACACACGAACGAGTACCTTTCTGAAGGGCAATAGATAAAAAGTATAAATTACCTGTTGGATTAGGATCAGAAGGTGACGAGGAAGACAGTACGGGCACCTCAGTCGATGGTCGAGGACGACAATAGTACACACGAAGAGATAAAGTAGATGATAATATAGTGGGTAGCGGGATATCTGAAGATGATGGAAGGGATGGTGGTACAAAAGATGACCCAAAATTCAGATCCAAAGGTTGAGAAAGTGCTGAAAAATATGGAACAGATTCAGTAAATGTGACATTGGCAGTAGTATTGTCTCAGAGAAGGATTGTAACAGCGATACCCCTTCTGTGTGCAGGAATAACTAAGAAATACACATTTGGTAGCGCGAGAGTCAAGTTTATCAAACCCAAGACCCAAATTGTGATATAACAAACACATCTAAAAACCTTAGGAACTGGAAAAAATGAGGGTTTACCAGGAAAAATGGCAGAATATGGACTTTACCCATTTAACACGGAAGATGGCATATGAGTAATAAAGTGACAAGCAATAAGAACAGTATCTCTCCAAAAATACTGGAAAATATTCACCTGAAATAACAGTGCACGGGTAACTTCTAACAAATGACAGTTTTTTGCATTCAACAACATTGTTCTGTGGAGAGGTGTAAGCACAGGAAGTCTGACGGATAATGTCAGTTTTACTAAGATAAGTTAAAAAAGAATTAAATTCATATTCTCGAGCACTATCAGAACGTAAAATACGTATAAGACAATCATACTGAATTTTTATTTTTTTACGAAAGGTCTCAAATATAGAGAATAATTCAGATCGAGCTTACATAAAAACAACCAAGTCACACGAAAATAGTCATTTACAAAGACACAGAATAAGGATATTTATTAGATGAAATATTCTTGATTGGACCCCATACATCAGAGTGCATTAACTCAAATAGACTAGATACACGATTATAGACTCTAGACCGAAATGATACACGATGATACTTACTAAGTTGACAAGCTTCATAAGACAAAGACGACACAAAACTCAGACTTGGAACTTGGCGCTTCAGATTCTGGAGAGAAGGATTTTCAAGACGACAATGTCATTCAAAAGGAGACAATGAGATTTGTAGGGCCCGAGTAGGGGAATCAAAATCAAAGTAATATAGACCACTAGTTTCATGCCCTATACCAATCATCCTCTTCGTCTTGAGATCCTGAATGACACAATAAGATGGATAAAAAATTACCGAACAATTGAAAGAACGTGTAATCTTACTAGTGAAAAGTAAATTAAAAGAGAACTAAGGAACAAATAACACGGAAGATGGGGGACACATCAAGACTCACGTGAATAGTCCCGAGACTTAAAATTTTAGAATAAGTACCATTAACAATAGTAACATTATGTGTGGAAGTAGCAGACTGATAAGTAAAAAAAATATCAGATGTACCAGTTATGTGGTCAGAAGCGCCAAAGTCTATGAATCAGGGACTGCGAGTGGAGGACAGTAAACAAGTGGAAGCAATACCTGACTAGGCAAAAGTAGCAGTTGAGGGAGATGGGGCAGCCTGTTGCTGGGACAGGAACTGAGCATACTTCTCTCGTGTAATAGTAACCGATCTAGTGTCTGGTGGAACTGACAGAGGTATGGAAGCAATAACAGAAGTATCATCCTGATAGGAAGCCTGATTTGCAACATTAGAAGGTTTTCCATGTAAATCCCAATAAAAGTCAACAATGTGCCCTCCACGACCACAATGAGTATAGGAACAAGGTCCACAGCCTCTACGACCACCTGTATGAACCTCCTGTACGACCTATTTGACCACCACGACTACCTCGATGACCATCACTGTGACTACTAGGAACCACAAAAGCTAAGCGATTAGTAGAGACACTATGATTGATGCTTGAATTAGATAAAGTAATACGCTGTACGCGAGAGAAAACCTCAAGTAGTGAGGGAAGACTAGAACCACCCAAAATCTGAGAATGAATAGCCTTAATTTAGGTTTCAGTCTTACCAAAAATCTAGTAACATTCATGTTCTCATGTTGTTTTTGTCAAACTGTTGCATCAGTAGTAAAAGGATGGTAGGTCTTCATCTCATCACAGACTCCTCAAACATGAGAGTAATAATCCTCAACGCTCAGAATACTCTATTCCAGTCGGAAGTACTCCTTGCACACCTCATAAGCTCGGGTAAAATTACATGTATCACAATACATAGTGGTCAAGTGGTCCCATATCTCCTTGGCAGTGTCAAGATAGAGCAAAGTAGAACTAATACTAGGTTCAATGCTATTTAATAATAAAGAAATAATCTGAGCGTCCTCTTGTTCCCACTGATCATACCCAAGAGTATCTTTCTTGGGTTTCGGGTTCACCAAATACTTCTTAAAACTTTTGCCTCGAAGAAAGACTTGAGCGGATCGGGACCATAAAATATAGTTAGTCCCATTGAGTTTAACAGAGGTCATGAAACCATTGATACTAGTCGGAAGAGTAGAGGTAGGTGGCAAAGATGAAGTAAGGGACCCGATATCTTGCTTGGAGTCTATAACAGTGCAACAAATAGCAACCAAGAAGCCGCTGCAATGCTGAACCAGAGGAAAGAAAGCTACTAGAATACTGAACAGGACTGGCTGGGGCTCCTGGACTGCTGAATCGAACTAGTTGGAGCTCCTGGACTGTTGAACCGGACCAGCTGGACCTCCTGGACCGCTAAACTGGACAGACTGGGTTATCTGGATTGCTGAACCGGACCGGGTCTTGGGCTAAACTTAAAATAATTTAAGACTTGGGCTGGACCTCCTTCCCCTTTTTTTTTTTTAAAAGGATTTTAAACCTGTCGGATTTGGGTTTGGTATCTAAATCCGTGGAGCTTCTGTTCTTCTTCTTCATTAATTAGGGTTTCAGTAAACCCTAATCTTCGACTGTGCCTCACCTCTACGACACACCACGACGACGACGAACATCAAATGACAGTGAGAAGACCACCACAACTAGCGACACACCACCATAGTAACATGATAGCTTCGATGACACCACCACAACCGCAACAGTGCTACCACAATAGGGCTACCACCACCACACGTGACAACATTACCACAATACCACGATGGCTTCTACAGTGGTTTTTACCCAAAATACCATCACCACCATAGCAACGACACCACCACAGCAACGACAGTACCACCACCACCACCACTATAGCAACAGTACCACCACCACCACAACCACAATGGAGAGTTAATTTATTTAGAATATATTTAGGATTGTAAATGCTTTGATACCATGTTAAGTGTAAAGGATTAACATAGTATATTGAAGAAAAACAAGGAGGTCAAAAGCCGGACCTAGTTCTTATATATCATTGTATTTATAGTTAACTTACAATAATAAGAATTACACATACTACCCTAGTACTATTAACAATTTACACATACTACCTTAATACTCTTAACATATACGAACAACTAGGGAGACACTTGGGTTGGATTTGTGGAGATGGTGCAGTATGTTAGAAGACGTAATACCCTCTCTCCAAAAACAAAACAAAACAAAGAAAGAGAACCACAATGAAAAAGTGGAAAAAAGAGTAATTTTGTACTTAGATTCATGCATTTAATACTGGAATAAATCAATAAACCTTAATTTGATGGCCTCTTTCTTGCGTTTTTAAATCTTGACAGGTTGCTGCTGCAAAAGCAGATTTAAATTATATTGGCTTAGATGGAGAAATTGGTTGCATGGTGAATGGTGCTGGATTGGCAATGGCTACCATGGATATAATTAAGTTACGTGGAGGAACTCCTGCCAATTTTCTGGATGTAGGTGGGAATGCTTCTGAGGGCCAGGTAATTTTTCAATTTCCCATATTGATTCCATTGCTCTAAGTAATTGATGCTTATTCCATTGTTGTAATATTGGGCGTAGTCTATTCTCTGTAATTAAGAAGGCTACAGAATTTCAAGGTTCTGATGAAAAATGCTGATTTTCAGATATTGGACAAACCAAATTGTAAATTGTTTTCTGCTACAGGTTGTGGAGGCTTTTAAAATTTTGACATCGGATGACAAGGTTAAAGCAATTTTGGTGAACATTTTTGGGGGAATTATGAAATGCGATGTAATAGCTAGCGGAATCGTCAATGCTGCTAAGCATGTGAGTCTTTCATCAGATTGCTCCATATATATTCTATCTTCCCACTTTTGGCAAAATGTTTGTCCTTTTAGCCATAATAGTGATATTCTCTTGTGATGAACTCACAAGTGTGATATAAATAATTTTATTATCTGGATATAATTTCATTATGGTTGGGTGAGTGTTACCCTGTTTGATTTACGTTCAAGGTCCAATTGAAAGTACCAGTAATAGTTCGTCTTGAAGGCACCAACGTGGACCAAGGCAAGAGGATTTTGAAGGTAAATTCCAAACAAATCACTTCTGGGCTAAAATTTGATTCTGTATTCAAGAGATACTTATGTAATTGGGGGAAAAAAAATGGGAAAATTCGAATTATAGTTTGGTGTTTCTGGTGTTATGTCTGCAGGAAAGTGGTATGACTTTAATTACAGCTGAAGATCTGGATGATGCAGCTGAGAAAGCAGTTAAAGCAGCTGCTGCTAGTTGAGTACATCACATGATTTCTTATATAATTTTATTTTCCGTAAATCTGGATATTTTTAGACCAAATTTTTTGTACACTGGTTATTTTTTCTCCGGAGATGAGGTCAGCTAACCTTGCATTGGTTTAAATAAAGAATAATAAAGATCAAATTTGTTTTTGATCTGGAAATTTTACCAATACGTTTGGATGTTCTAGTTCCGATGGTCAGGTTGGAATAGGAATGTTATTCTTATTCCGTCTAAATGTTTGGTATATGCTGTTATTGCTATGTTTCTTTTCCAAACAATGTGGTCACTGAGATTTGGGTATTCGTATATAATATAATTTAGGTTTAGCTAAAGGGCGTGAATTTGTTGGTAATTGTGTGTATTTGAGATTTAAAGTATGTACTAGCCATGAATACTTGTAACCCACCTGATGAAAGATCAAAGCAGTGTGAGAATGGTCCGGACTTGGGGTAAATATTACTCTACTTTTGGTGCTTTGATTACCTGGGTAATTTACATTTACTCATGATTGGAGCCTTGTCGCGAGGAAGTCAAATAAATTAGAATTTCTGAGTTATATCACTCTTACTGATATGGATGGACGGAGTAATGATTTTTTTACAGTGGAGACAATCAATAGTTTGGGGGGAGAATAATCATAGAATGGTCATCAAAATTTATCGTATTTTCGAATAAATAGTAACATCATCTCTAACTCTAACTTAAATATTTACTCAAATTTAAATTAATATTTGAGTAAAATATTTGATTTGATATAAATAGCTCTAATGGACAAATTTAAATCTTAAAAAAGAGAAATTTAAATTTAAATGAGGATAAACTTAAATTTAATAGAGAGTAAAGATGACAATTAGATCTTTAAAAGAGGGTGGAATTTTACCATTAAAGATTTGAGTTTCCCTTAATTTGGAATAAGTTTGAGTCAAGGTTGGAACAAATTTTTAATATTTTTTTACTCAAATTAAAATTTGAGTCTGAGTAAGAGTTGGAGATGCCTTAAATAGGTTTGATTCAGATCAATTTTCACATAATAATCACATTTTTTTTTTCAAATAAGGTAAATATTAAATATTCAAACGGATACTGTCCCGTTTGGTAACATTTTCGTTTTTCAAAAACAAAAAACGTCTTTTTTTTTTGTTTTTGAAAATCGTCCCTAGCTTATAAAACGGTGACAAAAAAAATCGTTTACCAAATGAGTTTTTTTTTTCTTGTTTACTCTAAAAATCAAAATAAAAATGAAAAACAAAAAACAAAAACGTTACCAAACAGGCACGAAATTATTTAGAGTTGAATTTATTAAATTACATTTTAGTTCAATTCAATTGTAAAGTACTACTCAATTTTGCTTCTTTTTTCTCTCTTTTGTTATAAGTATTGTGCAATTTGTAGAATATTTGAAACAGATTTAGAAGGTGAATATGTTGGATACACATGAATCCTATGGGGTGTTTGTTGAAAAAAAAAATATATGAAAAAACAAAGAAAATTAATATTCAATTTTATCATATATTCACATATATGAATGTAATAAATTAGATTATATCATAATTAAATTAGAATTTGGTATATTAAAATTTAAATTTATGAAATAGGACATAATCAATTTGAATTTAGATAATCGGTCAAAATTATCTAACTAGTCAAATTCTAAATCAAATTAAAATTCAATATATTAAGAGACCTAAATTTTAAAATTATGAAAGAATCCCATTTGATTTTTAAAATATGAAACTATACCCAATTTTCTACAAATTTTTGTGGGGGAATATTTTAAAAAGACTTTAGATTTTTTAAAATTTCAAATAGACCCAAAAAAATTTAAAAATTTCAAATTCCCCTCTGCCATTCAGCAACGTTCAAATTTTGATAGGACTACAACATTGGATGCAAGAAATTTGATTAAAAAAAATTAGCAATACTTTAAAATTTCTGGCCATTTTCTTTCTTTAAAACATTCATAATGTTTATCCTGATTTTAGTAAAGATTTCTGTTTTCTCAAGTGATACATATAAGAAAATACCGACAAAATATAAGGGTATTTATGAAATTTCAATTACATTTTAATAGAAGAATCACCTCGTCTGATTCTCTAATAGTGTAATACTAACCAAAATAGAAATCCTAGTCCACTCAAAGCTCTAATACATACGAATCGTCTAATAATCTAATACTAACCGAAAAAGAAATCCTAGTCCCAACAACAAAGGGTGGGAGAGAGAAGTATATATTGATGGTGCCATGAACAAAATAAGATAAAAGCACCATCATATTTCTCCGGCATTCTCTAAGTTTCTGGTACTTATAATCTCACCTTTTTCTTGCTAATATAGTTCAGATTTCAATCATCTTCTTCTTTTTTCTACCTCTTCAATTGAACTTTTTGTTCAAGCACTGCCAGTTTTTACTTTTTCTTCTGTCACCCATTGCCAAATACAACGCAGAGAAGGACTGTAAAACAATGTCCGACTCTGACTACTACTCCGACTCCGACTCCAACTACTCTGACTCCAACTACTCCGACTCCATTGTGGATATACGTATCTGCATACCATCGAAGAACAAAGTAAAATGGTTACAGCCACAAAGTTTTACCACAATTAGGTTTCTCAAGTTGTTGATATCCAAGGAGGGTATTCCGCCAAGCTCTCAGGTTCTCCTCTACAATGGCGTGGAGCTTGACGATCACATGTGCCTGAGGAGATTCAATACTGAAGGCGGTGCCGCCATTCTTCACTTGCTTGTTCGTCCACCAGGCAATTTTCCGCCACCACATGATATTGGTATTAGCGTTGTTGCGATGCTTTCGCAACAGAGATGTTTGCCGATCGAGGTGAGACCATGGTATACGGTTAAAGACGTCAAGGCTGTGATCGAGAGTGGTACTGGAAAGCCATTAGAGCAAGCCATGCTCAAATTTCAGGGAAGGTTTCTCAAAGATTTAATCACCATGGGGGACTGTGATTTTAACATGGATAGGATTCTACATGTGGTTAGTATGCCACCTCCACCGCCACTGCCACCTCTCTCATGGAGAGATTATTCTTCCATTGACACAATCTACGACGAGAAGTTCATTATTACTGTGCGTAAACGTGAATTTTTATGGCAAATACCTTTCCAAGTGAAAACATCAGACACTGTGTACGAGATTAAGAAGAAGATTGGGTTGAAAGCAATTCGGCAGGCTCTCTTTCTACGCAGAAAACCGCTTTGCGACGAGGATACCCTAGGACTCCATGGCATACAGGAGAATTCTGTGCTATGGTTATGGGGTCGGTCTTTGGAACTGCAAATCAAGATAGTGCAGTGTGGAACGATAATTTCGATTGCCCTTTACAGTACAGAAACCATTTATGATCTCAAAGGCTTGATTTTTGAGAAAACTGGGATTCCATCGATCAGCCAAACCCTTGTTCATGCAGGTCTATCACTCATGGATTCTCTAACCCTAGAAGATTATAATATCCAGAGTAATTCTAGGGTTTTTGCTATCAGTGGATTGGATTGTGAAGATGAAGAAGAAATTGGCCTGCACATCACAACAAACTTTACAGATCCATTAGTTATCCGGGTGAAACCTTGGTATAAAATATTGGATGTCAAGGCTGTAATTGAGAGCAGAACTCCTGAAATTCCTATTAGTAGCCAGAAGCTCTACTACAACCATAAAAGGCTAAAAGACTGGAAGACAGTGGCAGATTATAACATCACCGATAAGTCCTTGATTTTTGTGGAGACAACTCCTCTACCCGTGCTCATATTCATAAACACGTGCCATAGAAGTAGCGGGAATAACACCATTGAGATTGAAGCTATGAATTTCACAACAGTGAATGAACTTGTGGATCGTATTCCGGACCAGGAGATTGAAAACATTAAGTGGCACCCATGTTTGTTTCTTGATGACCTTATTCTACAAGGTAGAAAAAAGCTTGTGGAATATGGGATTGTTTCGGGGACAGTTCTCTGTTTGGATCGTTTGATTCAAATAAACATGATGGATTCAAGTGGTAAATGCAGTCAGGTGAATTTGAAACCTTCTTACACTGTTCATGCTGTGAAGATGAAGATACAAAAAAGCTATGGAATCCCTCATGACTTTCAGGTGCTGAAATACGGTAAAGATGAGATCGATGATTGCTGGAGTTTGGAAGACATCGAGATTGTTTTGAGGATCAGATTAGTGGATCTAAGGTGGAATTGTTTTGGTAGATCTTGTTCCTTCTTTTGGCCTTCTTATGTGGATGATGTTCACGTATTCTGAAGTTGAGATCGATGATTGATGGAGTTAAGAAGAAATTGAGGCTGTTTTGAGGTGGAAGTCGGTCATGAAAACTTTCTACTATTCATATTGAAGGTGGGAATTCTCTAAAATTATCGTAGGCTTTTTGGTGATTGAGTAGCCATAGTAGTAGTTATAGTACTACTAGCCATAGTACAAGTTATAGTTTGTAATCACTTTAGTTTCTCTTTACCTTTAACTCATTAGCTGAAATAGCAAAAAAAATAAATTATTTGAGTCGCAATTTTATTGTAATTTTTCCAATCAATTGGGGTACTATGAAACTCGCACACAAAAAAAAATCATCAATGTTATAGCAGTTACAACAATGATATAAACATTATTTCATATGAGAATTATTGGTAAAAAATCATGTTATTTAAGCAAATTCCAATCCTAAATGTTGCTAAATTAAAGTAACATTCCATTGACATCTATCTATGGTAGGTAGAAGTTAAAAATCTATATCAATTTCACTATTGAAATTGGGGGGGAAAAAAAGAATTTAATTACCTAAGAATATGCTTGACAATTTTAAATACAACCCATAAATTCGACACCAAATCAAAAAGAATTTACAGATTTAGGTTTGGTATTATTGGTTCAAGTGGTAAATAGTTTACCCCAATAGCCCAATTAACTAAATGAGTTGAGACAAAATCAATTAAACACAATACTAAACTATTACACATGTCTTATAGTCATGTACCTAATTTTGTATTTTGTTGGGTTTGTATAATGAACTCGATTCATTGATATATTTTCAGTAAAAATACCAATAGAGTGCCTTCATTGCTTTATCACAACTTTTGTGTCATAAACAAGGTAGCTGGCCCATTTAAGTACGGATTTATTACCACTATACAGTCTTTTTTAGACTTAAATACCGATGTATAATAGTTTTGAGCTTATTTACTAATCTATGATATTTTTTAAAAGCGAATTTGTTGAATCCGATTTCATTTATAAAACGGAGTCAACAAATTCGCTTTTAAACATAAAAAACATAATCAATATATCCGCTTTTAAATAAAAAAATAATAATTTTGATTATATTTACCAAACTAACATTATTCAAAAGCGGAGTTATCAAATACATTTTTTCAAAAAAAAAACGTGATTATCAAACACGTTTTTATGCTAACTGTCTTTAAGAATGTGCTTATTAAACAGACTTTTATCTAAATTGAAAAAAAAGTCAGATAGCTGACAAACACTCACATATCTCCAGCTTCTTTCTCTCCAACTGATCTCATACTCATACAAGTCATCTTCTAGAAGCTTTATGGCCTTTAGTTTCTAATTTAATGTCACCAAATTATATTTCGATAAATGTATTTTGAAGTGGGATTTCATCCTTTTATACAAGAAAGGTAATTTCGATTAATGTCACCAGAGAGCTTTTTATTATGCACCAACTGATGAAAATGAAAGCATCGGGCTCACAACTGTTGCTGCTAACAATTATGAACGCCCCTTTAACTAAAACTTATAGCTTTTTTTTATCAATTAGAGATGTTTTGCCTAATAAGATGTGAAAAATGGATTGATTTGGATTTAGCTTTGAGCTTGAACGTTCATTGCAAATTAATAGTTTTTTATGGGTAGCCATTACAGAGAGAAACATAAAATATGTGTGATGGTAAAATTTTTCTTTTTCTTATTATTAAGTGGAATGTACCATAACTTTCGTGTGCTCTTTTTGTTTTTGTTTTTTTTTTTTTATCTAAAGTTCTTTTTTGTCTCAGCTTAATGGCTTGTTTAGTACGACGGATGGAAAGAAATAAAAGTGAAAAGAATAAATTTTTCATACATAAGGAAAGAAAGTTGGTTTGCCTCCTTTTTGTTTGGTAGAAGGAATGAAAAATAAAAAGAATATATTTTTCATCGTTTGATATTGGATGAAAATTGAAAGGAATAGAAAAACATATATGCCTAATTTTCAATTTTACCCTTAATATATTAAGCAATTTTTTTATTATAAATCAATCCAATTAATTTGAAAAAGCTTTTAATTCCCTTATTTTTGTTATGAATTAATTTTGGAAGAAATACAACAGTGAATTTATCTCTTGGTGATCAACAAAAGATGTGTGAACTAAGAATGAAATATATACAATAAACAAAGGTCAGCTTAAAAAATTATTGTCTTGCTTTCACTTTTTCCTTCCACGTGAAAATATTTGGTGGACCGGAAGGATAGAGATCTCCTTCCACTTTCCACTCCCTCGTACTTTCTTTTGGTACCAAATAATGAAATGGAAACATTTCCCTTCCCTTCCATTTTCCCTTCCTCACTTTCCTTTCACCCATATTTCCACCATACCAAACACACTATAAGAAAGTGAAGAACAACCCAAAATAAGTGAAGAAGAAGCACCGAGAGCAACCAACACTAACCCATTGACCAAAGTCAACTTCGGTGGTTGTTCCAATGCTTGGCGTGGTCCTGAGCTTGGTGGTACAATTACTGAAGCTGCTTCAGTTTTCTACCAATGGGCTGCTCCAATGCACCGGAGAACGTAGAAAAAGTAATCGTTGAAATGTTAAAAGCGTGATTAACAAACACGCTTTTAAATAAAAGCATACTTCCCACTTGCCAACCACGCTTTTAATGGGAGTTATTTATTTAAAATCAGAATTATTAACTCTGTTTTTTATTAAAAGCAAAATTATTGATTCCATTGTTATTAAAAATAGAATTGTTAAATTCGTTTTTAAAAAGTGCCGTAAATTAATAAATAAGTTCAAAACTGTTGTACATCAATATTTAAGTTTAAAAAAGCCAATATATTAACAATAAATTCATTGAAGTACACTAGCGCCAAGCCCTAACACTTCATTTGCTAGGTAATAATAAATAGAGCATGAGAATGTCATACCAAGATGTAGTAATGATAAATTGAAAATTCATTTCCACTAGTATAAAATATCTAATTCCAGCAATGTAAGATTTGTTATCTATATAATAAAGTACAATACATTTCAAATCTCAAAAGATAAATAAATGATAAACAAAAAAAAATTTTGCTATTCGCGGTTGAAATCTCTTTCAATTTTACTTTAACGTTAATCCGACGACTAATATTAACACTCTAAATTTAATAGAAAAAACAAGCGTCTAAGGGTGTGTTTGGAGTGATTTTTTAAAAGTGTTTTTAATACTTATAATTTCTCATAAATACTTTTAAAAAAGGGTAAATTACACCTACACCCCCTCAGCTTTGTCACTTAATCAACTGGACCCCCTCACATTTGAAATATTACATTTACACCCCTATGGTAATGACTAATTGACGGTGGAAACGGAACCAATGAAAAGACCTAAAATGCCCTAGATATTCCTAAAGACCTTGACAATTATTGGACTACCCCTCTACCTGAGTATATAACCTTTCCCACTTTTTACACCTGCCAACATCGTAAGCCTCACTCTCTCAACTGGAAGAACTCTTCCAATGTCCGCTATTCTTGGCGTCTGGCATTCCCAAGTGGATCCAAGATTAATAGGAGGTGAAAGATTCTAAGGTGATGAAAGGTACACATCCTGATTAGAGTTTTTAAAGAAAAATCAGGGTTTTTTTTTCCTTTTTTTTTCCCCTTTTTTCGTTTCCATTTTCGTTTTCCAAATAATCTGTTCGTTTATTTGAAATGGAAAAGCTGTTCAAATAATGGAAAAACAATCTGTTCTTTTTTTCCAAACAATCTGTTCGTTTTTTCCAAGCAATTTGTTGGTTTTTCCAAACAATATATTCGTTCAACTTAACTAAAACATTTTGTCCCAAATCGCCTAATGCATGAATAATCATCAACTATGAATTACAGGCATAGTTTCAACGATTAAGGAATCACTTGGTCTTGTGTTTTGGTTTTTGTTTTGCTGAAAAGAACGTCAGGAACTTAGCCACTTAAAATCGGTACATTAAAAGTCCATACTGGTTTTTTCAGAAACATATTGATTGGGATTTCTTTTTTTTTTTTTGTATTTCAATCCAGTGTATGTATGTCATTGAATGTTTATACCTTTGTTTTTTTATAAGCTGACAAATTGCTATCATTAAATAGTTGTTTTATTTTGTTCATGTGTAGGATGGCCGTTTTTTGTTATCATGACCTGGTTGTGCATTACTTAGCGGATCGATTTTTTGTGAATAATATCTACCCTGATAAGTACTATTATTTGGATCTGTTAAGTGATGTGTGTGACGTGACTTTGAAAGATGTTCCCTCTAGCATAAACACGTCTATAACATTGACGTGTTCTATTCCTAGATCTACTTAAGAAATTGATATAAGAACAAATGCAGATGTCCTACAAATGTTCAAGTTACACAACAAGTGTGTAGTGATTCAGTTGTCTATCAAAGACGCTCAGTTTCTGCAGCCATTAGATGTGCAAGTTCCTAATTCTCGACCCTTTAGGAATGCAAGAATTCATGGTGATGAGGAAGAAATTGGGACTGAGGATGAAGAGTACAAATTTAGTGATGATGGTGGTGGTGTGTGCACACCGAAAGTGATATTAATTTGAATGGTTTGGAGTTACTGGCAACTGAGATGGTGGACCTTTATCAGACTATGAGTCAAATGATGAGGGTGGCCAACATGTATATTCTAATGATGAAGATGATGATCGTGAGGATGACCCTTAGGATGGTTCACTTCATGGTTAAATATTCAACGTTGGGGAAGGTGAAAAAATTGAATTTGAGAAAGGAATGTTATTTCCAAACATCAATGCCTTTAGAGATGCGTTAAGGGATTATGTGATTCAAGAGGGATTCCCATTGGTCAAAGATAAAAATGAAAGGAAAAGGGTAATAGCACACTGTGGTGTTGAGGGGTGCCCTTGGAGGATACATGTTTCTCTCTTGCCAGATATGCTTACCTTTAAGGTAAAGACATATAACTTTATCCATAGTTGTGGTAGGAATACCAAGCCCAAGGAAGCAAATGCACCATGGATTGCTAACAAACTAGTAAATACGTTGAGGGCTAATCCTAATGTGACAATGTCCAGAATGAGGGAAGAATTGAAAAAGTATGGAGTGCAACCTCCCAGTATGCAATTGTATAGGGGAAGAAAGAAGGTTCTATGATGGATTCAAGGTAACCATGGTGATTCGTATGGAAAGTTGTCTACATATGCTCATTTGGTGAATCAAACAAACCCATGTAGCATTGTCAAGATCCATTATGAGTTGCATAACTTGGCAGCTTCTCCATCTTTCAAGAGAATCTTTATTGGATTCTCTACTCTTGGGCAAGGTTTCATGAGAGGATGTCGAGCTTTCCCAGGTTTTGATGGGTGCCATTTGAAAGGGCCTTACAAAGGTGTGCTTTTATCTGCGGTTGAACTAGATGAAAATAATGGTTTGTTTCTAGTTGCGTTTGTTGTTGTGGAATCTGAGACAAAGGAGAGTTGGTGTTTTTTCTTCGAGTGGCTCAGGGAAATGTTGGATGGGTTCCAAGAGGTTAAGTCATAGAATTTCATGATTGATAGACAGAAGTTATTACTTTTTTTGTAGTTCTTTCTGCAGTTTAGTATGTACTTATTATTAACTAATGATTTTATTCTACTTATGCAATTTTTGTGTACTTATGCAGGGTTGTAAGGAGGCCATAAATCGTATTGTGCCACATGCCTTTAGTAGACATTGTTGTAGGCACATTTATAATAACTTTAGGGCCACCTTTTCTGGGTTACTTCTAAGGAAATTGTTTTGGAATGCTGCAAGGGCATACACACCACAAGATTTCAATTCTGCCATGGAGAGAATTAAGGATGTAAAGACTGCAGCATTTGCATGGCTTCAAAGAATGTCTACCTCAATATGGGCAAGGCATGCCTTTGATACTTCTTTGAAAAGTGACCATGTGACAAACAATTTGAGTGAGTCATTCAACAATTGGGTTGAAGAGTTGAGGGAAAAAACTATATTAACCTTGCCAGAGAGTTTGAGGGCTAAACTTATGAATAGGTTGCAAAAGAGGTTTGAAAAGGCATGTACTTGGCCTAACTTTGTGACACCAAAAACTGTGGAGAAGTTGAATGCTGTGAAACATGAATCCAGAAAATGTACCCTTTTGTTTGCTAGTCATGATGAATTTCATATCACAGATGGATCATTTCATTATGTAGTTGATATTGGTAAGAGGACTTCTAAATATAGGGTATGGGACATCAGTGGAATACCTTGCAAGCATGTTGTCGTTGGCATTGCATATAGGAGGCAAAACCTTGAGGATTTTTGTGATCCATGTTATTATAAAGAGACATACATCAAGGCTTACAGTGAAATGATTCATCCCATTCCTGATGTCAAGTTATGAGCACAATTAGGTGGCATCTTTCCATCTCAGCTGCTGCTACCACCATTAAGAAGACTCCTTGGAAAGCCAAGGAAAAATAGAAGAAGAGAGGTAGTTAAATCAGGCCCATCCACTCAGTCTAAAAGATCTTGTACTTTTCGATGTGTAAACTGCAAAAAGTATGGCCATAATAAAAGGACTTGTCAGAGAGGTCCAATAAGGACGAGAAAGGCCAAAGAAAGAGATCAACTTCGGATGTGAGTGTAAAATTAGGTTAATCGAATGTTTTTTTTCATTTGTAACATCTGGTATGCTAGATACTTTTAAAATTGTTTTGGTATAATTGTTACTACATTATAACATGTTGTTTTACGATGCTTAGTCATAATGTTTTCAAGTTTTTAATACTTTAACAGGCTTTAAATATTTCATTTTTTAAGATAATAATGCTTTAAGTTGCTTTCGCAGGGAGGTGTGATTACTACTAGTGATGAGCAGGGAGATATGACTACTGCTAGTAGTATACAGGGTAGTAGAATTGCTGCTTCTCAGTCTTCTCAATCTAATGCAAGAATGGAAGATTTGGAAGCTATGCTAGGCAATAAGGTGTGTAAATTCACCCGTTGTAATTTTTTTTTGCTTGTATTCATCTGTTATAGTTAATCTTATATTCTATACTAAATTTTTAATTAAGCTATGATAGTAAATTGTTATTTAACATCTGAGTAATAATATGTTGACATTACTAATTCAATTTGTTAGGGACGAGAAAAGAAAATAAATATGCCTTCGAGGACTAGAGTAGCAAAGACAAGCACTCATGAAGGGAGTAATAAAGTTTTTGAACCTGTTGCACCTACTGTGGTTGTGGAATCTGAAGATGCTATGTTCTAAATTCATATTTAGTTAGGAAAGTAATTTTTGTTGTTGGCATTGTGTATTTTGAGTAGGCTAGAGCTTTTGTTGGAAGTGCATCTTTTGTATTTATTAGAAATGCTTAGGTGATGTTTTTTGGATGCCTACATTGTTTTTGGCTCCCAACAGTATATTGGATGTCAGGCTACTGAGGATGTAAATATTTTGACATTGGGAATTATTATCAATGCTTAGGTGATGTTTTTTGAATGTCTGCATTGTTTTTGGCTCCCATCAATATATTGGATGTTTGGTTTCTCGGGATGTAAATATGTTGAAATTGGGAATTATTATCAATGCTTAGGTGATGTAAATATGTGACACAAGTCATGTTTTTTTTTTCCTAACATTTGTGAGTCCATTTGATTATGAAAGTTGTAGCAATACTGTCACCCTGAGTAGCACCAACAAAGAGTTCTAGTGAGTCTTCAGTTGAAGGCATTATTGCAGCAAAGAGAGAACCAGCATACACTTAGTCCACATAGAGCCTGTCGCATTGTAATTACCACTCCAGTTTTTCCTGGATTGGTTTCTCTCTCTCTTTGATAAGAAATATCCAGCAAATTCTTTTTTCTTTCCTCATTTTTCATTCTTTTGTTTTGGAGAAATATGACAGTTCATGTGAAAACATTAATATTTCAAATGTGAGAGGGTCTAGTTGATTAAGTGACAAACCTGATGAGGTCTAAGTGCAATTTACCCTAAAAAAATAAGTGTTTAAAACCACCCTACCACCACTGTTCCACCATTACCACCATCACCCCACCACCATCATCCTTATCATTACCACCACCACCCTACCCCACCATG
>CM042187.1:3389743-3423207 GCA_023539305.1 Ilex asprella | reverse complement strand
CCCCGCCCCTTACCACCATCAATGCTACTGTCACCATATCTCTCCTTACCATCACTGCCGTTGTCACTCACCACCGCCACTGTCCTACCACCGTCGTCACCACCTCTGCCACAACAACTACCATTACCTCCTACTATCACCACTGTTGCTATTACTATTGTCGCCACTCCTTCACCACCACCACCCGACCACCACCATCGTCACTATCCCCACCACTACCCCTATCACCTCACCACCACCTCTCACGATCATCACCACTACCACCGACATGGCCACAATCGCCACCCCATCACTGCCACTACCACCACCACCATTACCATCGTTCACTCTCACTATAATCAATACTTAAATTTCTTTTTTTCTCCTCTATATTTGTAATTTGATTTTAAATATAAATACAAATTTATTTATTATTGACCATTTTTTTATTACTCTGTGTCTTCAGATACAGATAATAACAAATTCTTTAATATGAGATAATATTTCTCATTACCAATTATTACCACTTAATGTCACCACCACTTGCAACCACCTTGACCTTCACATATATCTCCACCCGGGTGGGTTCAGGACTGGGACTAGGCAGTGCAATACCCAATCAGGGTCTAAGGGCTAAAGCCGAAAGTAAGGTTTGGGATCAATATCGAGGTCTAAGTCTAGGACTAGGGCCAATATCAAAGTCACGCTTAGGGTTATGTTTAAGACCAGGACCAAGGTTAAATCTAGGTACGGGATCAAGTTTGGGTCCAAGTCTGGACCCAAGGTTAGATCAAGGTCGAGATCAAGTCTGAGACTAAGTCCAAGGTCCAAGGTTTGAATCAAGTCCGAGGTCTAGAATTCGAGTTCAAGTTCTTGTTTTTGGGCTCAAGTCCATGGTTGGTTATGAACCCACCTACCCACCAAAGGCCATTAAAACCCAACCGATCAGATTATCTAACATTAACCCCGTAAGAGCATTTTCAATAGGTTCTTTATTTTCACTGACTTCTTTATTTTAGAGAGTTGACTCTTAAAAATAAATCTCCAGTAGTCTCTCTAAATAAAGAATCCAATTTGACTATTTATATTTGAAGAGTCAAATTCACTCTCTACTTTATTTTTTTGAACAAAAAAAAAGTGTAGCTATCTTTTTGTCCAATAAATTTAGGGTAAACACGCTATACATTAAAACAAATCTACTCCTGTTATTTTAGTCTCAGAATGGAATTACCGAAGAGGCAAAGTACACAAAATCAAGCTTGAATATTAAAATAAGTTTTTAAAGTGTTTGTATCAGTTGATCCTCCATTGCTGCCATTCTAACGAGACGTAAGGAATATGGGAGGGGGGCTGAAACAAGATGGAAAAGACATGGTAAGGGCTTGGAACGAGATCATGGCAAACAGTGGATAAATAAAATATTTAAAGTTTAATAAAAGAATAGAAAGGACCAAAAAAAAAACAAGAAAGTTAAATTTATTCCTAAAGAGGACAAAGTATAAAATAATAAAATATTAAAAATAAAGTGTTCTATTGAAATGGTATAAAAAAAATTCCTCTTTATTTTAAAAAAATATGCTCTCTATTTTAAAAAACACTATTCGAGATACTTTAAGTGTCAAGCAGATATCAAAAACCCATTGAAGATATGCATAAACAAGAAAGAAATGTTAGAACATCTCTAATAAACTCTCTATTTCCATACAACTCTCTAACCACCAAAAATCAAATTCCAATAAATTTTCTATTTAGACTAATTCAAATAGATAATCTTATTTAACTATCTACATTTAGAAAGCACAACTCACTCTTTATTCTAAGGATTAATTATTTTTTATCCCCTATGGTTTCAACTAGAAACACCCTGTCTACTTGAAATTTTAAAAGTACGCATATTATCCTCTTATAGTTATCATAATACCCACACTTTCTAAAATCATATTTTTTTGTCTAATTTACTATTGACCATAAAACTAATAAAACCACCACCAAATGGGGTGGTCCAATATTTGTGGTATAATGAAATAATGGCCAAACTTCTCACCATAATAGTCTCTGAATAGTATCAGAATAGTCTCTAAATACTCTTTTTGTCCCCACCATTTTTTTAGCTTATAAAAAAAAAACTAATACAACATAATAACAAATCAACACATTTCAATCAAACATGTCAAATCTCTTTTTCCCACAAGTGAGGTATTAATCTGAGACCCAAAATCACTTATGTTTTTAATCTAATACCAATGTTATACCTATTTGGCTATTATACAATATATTATAAAAGATATTTTAAGCACTTAGACCGGGTTCTTTTCGAGGAAAACAAAGCCCACAACATATTTTGAACGTGTGAAACACACCCTCCGTTAACTTGAATGATAAAAATAACAATTTCACTTTGATACATAAGAGCAAAAGAGTAATGTACATAATTTCAAATGTCAAATAGATAACGTATTTGTAGCCGAAACCATAGAGAAATAAAAAACAATTAAAATGATACATATACATCCGTCCTTAAATGTTAATACTATAAGACTATTTTTCTACTAGAATAGAGTCCATTAAAATTGTAAAAAATATTTTACACTACTTTAAAATTTTATCAAATATGCTCTTTATTTTAAAAAAAAATAGTTTATATCTCAAAAACAAAAAAAAATCCCCTATTTTTAGAGAATATTATTAGAGATGCTCTTATTTCAACATCAAAACAAGAATCTCATTTAAGATCATTTAGGAGGCTATTGTGGCAGCTCCTAATAAGTGTTTAATTTGCCGAAAGCCACGGCGCTGTTCCCCAATATATATTATTATTCCAATAATTATGTTCATAATTTGTGTTTTTTACATAATATTAAGTTCCAAGACAAGCTTATATCGCCGAGAAAAAGAATGTGAGCATACCTGTATTGTGAAAACTTTCAATTTGGCGAGTCAGGAGAAGAAGATCCAACAACCGCAGGAAGTAAACAATTCAAAAATCCTTAGTCCACACCTTTCCCAGGTCAGGCAACCTTGAGTCCTAGAGTGACAGAGGGTGAAAATAACTGGGGTGTCTAAAAGACGAGGTCTGCTAGGCAAATTTGAGACAGGTGGTCTGAGAGCCGATCCCACTCCAACATTGAGTTGGCTTTACGTATTCCTTCACAAGCCCACCTGTACCAAGAGTAAAAATACCTCGCCTTCCCAGTAACGGTAGGTTACCTGAATAAGTCATCACATTATCAACCCTAATGACATGGTTCCACTTTGAACAGAGCATTGACCTTCGGAAGACAACTCTTGCCTCTTCACTGAAAGATCTTGATCTCTGCAAGACAACCCCTGCTTCTTGATACATGACCTAAAAACGGCAATAAATAGCCTTTTGCAGTGTGAATCTAAATTTTTCAGTGTTAAAAGTTCATACGCGGACAATGGGGGTGAGAACACTCTTCAGTTACAAAAGAATCAATGTCAACGACAAAAATGAGGACAACGCTAAAATATGGGAGCACCAAAATCTTCCTCTACCTTATTATCTTTGCATCTCTTCAGAAAATGGAGCTGAGCTCGCAAGTGCAAAATCTGTCATATCCATTAATCATCATGAGAATCTACCATATAAAAATATCAAGTCAACATAAAAAAAATAAAAATAAACGCACGTACATATACTTTTAAACAAAAATATGTATCATGGAAGGGTGGAGGGGCAGGTATCTACAAACGGTAGTGCACAGTTAAGTTTTAGAACCACCATCACAAATCTGGAATATAAAGCACAGACAATATTTATCATAAGCAGCCCAAAACTTCTAAAAGAAAAAGGTCACCGAAGACAAAACATTAGGTGTCCAATTTCCAATTCCTCAGCAAGATGCCCACATTCGATCTGTCACAGTACCATGGACATAATTTTAGGAGGAACAAGTCAACAAAGATACCAGTTTATCTATGATAAGGTATCCCCAAATTTACAATTTACATTTCTCATTTCAGAAGGAAATAGTGGTTCAAAATAAAAATATTAAATAAAGAAATCGTATCGAGAAGAAAATGAGCAAGTCATTTTTCCTTTTACATAAACATATTCCCCAAAATATAAGACAGAAAACAAACGCAAATGTGAAATAAGTACCTCTTCTTGAAGCAGGGTAGGAAGGTTCTCCGTTGAAACAAGATTACGCATTTCCTGAAGAAGCTTCTCCTCTTTGATGCCAGACCACGTTTGTGGTGGCAAGGCCAATAAGAGCGCAGTCAGTACATCATTGTTCGCTGGGTGCATCCCAATGCAACCACTTGGGCCTTGCCCACTGCAACTCGGCTTTGTTCCAGATGAAGGGACTAGCACATCCACCCCTTGCTCACCATTACCATTGACCACTGTTCCAGACACCACTGTGACAGGTTTGTCTCCATTTGCCTTCAGCCATTTCACACATGTTTCCTGACAGCAGAACCAATCAGAGGATCCAGATTTTCCTGCTAAAAACCCTGCTCCCTGGCAACAGACACTTGCTGCAATATCAGATAGTGTATTCTCATTATTCATGGTTGTTATGGTTCGGCAACATGATCTTTCTGAACTTAAGAACTCAGTCACATGCTTATAAAGACTGGTCTCCTGTACTTGTTGTAATACCTGTTCCTGCAAAATGAGAAGTAGGGATCCATAAATTCAGAAGGAGCATAATGTGTAGAATTAATGCAGATTCATCCGAGTCCAAACAGGGTGAAGTAGCAAAAAATTCTTGACGGTCAGCATCTTTTTTCCCTTCAATGTAGGTACCTTAATGGCAAGTCTTCCTTTCTCTTCATCACTTAGACTCTGACCACCATCCTCTTGTCTCCGAACTTCTGCTACCCACTTGATGAATTCTGCAAACTTTGACGGCAGGGATGTGAAAATGACAGAGAGAACACCCTTGATGTCCTTCACATCCTCTGAACTCAATAGAACGGGAACATCATCCACCAAAAACTTTGCAGTACTGACCCAACTCTCATGTTTACAACTCTGCAAAGGTGGACCAAAGTACTTTACATTGAAGTTTCTTTAATAAAACAAAGAAAGTCATGCATACCCATTTAATGAGCTCTGAAAACCAAATAAAGGCCACAGATATGTACCATGTACAGGACAAAGTTAGGTCCCTTGATTCTAGAAAATGGCCAAATGTGTGGCATATGCAAAACCAAATTATCCAATAGATATGCCATTAGTTGCTGTGAGCAAAGGTATTGGAATCTAGGTTCCATCTCAAGGACAGAACCAAATAACAGTGTGGAACTTAACATTGGGGTCAAATGTGAACTAACTTTGCAACCAACAGCAGAAATAAGAGATAAAATAGCCACTTCAGAATGCTTAAAAAAAGTACTGTGCATATCAACTCTAAAACATAACCATTTGGACGAGACTCTTTGAGCAACTGATCTACCAAGCTCAATTTGTCAGTTTAAAAAAAAAATCTGAATTAAAACAGTTGAATGTGAGTGGAGGCTGAAACTTTAAAAATAAACTAACTCCATGGAGAGCAGCCAATTCCCCACCAGATAGACCATGAAACAAATATAAACCAACATGGCAAGAAGATATGTGAGTAATGCTATTGCTAATTCTTCCAATAAGCATGATTTTTTCCTAAGGAATTGTATAAACAAAACTAACTGCAAACTATTATACATACCAATTTTTTTCTAAAATAACAAAAAATATCTTCAAGACAGCAACTATTGGAAGACACTTCGAGCACACTTTACACCTTTCAACCCTAAATAATTTGCCATCAACGCTCTATTGAGTGTAGACTTAAAACGTACCAACTAACAAAAAAGGCAGCTCAGTGCCCGAGGCTCATGACATCTGTGCTTCCTAGGCCAAGACCCACCCTCAAAATCTACCAAACTAAAAGAATTATTTTAGATTTCTCCAAAATCTAATAACCTCAAAACTTCATCAAATGCATGAAAATAACTACGTTGAAAGAAAGAAGGGCATTTAACATCTCAAAGGCATTGCTTACTTTTTCGTATTAATTATACAATGGCAAATTTTATGCATAAAAAACCTATCGCCCTTTATGTCATTTGGGGTGGGGTTGGAGTGGGGCATGATGAGATAGGCAGCTCACTCCATGAATCCAAACAATTTAAGGATTTCATAAGTTAACAAAAAATCATTCCCCCAATAGATAGCATTTTTTACAATTACCAGTCAATTCTTGATGATTCTTGATTATATACCATGAAACTAATTAGATCCCCCAAAAACATATCAACTAATATAGATTTTTAAGTTACTAGTACAATACTCATTACAGCAGCAAATGTTAACATGTTGATTGAGCTTAACAGTGGTTTGCTTACTCTACCACTCACGCACTTAAAATACTAGCTTTGGATGAACCTAGTCCAGAATGAAAACTACCTAGTACCATCACAACCATGAAGACCAATAAGAGCCCTTTTAAAAAATGGCATACAGGGAAAAAAAATGTTTTAGAAAATTTTGAAACTGCTACATTGCTTGTTTCCTTCAAATAAATTACACATCTTTTGCAAGCTGACAAAAATGAGGAAGTATGACAATCAGATATCTGTACTGCAATATGCTTATGCAGTCTACGCAAAGTTTTGACACTATTATACCAATCACTTAAATCATACCAGGGTATACAACAGCGCTGGTGCTCTGTGAAGCCTAGATATTAGCATGAACCTGGAAAAATATCAAATTTCTGAAGTGAAAAGGGACAACATCAAAAGACTTACACATGCTAAAAACAATATCCAACAAATATAATAAAAAGGAAGAACAGTAAAATATAAATGGAAGGGAATACTCAACTGCAATGCAGGACAAAGGGAACAACAGCATTCACTACACCATAAGATGACTAAATTGTAAAGGACCACAGCACATAAATTTCAAGTGTGCATTAAACTTAATTTACTTTTTAACTCTAATAGGCATGGAGGTAGAGTAGTTGTATAGGCTTAGGTTACTTCAGCAAATGTTAATCCAACAGGTTAAAGGAAGCTATCTTGTCCTCAGCCAGCATTTCCATAGCATTTGACACTTCTATACAGATGTCAGCATCAGTAAATCTCAGTCAACTAGGTCTCTCTATTAGCTCACAGTATTACTGGGTAATAAATTGTCTTCTAGTCAATGGCTTCAGTGTGCATGATTTGTTTTCAGCACCTTTGTCAAACTTTGCTAAACACTATTTACACCAACGGTGCACAAGAAAAGAGATTAAGCATCTTATGAAGGAGAAAGGTCATAAAAACAATCAATGTTCACACGAGTAGTAGTATCCTAACTAGTTGAAGTGCTTCAAGCAAGATATCCACTATCATCAGATGCTAACATTATATTCAACAATCAGAAGCATGCAGAAGCACGTACCCTCTACTTAGTCCAGTTGCTTCATCAAGAGTATCCATTGCTTCCCAAAGAAGGGCAAGTGGAACCCAATGAGGTGGATACTTAAAGCGCGCGACATCTAAAATCAGTGCCATATCCCTTCCAGCATGATAACCTCCAATAGGTGAAAAATGACCAGTTCCTGTCTGCAGAATGAATGAGAACAAAACTTCAACTAATTCTCAAACACCTCCTAATAAGTGGGACAAATCTGATAGATCTACCAGAGCTCAAGAATACTCAGACAAGAGCAAAAAAAAAAAAAAATTGTTAATATCCCCTGGTCAAGGACATGGCTGGTGCATTGAAAAGCTAAAAGACAAAAAGAAGAATAATTACACTTTGATAATATTGTAGACATCCAGTAAAACACCTTCTAAACTGAAAAGAGAATCAAGTAGGCCGACTCGTCCAAAGGGTATTCTCCTTTTTCCATTGAAAATTCCACAATTCGAGGACAAGGAAGAGAGACTTAAAATCTAAGCAATTTCTACACATTGGAAAAATAAAAAAGCCTATTTCAAATTCAAAAAAATGGGTCTTAGAGACGATCCCCCTTAACTAATAAAAATAATTCAATGAGGAAATAAAATTAGTTAAACTATACTTCAATACAATCCCCATTAACCAATAATATGTGCTCCACCAGAATTGGATACCCTACTTCACCCAATTCAACAAACTTGCGCAGCATAAAAACTCGGTGACTTGAGATCAACCCATATCCATTCAAAATCACCTAGCCTTCCAACTAATGGTTTTACAAAATGACCCATGAACCAACATCCAATCTGCACAGTTGGAAGCAGTTTGATCTAAGTACCTAAACATGCAATGCACCTACTCCGACACAGTTCAGCTCACTGCAACTTGTGACATGGATGATGGGACACACTATGCAGTGGTGATGTTACCAGCTGTAGCAGAAAAATACACCTATGTACTAATAACAAAGTATCATAAAGCTCACTGCATTTCCAAATTCTTCAACTCAATGAGATGGAAGGGGCTACGCACTATAACTCAACAGTGCAAGCCTATAACATAGGTAACAATAAAATGTTGAAAGTAATTAGAAAAACCAAAACAAGCAAAGCAGCCAGGCCTGGTAATTACCTGTTTAAAAGTCCCTCTATGATATGATGAGATCACATGACAATCATCCGAAGTAGAACATGCGACAACATACTTACGAAAGTCATCAATGGTGCTCTGATTTGTGCGAAAAGCTTCAACTTTTGCTCCTGCACAGTGAGCCAAACATACAACCCTCCCAAAGGAGATGCCTTGAGCTTTAACCTTTTCCAAAGGCTCACAACAGTCCAACATAGACTCATCAAACCATCTCCAAGGCCCTGCAGAGAAAGTGTTGTCAGAACAAGACACATATTTGGTAAATAGAAAAATCTCAAAGTCGTGTATTAAAAAGGCAAGAAACAAAATTCAAGGTTTAAAATTTTGTTAAGGTGTCCAGAACAAGAGAAAAAGCTCTTCACCTATACAAAATGGGCAGCCTCCTAAGAAGTAATGCACGCATACACAACCCAGGCAACTCAAGTTAACAGTTACTGGTGAGCCCACTATTATTTAGCACTAAACGCAACGAAACATGTGAAAAAAACCTTCAATCCTTTAGAGATTTGGATCAAACAAGTTTACATAGCATAAACTAAGGACTGCTCAGTCCTCCATTCACACCGCCTGAGTAGGGATAGTCTCGTCCAGGTCCCATGAAACTTAAAGTCCCAA
This sequence comes from Ilex asprella, assembly GCA_023539305.1. NCBI lineage: Eukaryota > Viridiplantae > Streptophyta > Magnoliopsida > Aquifoliales > Aquifoliaceae > Ilex > Ilex asprella. The sequence continues at coordinate 3,414,062 of CM042187.1, read as the reverse complement.
TCCTTCACAGAAAAAGTAGGGCTGCTAAATAGAACACCAATACAACATACCTAAAACTACATAAAATGCATATTAATTGTGATTCACACAAGGAAAACAGTAGCAGCCCCCATATCATGTCCAGCTTCTGGAGAAACAACAAAGCAAATTGTCAGATCAAGTTGACTACCGAGCACAAGAAGCCATGTCAACAAAAGGACACGTGAAACTTAGTCATATGAACCAGATGAATGGAGTCAACAGTGCACCCAAGATTACTTGATTATGCAATCAACGCGCGCAACATTCAATCAGGAAGAACCTTCAACCTATGGATAACGTCCAAAATTCCTTTCTGAAACTTATACATTACTTGGATCTAAAAAGGGATTCTGGAAAGATTTTTTCTGGTTCTCCATCCCATGTTGCAACATTAGATTCTTGCACATTATGCCCAGAACAATCTCGACTTTGCCAAACAAGAAAATTAATTAGACTATTCAATCATTTCAAGTATCTAATATTCTACCTATCACAAAAGGGCATAGTACCTATTGAACAGAGCAGAAAAAAGAAAAAAAGAAAAAAGAAAGGCATGGTCGAAAATCCTTTCCTCAAATGCTGTGGATAGCTAATTGCAAAAAGACAAATCCACCAGTTCAAGTGCTGCTGCAGATCTTTAGTCACACGGTAAACTTATGCCGGCCTGGAGGGTTGTTTGTTCGCCCCACTTCTGCCTCAATATAGAAGCACGGAAAAGGTGACATTATTATTTTGTTCATGACATACCCTCCGGAGTTAAGATAAATGAAGTGGATTGTCGGAGGGGCATATGGAGGCTTATTGCACAAAAATCAGACTAGGTTCTGTCAACACTTCGTAACACAAAGCAAAATTAGGCACAAACAAGGCATGTCAAGAAGGACTCGAGGGCAAACTTTTGTTATATACTGTTTTGTTTTTCAGATTTTTTGGCTGCCATGTCTACAACAGGAGTTATGCAGGGATGCTGAACATTAGTACTGTCATGCTGCTGCATCACATGGCACATTGTCATTAAAACCTTCTGGCATCAAAGTAGGCCCCATGAATCAAAAAAATATTTATAATTGGCGACTGTTTCATTATCAAACTGCATTTAGATATCCTTGAAAAGAAAATGTATCATATCTTATCATCAAAGACTTATTTTTGGGAGACAACACAGTTATAGTTTGGCAAGTGAATAAATCAGATGTCTTCCAAATAAAGCAATAGAAACATCTTCAAAGGACGGAACTTTCAAAAAACTAACAAGAATACCATGAATAGAGAACATGAAAAGCAAGAAAATATCAGCAAGATGAACGATGTGGGATGACCTGACTACAAATAGATGGAATTTAAATTTAATTACTAGTTGGAAAAAGCTTAAAGCCTACATCTTCATTGAAGACTACTGTACGGGATAAATTAAGAGTTACCTTTCCATTTTCTACCCGGATCAATAGCAAGGGCATTCAAGACCATGGAAAGGCTGGCTAACCCACAATATGCAGGCTCAGATTGTGTCTGAAAATAAGATACCAACTTGAAAAAACCTTCCATTGTTCCACTTTGGATGGCTTCCATGAAAAGTTGCTGCAATTCCAGTAAAAAGCAAGTAGATTAATGGCTTTAAAAACCTAACAAAGAATAAAAGAGAAGAAAGTTTTTATAGTAAAAAGCATATTTACATCACACCAAACGACCAAACACATTCGATATAGATACGTATTACTTTTGGAGCAGGCTTTCAATCGAAGAGGCCATTGGCTATACTCAAAAGTCTCATATGCTGTGAGACTGTTGCCGCTGACCAGTGAGGTACTGATTTAATCTCTTTTATCCAAAATGAGTTACAAGGACCTCCATATCTAACACTTTTACTTCCAAATGTACACTTGCCAAAAACAATGGAATTACTATAAACTTGCTAAATCAAACATTTCATTCCACTCCACTCAACAGAGCATCAATCCAGCTGCCTTGTATCGTCCACCATCTTGAATGATGGAATTCAAGAAAATGGGAGGCATCTGAGACTAAGCTACTGAGGTTAAGGAGTTATGAATATTTTGTTTCAAGAATGCCTAACAAGAATAGCATGATTCAAGTGCTATCAGAATGCATCTAAACGGTGCTCATCCAAGGGACGTACATACAATGATATGCAAAGATAAATTTCTAAAGTTTTAACCTTTTGTTTCTTCAACTATGTGGACAAGATAAAGAAAATAACTATTATATTTTAACACAAAACACAAGAAGAAACCAATGTGGTGATAATTTTGAAGCATTGTTGTTGCACCAACTTGGAAATATACTGCATTTAAAATCAACTGCTCGCAGCAACAACTAACTGTTCAAGTCTCACATATTTTAAAGCCTATATGCTGTGGACACCAGCAGAATTACAAATGATAAAAACCTAAAAAAATACTGAAACTAACAGATTCACAAAAAATAAATGAACCCACAACAATCTAATAAGCAGATTTTAAAAGGTTGCTACGAATTAAACTCCATGTTTTATAGTTTCCACAAATATTCCCAGTAATATTTTCTGAAAGCAGTTTATTCTACCCAACCTTACAAACACACAGTGAAATAGGTAGTGGAATTACATTTGTGTGTGTGTTGGGGGGGGGGGGGGAATAGTAGGAAAGCATTGGCAATAGCTCCTGATTATTGGAGCACATATGAATCGTTTATTTACATACGTACATGTCAATGAATTTCTTCAAAAATATATCAAGATTAAACTTTTGGCAAGAGCTAGAAGCATCTTATCATACCAACTTCGCCAGATAGTTACAAGCAAAAAACCCGTCAACTATTTCTAGCATAAAATTAGACATTACTGATTGCTTATCATGAAAATAAAGAACATGTACACAAAAAAATCAGTCCAGAAACAAACAAGGAAAGAAAAAGTACCAAAAGATCCGTTAAGGATCACCGCAACTGAGACAATATCGATCAGATAAGACTATAAAGGAGAATATCAAGGAGATAAATATAGGCATCAGAAAGATTACAACAAATTCAGATTATAAACCCTAATTTGAAAAGGCTTTAATCAAAATTTTACATCATCTTAAATAAAACAGAGGTAATAATACAATTAAGAAACAGGGAAAAAAAATGAAAAATGCACCCAAAGAACCATAAAAAACACAACTAAGAAAACATTGCTCGAACAAGACGGTCAAAACTTGAACAAATTAAACCCTAATTTTGAACCAAAATCTGACAGAATCTTAAAAAGAGAAGAGAAAGACAGAGAGAAGAAAGTGACCTTTCCCTCGGAAGAAGCGAAATCTATAGCAGGAGGGGAAGGGAGTATTCGCCTGTACAAACCAGCCACCGCCATTTCCAGTCGTTGCTTCGATTCTCACTCCGATCAGAGATCCTTGTGGAAGGGTCTGTGAGACTTTCCTAAACGGAAGCGGGAATACACGGTTTAGTAGTGCCCCACCCGGTCCCCGCGTATTTCAATAGTTTCAAAAAGGAACTAGCGGCGTTTGTCTTTTTATTATTCCGTTAAACCGACATACTGGTTTGTAATTATGCAAAGGGAAAGGGTTAATTGCACGGAAAGTGCCTAAAGTGCGGGAGTTGTCGCATTTTAATTCTCAATATTTTTAATTGTATTATTTTAGTTCATAAAAAAATAAATACATTTTATGTTTTTATGTCTAAATTACTGATAATTTTTTATTATAAATATCATGTGATAATTAAACATAAGTAAAAAATAATTTGAATAGTTCTTGACTAAATTTTTATTCAAATTTTGGTCAAAAAATTACATAAATTACACATTTTTGTTATGAGATATTGAAATTTTGATTAAGAGTTACCTAAATTATTTTTTTGTAAATAGTCAGATATTACGTGATAAATTTATAATTAAAAAATATTAATAATTTAGGTTCTGTATGATTGAAGAATCTCATTAAAATATATTTAATATCTTAAAGATTAAAATACAAATAATTAAAATAAAATAAATTTTATATTTTAAGACCTTCAGTAAAATTACTCCTTATCGCCGTTAAAGTACTTTTTACTCTTTACGTCATTGGTTTGGCGTGGCTGAAGATTCGACGTGACAGCCTGGCCTAGCTTCTTGGAAAAGGGCCTGGCCCGAGCAAACGCTTCGGCCGAGTCTCATGGGAGGCCCAGCCAGTGGATTAGGTTAAAAAAAAGGTTTTAAGGGGGCTGGTATTTTTTAAAAAATTATAAGGCAAAAAGTATCACTTTTAAAAACATAAGTCAAAAAGTACACAACCCTTAACAAATCTCTAAAATACTCATATTAAGGATTAAGTTTCCTCAATTTATGGAATAACATTTTTGAATTTTAAATTATATCTTTCTCTTTCTTTCAACTTAAGTTATTCAAACATTCATATCTTTTCCATATTTGTATAATTTTTTTTTATAAATCGTAATAATCAAGAAAGAACTAAATCTACTTTTTTTATTTAATTTATTTTTTCTCCTCAATTACCTTTTTATTTCTGGTGGTTGGTACTACATGCACACCAAGTATTCAATCATTTACCAAAAAAAAAAAAAAACAAAGAGGTCATATATATTATGACATGTGTCGTGTTAATGTATGCAATGTGACATTGGCGTGCAGTAGTGTGATATTGGTTTGTAGCAATATAAATTTAGTTTGTAGCAGTGTGACATTTCTAGTACTAGTGTGATATTATCTTGTAGCACTGTGACATTATCGTGCAAGACAACAAATCATCATCTGAATAAGAATAAGAATCATCATCTTGATTATTACGATCATCCTCATTTGAGTCATCATCATTGACATTTATCCTCACATGAACATGATTAAAAGATAAAGAGACTGAAATGATTTAATAAAAAAAAAAAACATATGGACGACATTGTAGCAGTGTTAATTTGGTTTGTAACAGTGTGACGTTTTTTAGTACCAGTGTGACATTTTCTTGTAACACTGTGACATTATCGTACGAGGTAGCAAATCATCATCTTGATTATTACGATTTATAAAAAAAAATTATAAAAATATGAAAAAAAAGTGAATGTTTGAATAACTTAAGTTGAATGAAAGAGAAAGATATAATTTAAAATTCAAAAATACTATTCCATAAATTTAGAAAACTGAATCCCTAATAAAACTACCATATTTGTATCCCATTAAAAAAGGAAATGGGCATTTCTGTAAGACAAAAAAATACAATTCAGCAAAAGTGTACATTTTGACCAAACATTTATACACAAAGGTACTTACACATATATATTTTATATTAAAGTACTTTTCCACAAATAAGTTTTAAAAAGTATACTTTTTCACAATTTTTCCTAAAAATAAATAGAAACATAGAGAAGAGAAAAAAAAAAAAGGCGTTGAGTATACCAAGTAAGATGAAAAAAGAAAAAAAAAAGTTAATAATGGTAGCATTGCTCCAAAAGAAATAGAGTTGCTTTGGTTATTGGTGTGACCAAAATTTCGCCCCACTGTACCATTCATCTTAAGATTTGGGGATAATGCTACAAGACCAAAAAAATTATAAAAAATCATAAATTTTTAAAATTCATAAAACTTAGAGATATGGTATCAATTTTTGTTTTATTAATAAGATTTTTAGTCCCTAAAGTATGTATTTTTTATTAATTTTATTGTCATTATATTAATTTGATCTATAAAATATTTAATTTGTCACGTTGGTTTATATATAAATGAACCGTCAGATTTTTTTTGACAGAAATAAACACGTGTCATATTTTTAGACGCACGTATTTATTTTATAAAAAATTTATGGTCTGTCTATGTAGGGACTAAAATAACACGAATTAAATATTTTATAATAAAATTGAAATAAAAAATATTAAACTGATAAAAAATATATATTTTAAAAACTAAAAATATTTTATTATTATTTTTTTAATATCGAAGTCTTGTACTATTAATTACTGTTATTAATATTCTGTTCGGTGCTTTTTTTGAGTAATGTTTTATTGATCAAATTTTTGGACCAAACTTAGATTCTAAATGACATGTCAGATGAGTTGGGCTTCTTTGTTTGTTACAAAATCATTTGAGTCCCAATAAAAATATCAAATAATATGCTGCCATGTCATTTAGACTTCAAATTTAAACTCAAAATTTGATCAGGATAGCATTAGTGGCTTATTTTACCCACTTTTTCCTTGGAGTAGACTCAGTAGAGTAGGTATCAAGAACTACCAAAGGCAGACAAAAAAAAGCCGAAAAAGTGAATCATGGGTGGGGTTAAAAAAGTACAAAGGGTCCCACTGGAGGATTGGATGTGGAATGAAACGACTGGAAACGGAATTCGCATGCTCTGTCATTTCCGGAAACGATCTTCCGTACTCCCTTATACTTTCCCCCACCCCTCCGACGGCTACACGTCTGCAAAAAAGTGGCCTTATTACTCTGAACAGTTAGACGTCGCTATCACAGCCAGACAGTTCGACAAATAGGCGGCTGCCGGCGGGTTCTGGTCGGTTTCTTGGCTGTGCCTGCTTTTGTTCGCAGGTTTCGTCGGCGCCTTTTTTCACTGCAGCCTCCCACCAAAAAGCTTGCTTTGGGTTAATTATGGACAGCAATAATACTCTAATTTGGACTTGAATGGTCTATTTTTAAATTTATTTTATTAGTTAATATCAAAATCACAAACAAATCAATACCACATCTATGCCAATGAAATAAATTTTGGAGTGTTAATAATAGTCCATATGGTGTAATTCTCTAATGTTCCATGACCTCAAACATTGCAGTATCATAGATATTTTTTGCTTGGGGTTGTTGCAAAGGTGCTACAGGTTACAAAGTTGGTCTCTCATTGGCTGGCTTGAAGAACATCTTGTTTTAAGTCTTGGATTCATATTTTTCTTGATTTCTCTCTAAATTTATGATTTTAACTAATTTCCATTGGTAGGAACCTAAAAAATAGCATGGGTAAGTGTTTAATCAATTAAATTTGAAGGAAAACGGGAATGTGTAACAGATTCGAGGAAAAAAGATAGAATGTAGACGTTTTTGTATTCTATTGCTGGAGAAACTAGAAACTGTTGTTCTTCACGACTATCTAGCCTTATAGGGGCAGTACCGTCTGGATGCCATCACCACCATCCAGACGACGTTGATGCACTATTTTTTTTTTTGATTTTTTTCCTGGAGGCTGCAAATTGCTAGACTTCTTTCGTTTTCTATTTCACTTGCTTTGTCAATCTCAAAATTCATTGTTTTGATTATCCAATGTGCTCGATGTTTCAATTCCATAGGCAAGTGACATGATTTACTATAAACTAACTGATAAGGAGATATTCCAAAAATAGTGTTGTATGTAGTACATTAAGCCCAATGCGCATCAATTAGTCTCAAATACTAATCCTTGCTGCTTGGATTTACTATTTTTTTAAAAATGTATTTTATTTTCTTATTGGTCAATTCAGCTTGTCCACTTATCTAAGGATGATATAGGAGTTGACATCTTATGAGAAATCAAATATTTTTCATAAAGAAATAAATAAGTGTACTATAAAATTTAATAACTTCATTATCGATATAATGTATAATTACCTCAATATAAAGAAGTAATTATTTTTTCATAAAAAAAGTTCACTTTATATATTTTTTATTAAACAATTACATCAAATAACATTTTAAAAGTAATGTAACACATTTAGTCTCTATTTTCGACATATAATGTTTGTGTGTAGAGTAAATATTGAATACAACGGTGATACCATGTCATAATTGATGACATAGTACCACCAACCAATAATAAAATCTTAAATGAGAAAGATGAACCCTAGTTGGACTTACATGGCAGGAGGCCGGAAAGTTATTTGTTTCCGTAGCAAGTTAGTTATTAATTTTTGTAGGGTCTACGTGCTTATTTATTTTATTATTATTAATTGATAATATCACATCACCTTATTATGTAATATCACCATTATAATAAATATTTTATTCTGTGGGCACAACTGGATGGTTGCGCTTTGAAGAACAAATTGTTATTTTGGAGGCGTATTGGAATCTGAGGTGTCAGTTCTTTTGGCCAGGTCTACTAATTTGTCTAGGGGTTTTAATGGAGGCGATCTATTATTATATTCTTAGTAATAATTTTGTGTCCGACACTCTGTAATTTGGCATGTAATTAAAATTTGAATTCGATTTTAAAAGGTCGATCCAAATATGATATAATAATTCGATAAATTTTATTTTTATAGATTATGTACGAATTCGTTAACAATTTAAATATTTGATTTGGAAATTATATTTGAATAACTTAATTAACTAAATTTTAACTAATTATACCTAAATATCAATTAATTTTTTAAAAATAATCACTCAAATTCTTTAATATTAATGTAAAAATATATATAAAAAATAATTCAGATTGGGTCATAATCGGATTGGATATGTGTATATCTAAATCCGAATTCGTAAAATATAAGATATTGAATTCAAGTTATTAACAAAAAATATGAATTTATATCCCACTTATCGGATTCGAATTCAAATTCAATTCATTGACAAACTTAACTGTAATACCAATAATTGAATATTAATTGTGTAATATTTATGTTTAAACAAAGAAAAATGTGGAGATAAAAAGATATGTGAGAACTAATGAGGTTATTTGGTACTAAAGAGTGTGTTAACTAAGTTATCTAATTTTCGGGGTTATGCAGAGAAATATTTTGAAATAAATTTTATTTCATTGGATCACAATAGATGAGAAGAGGTTCAATCTTGATATTGTTTTATAAATTGATAATTTAACTTCCGGGTCATAATATCGAGGATAAATTACACTCAATCTTCTTGAAATTTGTTAATTAATTAAATAGACCCCTCACATTTGACAAATTACACATAAAACCCTTGAAGTGTGTGCACGTGTAATATATAGTACCCTTGTTATCAAGTTCCATTAAACACAGTTAAAATTTGATTATATCAGCATTCTTTTTCCATAAAATTTTCAAATTATCCCATCACCATTTTCAATAAAAATTCTATAAAATTAATAATTTTTAATTTTCAATTAAATCCTAAATACAATTCATTCTTTCCAAAAAGTGAGATCTCTTCCTCCACTTCCAATCCCATCAAATTTGATTGACACGCGTTATCGAATTAGATAAAATTTTGAATCGATAGCGACGTTATAGAGATCTAATTCATTAGAGTCATTAAAATAATTGTGAATTTCAAAGTTGGTTTGAGTCCACATTCAATCAAACGGCTGCAATTAATTAGGCTCTTAGTTTAAGCCCACATATATTTTCCCAAGTATAAACATTACAAAAAAAATTATTATTCACCAAAAAACGAAAAAACATCAATGCAGCATGGAATAGCAACAGACAATGACAAGGTCATAATGGTCATTTCACTTGAGAGGCAGTAAAGCAAATCTCTGCAGTACTTTTGTCCTCTGATCGTCTCTTATCACAGCTAAAGCCAAACATGCTCTTAGTCTCATCCTCTCCCTACCCATAACATTCCCTCAACCTCTCTTCACAGTTCACACTACACATTCTGCTGTCTTTCTCTCTCTCTCTCTCTCTCTGAGTCTCAGACACACAAACACGCAAGCTCACACATCTCAGCTTCTTCAAAACCCTCTTGACCTCCATCTGCATAACCCTCTCCAGGACTGCCTCCAATGGCTCTCTCTCCGTCAACTTCTACTCTCTCTCTCACCACCTTCTTCTTAGTCTTAACCCTTCTGTCCACCTCCACTCTCGTCATTTCACAACCAGCACTCAACTCGGCCGAGCAAGAATCGGTCTACCAAGTTCTCGAGTCCATCAACTCAGTTATCCCATGGCGATCTCTATTCCCCGATGATCTCTGTATCTCCGCCCCACACGGCGTTGTCTGCGACTATTTCTCTGAAAACGCCACAGCCACCATTGGAACGCCACACGTCACGGAGCTGAGTTTCGGTTATGTATCGGACTACTCTCCAAACCCACCGTGCACACCCAAATCCACCATCAACCCTCTTCTTTTTTCTTCTTTCCCACAGCTCCGCAAACTCTTCTTCTACAAATGCTTCACCGAGACAACCGTTACTTTCCCAGATTTCTCGACTCTCAGATCTTCTTTAGAAGAGCTGGTTTTCATTGGGAACCCATCTCTAGTTGGGTCTCACCGCGGCAATATCAGTAATTTAACGTCTCTAAAAAGGTTAATTCTGACAGGAAACAATGTTTCTGGGGAAATCCCAGATGGGTTAGGTGATTTGGTCAACCTTGAACAGCTGTCTCTTTCAAGAAACAATTTCCATGGTGAGCTTACGCTAAGTTTTGAGAAGTTGAAGAAATTGAAGATTCTTGATCTTAGCAAAAATGGGTTTGAAGGGAGTGTCCCAGAATCCCTTGGAAGCTTACCACAACTCTTGAAGCTTGACCTAAGCTTCAACAACTTTTCCGGGAAAATACCAGAAAATTTAAAGGGTTTGAAGAAACTGGAGTTTCTAGATTTGAGTTACAATGGCTTTGCGCAATGCGGAGTGCCTTTATTTTTAGCAGAGATGCCCAGTTTGAGAGAAGTGTATTTGAGTGGCAATTTATTGGGAGGGCAGATTCCGGAAATTTGGGAAAACCTCGGTGGTATTCTGGGAATAGGCTTGTCTGAGTTGGGACTTGTTGGGAATATTCCTTCTTCAATGGGGATGTTTCTGAGAAACCTTAGTTATTTGGGGCTTGACAATAACAAGCTGGAGGGGATAGTACCTGAGGAGTTTGGGGCATTGGAGTCTGTGAATGAGTTGAATTTGGAGAACAACAATTTGAGTGGGAGAGTCCCATTTTCTGCCAAGTTTGTCTCCAAAGTTGGTGGAAAGTTAAAGTTGGAGGGTAACCCTGAACTTTGTGTTGATGAAGGGTTAAGGTCTGCTAAAGTTAGTGGCAGTTTGGGGCAATTGAAGTTGTGCAACAAACCAATTATTCCCCATTTTGTCCTACTTAGTAGTGGTTCTTCAGTTCTACATGCCTCTTATATGCTGATTTTTGTTGGGTTTTTGTTTCTTTTATGTTAAGGTGCACAAAATAGAAGGTCATTAGGAGAGAGATTAGGCTGAGAGAAACACAATATACTGCTGACCTACTGGATAGTATCTTTGGACTAGTAGTCTATGTAGGTGCAATGGAACATTATGTCATAACAGTTTGCTTCGATGACAAGTGCATATAGTTGATGCTAACTTCATTGTCATGGTTTTTTGATTACAGAAGTTTTATTGGTTTTAGTGCATATATTTTGATGCCCAATTGTTAGAGCCAGAGTGCTTCATCATGGCCTACAAGATGCAGAAAGTGTTCTACTCCTTTTCTTTCTTTTTATTTATTTTGCCACAAGAAAACAAAGGAAATTTAACTTGCATAATGTACAATGTAGGTACGGTGTTCTACATAATGGCAAGTATAGCCATTTGCAAGATTGGTACTCAAATAAGGGATTGTGGGAGAATAGAGCAAATGGTCAGGACAATTGCAAAAGAAGTGGCATTAATCTTAGTAATTACAATGTATCTTTGGTGGATTGTACAAGATTTCACTAAATCAAAGCAAATATATATATTTTTGTTCCAACTAAACAAGTCTCTATCTAGCTATCAATGTTGCTACTACACAGACACTAGCAAGAGTATTTCAAGAAATCCCACTACTTGCCTTCTCTTGATCCTCTTGTCCAAGAGGTTTCAAACTTGAACTTTGAGAAAGTTCATCGCTATTGGATCGTACTATAGTTCCAATTTCAGGTCCAGGATCCGACAATTGTGATGTATAAGTACAAGAAGTGGTGCCTTTGGACCTTCTTGATCTCGATGACCCACCACTGTTAGATTCCTTGGACTTCTTTCGCCGTGACTTTTTTGGAATGTCCGGCAAGTTTCTCGATGGGGATTCGGGTTCAAGGTTCGCCTCAAGGGGTACCCCCGTTGTTTTAATGATCTCCGATGAGTCCTTTGATTGGTGTCGCCGTGACTGCCTTGATTTGGTGGATGAAGATTCAGTAGTAGATGAATTGTCAGTGGAAGAATGACATCTTGATGATTTTGGCAATTCTGGTAGGTCTCTGGCTGGAGAATTTTTAGTTCTTCTGCCCCTTCTGCTGGAATCTGTGAATCATATGAAGAAGAAAATAGAAAAAAGAAGTTAAGTATTTAGTGTAGTATTGATTTTTTTTTTAGCTATCGGGAAAAAGGGGTGAACCAGCTAATACACTCTAGTGAGAGCAACTCCAAGGGAGGTGGCATATGCGGTGGCATACCTTATATGTCATTCTAAATTCAAAAATGTTCACTCCAAATGGGGTGGTATATGCGGTTCGAAAATGACATCAAGGGGGTTGGGGTAACATTTTTGGCAACTCTGGAGAGAGAAAGTGAGAGGTTGCAAATGAGTTGGTAAATGTAAATCCGTTAGATGATTATAAATCCAACGATTCATATAAATTGATGAATAAAAATATGAAAAAGACACCCCATTTTTGGCACTGGCCATTGGAGCAGATTTATAATTCAGTGGTGCCAAAACACTATTCAATGTTGTAAAATCACATTTAACATTCCAAAAATGGTAACTCCCCTTGAAGATGCTTTGAGATCATGAAATTTCTAACTGTGTCCGTTATTTCTCTCAAGAGTAAACTTAATTAGGATAGTATTTGAGTTCCAATATGGACTCAAATACTCAAGGGTGAGAAGTTCGATTGGTACCTTATTGCACCACCCCACTCGGTGTATACTATTGATTTGAACATCAATGTTGGGGTTTATTCTTTGGGTATCTATTTAGTCCTTATTCTTTTAATTGTATGGATTTGGTTCATAAGGTTTCTAATTTGTATCTACATGGTCCAATCTCAAACATCCATTAGAAAATTGTGACAGTTTTAATCACGCACTAATCACGTGGGTCTTAATTTTGTATATATTTGATCCTTAAAGTTCTTAATTTGTGTCTATTTAATCCCACATGATTGATGCGTAACTAGAGAAGTTAACGATTTGTTGACGGACGTTTGAAATTAGATTATATAAATACAAATTAAGAACCTTAGTGATTAAATAAATAATATTAAAAAATTAGAGACCAAATAGATACTATATGCATAGTTTGAGGACAAAGTATATTTTACCCATATTCTTTTTAAGATTTTGGAATCAATGGAAGAGAAAATGCAAACAGACCTTCAGAAACCCATTTGATTTCCGGGTTTCCTTGAGAATCTGTAGGGGCACCTAATGGTGCTGATTGAGATCCTGCTGGTGATTTGAACTCTTGCATCTGCAAAAGTTGAACCACGATCCATATAAGTCCCAAGTTTTTAATTCAAACAATAAGTTATAGTTTATTTTCGTTCGGTCAGTATGTTCGAATTAATAGTCAATTTTCAATTATTTGTGTTTAACGTCTTCATATTGACATGACGTCGGTAAACAAATAATCCATGATTCAAAGCATAACCCTTCTTTCTAAACCAAATCATAAATAGTATGATCATCTCACTGGAGGAGCCTACTCCTACGCCATTGTACAGTCAAACCCAAGAGGAATTGTTCTTGATCCTAAGCAAAATCTGAAGGGAAAAAAAAAGAAAGAAAGAGAAGATTGAATTACCCAGCTTGGTGAATCTATGGATGGTCCATCCCGTCCAATGTGAGCCACGTGCTTCACATCCGTGGGGTGCCCAATCTGCATTTCAGGTTCTTTTTCTTCCTCTGTGTCAAAAAAATTTACAATTCGCTTAGGTTATTGATTCAATCCCTTTTTATCTCAATTTAATCGTATTAGATTACTATCATGATTTTAAATGGGCGTTGGTCTCTTACTAACATATGATAAATGATCTATGCTATTTTTTTTTTTAAATCTATATAATAAAGTAACTTACAATTCAAATCTCAAAAGATAAAAAAAATAACTTTTACTATTTGCTGTTGAAATTGCTTTAAATTTTATTTTAAAGTTAATCTAATGGCTAATATTGTCACGCTAAATTTAATAGAAAAAATAGTTTCTTAATGGTGTGTTTGAAGTGATTTTTTTTAAAAATACTTTTAAAAATTATTTTTCATAAGTATTTTAAAAAAATAACAGCATTTGAAATCGCCTTACCACGACCTCCACCACCGTCGCATCCACCATCACTACCGCCATTGCAGCCATCTTCGCCACCACCCCAACAACCACCACCACCGTCACTGCCACAACCACCACCACCACCGCCCCTAGCCCCGTCATCGCCACCGCCACCACTACAGCCCCCACCCCCACCACTGTCACCGTCACCATCACTACTATCGCCCACCACTTTTTACCCCACTACAAACCGATATTTAAATTCTTTTAACTCTTCTTTGTGTTTGAGATTTGATTTTAGATATGAATACAAATATGTTTATTGTTTACTATTTTTTATTACACTGTGCCTTCAGGCATAAGTAACTAGTATACATATATCAGAAGAAATTTGGATCTAAGAATAAGGACATCAAAAACTTAAAAACATTTTTACAAGAAAAAAAAAATTATGTCTTATATTGATGCAGTTGAACAATTCAAAATGAATTGTGCACTTTTTAAGAGATTTACTCACCAAAGATTTGAGATATGTATCTTAAACCTTTTAAGATGCCCTTCATCCTTGTGCCCATCTTTTGAGATTAATATATTTTCTCTATGTTATTAGTCTTTCGTGCAATTGCTGATATTTGATATTCAGATCTGAAACAAATCATAAACAATAAAGATTAAGTATTTTTTCTCCCCTTCAGGCAATAAACATATATGAAAACTATTTACCAAAAAAAAAAACTTGTATGAAAAATGAAATCAAACCTTTTGTAGAAAAATCAATGCAACGACATCGATTCATAGACCATGCTGCCTGACATTCACATATTGTGACCTAATCATCACGAGTTAATTGTGTTTGAATTTGGAGGGTGCCGAGATTGGATATGACTATTTAGTTCGTTCCTCCCGAGTATTGTAAGAGGTATTCTCAACGATGGGGCAAAAAAAGGAGGGACTAACCCCAAGCAAAATGGTGTTTAAAGCCAATGTTCTGACATAGATTCAATGGCAGTGGATTGTTTGTTCTTAACACCCACTAATCCAAACCAGACGCGGATCGAAAATTTAGGTGTGAAAATAAGATTAGTTTCTTATTAATTAATAAAACAAATATACTAATTATAGGAAATTTTAACCAAGTGTTGCCAAAATGATCAAAGGGCTGCTTAATAAGAAAGCGGAAAATCTAACACAAGCATAATCAAATCCGACCACAATGACCAAATTTATTAAGGTTATTAAATTACCTAATAGAAAATCTTTATCATCACATACCTTACCTTTTTTATTGCAATTTCTAGAATATTATATGATTTGTTTTAAATAAATAAAAAGATTTTAATTTCTAGAATATTATATGATTTGTTTTAAATAAATAGAAAGAGATAGACTACAATCGGCATCATGAATTTGAATAACGAAAATAGTTTTTGAGAAAATAGAATAAAATTCCATATATTTGAACCTCGGTAGAACCCTCAATCAAGCAATGGACTTCCCTTGCTCATATTTAACACAACAGATTTGATGCATATGTAGTCTAATAATAAGAAAACATTACAAGCCAGAGTATAATTTTGCATTGTTGCTCATTTAAGTGTGACCGGAACTCAAAAAGTCAAGAACCACAGAGGAGGAAACGAAGAACTACAAATTTTAACTTCAGCAGCCCATTATGATGCTTTCAAGTCATCCAGTCCAACGCTAGCCTGCAGAAGAAGATCACACATTTAATTGATTCAACTGTTTTCTTCATAGATTAATTTCAAGGGAAAAGAGAAAAATAAAAAGAAAGGATTAATTCTGCACTTTAGTAAGCAGTATTTAACAGAACTTGGAAACTTTGTAGTGAAGTAATTGGGACCCCTCGATAAGAGGTTTTACCAAGAATTTGTGGTTTTCTTCAAGATGCGGAGAGAAGTTTGTGCAGAACTTCTCAATATCACAACGGATATCACCTGTACCCCCTATGACATCCATGAACTTCTTCCTATCTGGAGCAAGCTTCATGGCAACCTGTAATTTCAATTTGGAATAAATAAAAGGTGTTTACGAGGCTAAAAGTTAGAGCTGATTCAAAACATTATGGTCAAATAGTAGCAAATAAGTTACAAGAGGTATCAGGTTCATGTCCAAAAAAGAGTGCAAAATAAAAGAAAATTTAAAGGGGCATATTTCTACATGTGAAAGATATTCCCCTAGCATATGTCATCCCGGCACTCCTGAGTTTGCCTTTCATTTTGCCACATTTCAGATCACCACCCACTCTAGTCTAAAGCAACACCATTATCAATTTTTAACCTTGGAGAATCAAATAACTCATCAGTGACGACCCCATTTCGGAGTGCTGATTGCTTTTTGCTATATCTATTTTCTTTGACAAAGTATTGGTTCTCTCAATATCACATTGAAGGATGATACCCTCAAAACCAGCAGTCTTCTGTAGCATGTAAGTATTTCAAGAAAATGGCCACTAGAGCAAGCAGTATCCCTTCGTAAAATGCTTATAACAACCATAATTTGGCACACTAGCAAATCCAAAAGATTTAGATCAACACATTAGAATATGCGAGGCCAATAAATGCTAAGTAGATAAAGTAAATTTAAACTACAGCTCCTTATTGAGATTGGCTCCAAAAATAAATGAAATCCACCTAATATCCCCATTGGAAGAAAATATGCCAATGAGAATATTTTGTCATAATTCTGATTAATTGCCTTTTGGGTTGTTGGACTAGTAGAGAAGTGCGGACAGAAATTCCCACACTTCTTTGTCCAGAATCATCCAATCATAGTCTGTTTGCAAGTAGATTGCATCACAGAACTGGGTGCACATGAAAATGAGAAGTGGGTGATAAAACAGACAGAGACTTTCTATGTACCTCCTTAGGAGTAAAAGGAAGAAGGGTGATAAGCATCATTAAAAATTTGGATTCTATTGTTGAAATTAGGGCTTACAGTAAAACTTGAACTGGCTAGCCAGCCGTGCCATTTTTTCAGTGTCTTGGTGTAAGAATCAGTGCAAGCTTGTGACATGGTCCATTCTGGATGCTCCAACAAGTTCCTGAACAATCCTACCAAGAAATCCATTGCCCTGGAAAAGTGATTCACAGGATTTCTTAGCATACTAAGGCTGTCCCAATTGTCATAAGAGTGAGCGCAAGCATACATACACCCACATATGCCAGTTAATGTTAATCTAAGTAGGTATGTGGGACTACATATGCAAGTTACTGTTAATCTAAGTAGGTATGTGGGACTGAGCATGAAAAAAGCAGACCAGAAAAATGCATAAATGCTCTCCGATAAAATGAAAGCAGTGAATTTTTGCTCACCTTGTTAACCAAAGAAGACCATTGGTACAACTGGACGAAGCTTTTGCTGTCTTAGCTTCAACTTCTTCTTGTACCATACTGTACAAGTGGTGGAACTTTGATGGATCAGACAAATATTTGTTTTCCAACCTCTGCATGAAATATATATATGTACCACTCAGATGAAATTATATATCAAAATTTAACACAAGTGAGATCATGTCAACCTGCTCAGGAATGCTACTAACCTAGATCTGAAACTAGACTTTAATGATCTAGCTAAGCAGATGGATAAAGTCCAAACAGCACTGACTTAAGGTGGCAGGTTAATAATCCCAGCCCAAATACCAACCCACTAATAAGTAGGTTGGGGTCAAGTATTGGCGAAATTCTTACCAGACCAGTATAATTCAGGTAGGTTTAAGGGTCTAAATCAATGTTACCTGGATCGTGGGTCGCTTTGGTACGTGGTATAGGTACGGGTACATGGTACGACACTTTCTTAGGTACGTGGTACGATGGGGTAGGTTTAACTGGTACGGTATTTTGGGTCGTAATTCGTTTTGGAACTCTTATGTAGATCGTTTTCACTACTATACAACATTATATATTACAAAACATTCATAAATACAAAGTTAATTACCATTTATCTTATAATTGTGCACAATTTTCTGTTATCTAAAATAATATATAATTATAAATCTATATACATGCAGTTAATTAATATGTATTTTATATTTGTATTACATGTTCTACAGCGAATTGATTTTAGGTTAGTATTGTAATTTGAGGTCGTCAATTTTTATGATTTGGATCGTGAACCCATCACGTTTCGGATCGATGTACCCAGATCGTGGGTCGTTACGAGTTTAGTAAATCGTAGTAACCTTGGTGTAAATGGGATATTGGCATGACAGATTTCCCCCCTTGCCAACCAAAACAAAAACAACTCTCATTCAACAAAAAATGACTAAGGATAAAGAAGATGCAGGAATAAGGACAACAAAAAAGGCATTGTTGACACAATATTTGGGGCCCAAGTAACTTTGTTACTTGATTCATTTCCATGTATATAAATATGTGGACAGCAAAATTTCTTTATAGAGGGGAAAAAGGAAAGAAAGAAGAAGTTTTTTTAAGGCAAGGGAAAATATCTACAATGAAGAAACATGAAAATTAAAATGTTTTACCGTTATATTACCACCAACATCAGATTTAACCAGCACCATGGCAGCTCCAAACTTGTCTGCATCGTATATACAAAACTTCAATGCCAAACAACGTTTTAACCTCTTCTACCAAACAATGCAGCACCTCAAAAATCATGCCTATCATTTTCTTAAATCATACCAAGCCCAGTTGAATTTTTTATATAGTTAATACTATAAATCAAAGAGAATCACAAAAATAAACGTGACCATGTAGAAATTCACATTAGTATTAATGTGCAACTCATTAGAAAATAGGGAGGGGGCAGCTTTCACAGTCCATCAATCTGACACTAATGGTCAAAAACATTTGATCCCTGGTGAGAGGTGGTTAAATCTTTTTGGTAGTGGAAATAGCACTCTGCTAAATCATACAAGTTAAAGATTTGTAACTGTGAAGCATTACCATGGAATATGACACCTAAATTCAAAGCAGTTTGCTGCTAAAACTTCAAGTCAATATTCATACCTATGACAGGTAAAATGTGCTTGCAAACATCCAAGAAAGGCTTGGTAAGCATTTCTCCCTCTTCAGACTTGACATTCCCCATCCCTTCCAAAGCAGGAGTGAACACTGTCCCTTCCATTCTTGTGCTTTACTGCACTAATGGTTAATAAGATATCAAACTTAACTCTTGATAAAATGAATTCAGAAACAAAGGAAATGTTTTTTCTTCAATGTCATTTATCAAGTATAAAAATCTAAACAGTTAACAGAGGTAAGAATCATCCTCCTGTTCAACACATGGAATTACAAAGGTTTGCTAATTACATCAAGCATATTATACTAACTTCCACTATATCTTAATCTTCTCTTAGCTTCGAAAGAAAATGCAGGAAAAGCAACTGTTCACTTTCTAGATCTAAGTAAACGCAAAAGAACTCCAGTCAATATAAACCAACTTTGGTACCGAGTCAATTGAGTTCGATACCGTCAATTAAGTCGAATAGATCATCATCGTCGTTCATTGAGTACACGTACAAATCACGGCATCGAAGTGAAAATAAAGAATTATAATGAAACTTGAATTAATTCAATAAAATTGAAACATAATGCTCCGAAGCACTTTACTTCCCTTTCCATTTTTCCTCAACTTTCTTGCGAACCAAACAGAGATAGCAAAATCAACTATCTCATCAACGTTTTCATTGAGTACACGTACAAATCACGGCATCGAAGTGAAGATCAAGAATTATAAACAAACTCGAATCAATTCAATAAAAATACCGCAAGGCGAAGTTAAATCTATATCCATACATGAAGATCGAGGAGACAGTATTGGATAGCAAATGCTGATCGATCTAAACAAGAACTGTTGAGTGATACTATGCAACTGTATTTACGCATTTATAATGCAGGATTCAAAGAGAATTGGATTGAAGAAGAAGCAGAATAGATCGGACAAGTGGAATCACCTCTTGTACGCGCTTTGCTCCTCTGTTTGCTTTCAAAGAACGCTAAACTGACACAGTCAACGAAGAAAGAGAGAGTTCTTCCGCCCAAATAAATACTAGGGCATGTACCATTTTATCAGTGATTTATTTATTCATGTAAAAGAGATTTATGGCATCCAGGACCTTAATGTTTGTTGCTTAATTATTTAGCCACTTAATATTTAAAATATTACACAAAGACACGACACATCTATTAAAAAATTATACCCAAATCTCCTAAAATTTATAAACATATATTACTTAAACTTTTTAAATTTAAAATGTTGTACTTAAAGTAAAAATATTTCAACCAAAAATAAAATATCAAATATTTTAAATTTTATAATTAAAATTCATAATCTATTGTTTTATTTATTAAAATAAAATTAAAAAAAAATTTTTTAATTTTTTTAAAAAAATCATAATTAGTATACAATTAAATTCTTTGTTTGCCAAGGCCGAAGGAAAATGCATTCTTGAGTCAACAAGTTTTCTTCTAGTGCAAAAATACAAAACTATCCATTTAATTGTTTAAAAAAAAAGGGTAACTTTGTGTCCACCAAAAAAATTATTAAATTTTATATCTCAAATAATGTAGTTAATAAAAGTTTATGGAAGCTACTAATCTAATGATTAACATTGCTTTGGGATAAAAAAATTTAGTAAATATTTCGTTGGATTTAACATTATTGAACAAAAATTACATCAATCTATAACTTGTTTTCCTTAATTATCATTACCATCTTGTCTATCATTGCCACCACCATCACGAATAAATATTGGATATATCGATTATATCATGTTATTATTGACATATAGATAGTATTACTGATTAATAATAAAATATCAAGTAAAATTAATAAATCACACTATTTCAATAGAAAAAATGCTATTGAGATTTAATTTGAAAACCTAATCAATTACTTGTTAGGTTGAAAGTAGGCTTCATTTAACCTTGCAATTCATAACTAATTTAATGATTAAAATTAATGGGGTCCTTATAATATATCTCATTTTCAACAAGCTAATTATTATATGCGGTAGTTATTGACAGTTATTAAAAAAATAAGACTCACTAAATTCACCTCATATCCTATAACTGACTAGGGAAATCACATAGTGGTGATGAAGTGATTAAATATTTTCTCCCACAATCACAATGAAAGATAGAGGGAAAGTCACCAACCATTGCCATTATTTTCTTCTACCTATTAGATATTTTTTATTACCTATTATGAGTGATCAATACTTGTTGAACTTGAAATCCACATAAAGGGTCAAATCGGGAAGCTCCACCTTTTGCTATTGATAGGCCCTTGTTGATGCACCTGACACGGTGAGAAGCCAAATGAATTTTAAGAGGCTTTCACTTACAGACATCAAAATTGACATAAAAAGGGTTCCACAGAAGAAGACTCTGATTGCAGCCATGGAGGCTGCAGGTGAGAGCCAAGTTGTTGAACTTTCATTATACTGTGTTGTTTGCAGTTTGAAAGTGAATTGTTATACCTTGATGGGATGATGGCAGATGTCAAAAACAAATGGGAGACCAGTTCCTGGGGCAGGAAGCTCATAGTGCAGAAGAGAAGGGCCTCACTGACTGATTTTTATAGGTTCAAGCTTATTTTTGGCAAAAATCAAGGTTTGCTGTTATTCCAAGCGTTAAGCCTCTTTTTTATTTGTGTTGCTTTCTGATACTGAAAGCTAGATTGCTCTGAATGAAACCTCTTATAGTTGGGGCACGCTAAATGCCACAAAGTCTAATCACACTGCCATATCTCTAGTCTGTGTTTGATTGTTATTTATCATTGCTTGAGAGTGGCTACTTCTTTACTCAGCATATTAAAAGAACTGTAATAGACAGACCATACTGTTCATTCCAGCCATACACTAGTATGTCATGTCAAAATATTTACACAATCTTTTTGACCTAGTCCGAGACAGTAACATAACAGTGTAACTCAAACAATGATGTGGAAACCATTAATTTGTTGGAGAGCTTCTGAGGAAGCTGTAGACTTGATGGAGAGCGTCTGTCGCCATGCTAAAAAAAGTTCCACTCAATTTTACAAGTAGTGGGTCTCAACTCTCAAGTTATTGGATTCATCACGTCACGGAAACATAGAAAGATCAATCATATTTCAGATTTGACTCTAACCACTGAGAATTGTGCTCCATTCGGTTGCAGCCATAAGTTTCAATATTTTTTTTCGGAAGTTGAGATTTTGTTATCAGATGTTGCAAGAAGCTGTATTAGATGTTTTTGTTTTGGGTTTATTTTTCATATTCTACGGATTTCTCACATGAAGAGAATTTTGTTTTCTCAATCATAATTCATTTATTTTATGCATTCTAAAACCGCAGAACCGATGTTTGTTTGACATCAGATTGTTGTCGTTGCCATGTCATCTCATTAGCATAAATATTCGACTCTATAATAGAGACCACCACTCTGTCTGGATTGCTTTTTTACCAAGGAAAATAGCACAAAACATACTAATTTACCAAAGTAATTTTTTTTTTTGCGGTTTCTCTTTCTTTTGGGTGTAAAGATTGTTCAAATTGAATTACATAACGGGTGTGTTTACTTTAGGTATTAGTAAAGAGGGATTGAAAAAAATAATGTTGGACCCCCCTTATTATTCTTATACTTATGTTTGGATACATATTTTGGGCAATATCGCATACAACCTCTTAAATAATTTCACATTTTTTATAGGTTTAAATAATTCAATTGGGATGTATTTAACAAAAAAAACATTTTTACCCTCAAATATCTCTAGGATATAAATATAACTCTTTATCTTGAAGATTTTTTAATAATTTAATATTTATATCATCATTCAATACTCCATTCAAACAAAGTATTGGATGAGATAAATGAGGGGCACACAATTTTTTAATACTTGAACCAAATATGGGATAAGAATACATTATTATTATAATTAGTCCAATATCTAGATGGATAGATAAGGAATGAACGACATTATCTACTCTGATTTTTTCTAATGCTTAAACTAAATACAACCAACATGTGACAGCTCTCTGTACCCCTTCTCACCCAAGTTGAATTAAAAAGTCACATAATAATGATCTATGACTTCATAATATTATGTTTACAAATAAGCCTCGTCAATCATGTCAAGTGAGACAAATTCGTGTTAAGTCTTATTGGGTTTGTATAAAAAAACATTATCTACACCTGATTTATTTATTAATTTACATCTAATGAATCACGTTATATCGGTTCGTGTTGTGTATGAACCTTGTATAATTGATATATAAATGAGTTTATGACATGCATTTCTTTTGATTAGTTTCACTTATACCTGATTCGATTATTAATTGTGTCATGTAGGATCCACTTGTTTACTGAATGGTTGGTTTAAAAAAGACTCAAATCTTCTAATTTTGTATCATGTTCGTGTCTTAATAATGGGTCGTGTCATATTTTGACACTACCGACTATAACACTGATACAAAAATTTTTTAGTATCAAGCAGAAATGGATATTTTGATTTGATTGAATTGTAGTCTTGATTGTGAAAATAATAATAATAAAAAATAATGAAACAAAATTTTTATACCTGTCACATGTGTATCAAATAAAAAATAGTTATAAAATATTATTTTTTTAATACTACAGTGTGACCAACAATTACTCAACCCTAACTTTATATTTATTTATTCATTATTATTATTATAACTACTAGACTCAAATCGGACCCGAATCGGACCCCCACTTTCTCAAGATAGGATCAAGACCTGTAGGTCTAGCTCGACGATAATTTCATAATTAGAGATGTTCATGGGTTGGATTAGCCCACAAGATTAATTATCCAACCCAAAAAAATAAGGCGAAAGTTTAATAGGCCTAAAAGTTAGTCTGTTCAAGTCCAATATCCTTCAAAAGAAGGCTTATGTTTGCCCTCAAACCCATTACCCAGCTCAAAACTCAACCAATGAGCCCGCCTGCAAAACCCTGGCCAATCCATCTGCCCTTCCACCCAATTTGAAAAAAAATTGACAATTCAAAGTTTGGTGATAATATATGCCTCTAAAAAAAAGGTGGGTGCACTCAATGCTCAATTTAAAAAAAAAAGTTAGGTGCTTTTTCTATTCATAAATAAAATTATTCATTATTTATTTTTTGTCCATTTTGACTCTATTTTTAATTTAAAAATATAATTTATAAAATATTAATCTATAAACTTTTTAAATAAAATTATATATATATAT
>CM042187.1:3263789-3309743 GCA_023539305.1 Ilex asprella | reverse complement strand
TGTGTATCTTTTTTTTTTGGGGGGGGGGGGGGATTCATTCTATTCCTGTACACGTGTACTAATCTAATTAAAATCTAGTCCTTTCAATTTCATTTAACCCTGTTGTCCAAGCACAAAGGTGATCCTCTAGTCAATTATTTCATAAACTTGAACATCTACATTAGAAATATTTTACGCTAGCAGGTATTTTTCACATATTTCCTGTTTTTTCCAATTTTAGGTGGTTTTTAATGTGTCATTCAATATGTCCCATTTCAGCTAACATACAATCACTCCAAAACTGAACACCAAAGCCAGGTGTTAAACAAGACACCTTAGTGACTGTTCGGAGCATAATTTTCATCATATAAAAATTTTCTCACAAAAGGCATAGATCCATAGCAAACAAAGATTACTATAAGAGATGCGAACAGAAGTGCACGTCAAATTTCCACAAATGGTTGAAGAGATAGTTATGTGTAACCAGTGTTACTCATTTCAGTAACCTTCTCGATCTCAGCATATTGGATTTTCTTTTCAAGTCCACTAATTTTCCCAGATGCTTCAGACTCCTTTAGCTGCATCTCTCTTATTGACCCAAGCTCTTCTAACTCTGACTCAAAACCTTCTTTCTTCTTTTTAAGTCCTACAAGATGGGAAAAATTAAAACTTTTGCAACAAAACTAGAAAACAGATATAATTAATCTACAAACCTTCAATTTTCTTATCATCCCATTTATGTGAACGTGCTTCCATTCCACCACTCGTACCACCAGTCATTGTACCAGACTTCGTCAACAGAATCCCATCAACAGTCACAACTAGAAACAGATTGAAAGTATTTTTATATAGAAAGTTCATACTTCAAATATAGGGGAAAACAGTCTATACAAGTTTACCTTTAAACCTCTCTCCACTCCAACTCAAACACTTAGCTTCATCAAGCTCATCACAAACTAAAGTATTCCCAACGGCAAATAGAATAGCTTTCTCCAAGGCAGGATCAAATTTGTTTCTGTTAAGTAAACCAACTGATTGCATATGTTGGATTTTAGATCAATAACTTATAGTTTTCATCAGAGTAAACATGACCAAGCTTAAGTGGAGCCAACATCAGCTGATATATTATAAAGGATGATTGACCCATACAAGCAGACTACGATAAGCATAAAAAAAACTAACTATTTTCTTTCTACGATGAGCAGGAAAAAAAGAAAAAAAAAATAGAAAAGTCACATAAAAGATGCCAAAAAGATAATTCCCTTAGTCCACAGTGGGATGCTGATGCATCTAGTTCTTCATCTGAGTTTTGCTAGTAGACGAAAACAATAAATCTCAGAATTACACCTAAGCATTATCACATAATGATACTTTATTATTAACTTGTTTGATTGGCCACAAAAATATATTTAAGGCTTCATGCAGGTGCATCTAATTCTTCATCTGAGTTCGGGCAGTGGACAAGAACAATACATCTCAGGATTACACTGATGAATTGTCACATTATTATACTTTCCTTATTAACTTTTCTGATTGGCAACCAAATTATATTTAGGCACCCTTCAAAAGACGGAAGGTGGCCACATTATGCTCAAGGTACAAAACAAAGGCTATGTATCCACGGAAGCATCATAAGAGACTGGACAGGCCACTTCAATCAACAAAAATGGACTAATAAACGCTAAACTTTCCCAAAGGACTACCTAGCTATAGAAAAGGATATTGGATTACATCAAAGATCAGCTTTGCAGTTCCACCTAAGGTGCGCAACTTCTCAATGACAGGCTTCACACGAACTGACTGCAGAGGAATGAATGTTTGAGGAGGAAGCCTTTGCTCTTTCAAATACTGCATAAAAGCAAGCAAATTAACAACTGCATCATATTTCTAAATGCAGCAATCTTGGTAAAACCATAACATTAGAATGAGAAATTGATTAAAACCCCCTATTTCTGCAATTGTCTCCTCAAGGCCAGGTAATTTTAAAACCTCCAAATTAGATCACGCAAAAAAAGGGATCCCAAAAAGGCAACCAATTAGAAAACATCTAATATTACAACAAATGCACATTAACCACTCTCCGATTCTCAACCCAAAAAAGTTTTGTCTCAACATTAACCACTCTCAGATTAAATAACCAGATTCAAATGGACATAATCTTGACGGAAAATAGCTGCAAATTTGCAACAATACACTAGAATGACAATGACCACCATCGAAAAGAACATGTTAGAGGAAAAGTTAGTAGATAGGGATGGTAAACACAGGAATGGTCACTCCACCGAGCCTCATAGCTCCTCACTCCTCAAGTTCCCACAATTGACAAGTCTTAGGATTACCACACAGAGCAAGGGCCAATTAGGTTTGCACTCAGCAAGGATGAGGATAAGTGAAACAGAAAAGTTCAAATGGTCATAAGCACAAAACTTCAATCTTGCCTCATGAATAAAATTCAAAAACCAAACAAGAGGAATGGGCAAGGACTGTAACAAGTGAGATACAAAAAGGACAGAAATGCCAGTAAAGTACTACAAGAAAAGCTTCAGAAAAAAAGGGCATTAATGGAAAAAAGGTTTTGAGTTCCAAATTAATATTATATCTCAAAAACCATTGATTCATCTCATTGCACACACTTCAAATATGGGAAAAGGAACCACTTTCCCAATCACCTAGCTGTCCCAACTCTAAGCCTTTCAATATTTCCAAACCAATCAAGGACTAGCCCACTTAATTTAAGCACACAAAAAGAAAGCCCGCAACTTTTATTCAGCAAAGAATGACAGAAAAAATAAATAAATTAAATTAAATGAATCAAGAAACACGGCAACGATTTGGAGGAAATTGGTTTCGTCCAGTCTGGTGTGCTCAAGAATGCGCCACTAACGAACTACATATGAAGATAGTTCTTCCATAAGATAAAGGTAAATCTCAAACAAAGGGAAAAAGAGGCGAGGGAAAACCAAACTACAAACTATTACATGTGCCATACCTTGATGCATTCCTTCCCAGTGTGTTCATCCTCAACCACTACTGCATCCATAAATTTGCCCATAGCTACAGTGACAGCAAGATTATACTTTTTCTGTGTTGGCCTGCAAAGGTCGGTCATACGACCATGAACACCATGGAACAGGCGCTTGAGAGTCTCAATTGCTTGAGAAAACCTAGCATCCCTCTCATTTTCATGCCTGTCAGCCTTCAATTCACGCAGTTGATTTTCTACTTCACTAATTTTAGCCTTCAACATTTCATATTTGCGTCTGCCAGAGAAAAGGGCGCTCTTGAGGGAAAAAAACTACAATACAGGATGATCAACCAAATGGAAACACGAGTAGAAGAAAATGCCAACAGATATGCCAGCCTGGGCCTACAGCAGGATAGGCCAAAGAAGTAAAATATGTTCATTGCACGGAACCCATAATCATGAAATATCGTTAAATTGACTAACCGAGAATCTCCAAGTTTTTCTTTCATCTCACGCTGTTCCTTTCTTACTCGTATGAGTTCTTCTTTATGTTTCCCAACAGCATCAAGAATCTTCTTTAGTCTAGTTTGCATTTGTTTCTCCTGTGACTCCAACTCTTGCTTCCGATTTTCCAACTGTTGAAGATTTTCTTCCAGATTCTTTTGAGCTTCAATATCAGCATGTTGTTGCCTATCTTGGACCTCTTTCTCATCCCTTAACTTTGCAGTTTTCATTCCAGCCTCCTCTTTACTGCAACATAAAAACTTTGTGCTCAACTCAATTGATTCGGTACAAAGTCCAACACGAGAAACATGGGTGGATTCATAATGCATACAAGTATGTGTGTGTGTGTGTGTGTGTGCGCGTGTGCGTGTGTGTGTGTGTGAGCAGTGTGGATTCATGTAAATTTACCTAAATCAAATCCCACTATATTTCAATAAAACAACCCATAAGATAAGAAAAGTGAAGCTGCAAGAAAAAATGCATCCAAAATTTAGTGCTAGGTTCACATTAATTGAAAACAAGAGATAATGGGTGATGGGAATGAAAAGCTGATAATAACATAATGAATACTAGAAGTGGTGTGTGCCCCCTTTTTTCACATATTTCAAAATCAATCTTGAAGTATATTTGACACTTAAGCATCTAGATAAGTGCTTATGTATGACTGGAAACTAAATGTAAGTGTTATTTTGCTTGACATAGAAGTCGTTGATTATCTTCCTTGGCTTACTTCTGATATGAGGATATCCAACAGGGGACCATGCAAGAGACCAAAGCAGGTCCTGGCCCATCATAGAATTAAAGACACAACCAACTAAACCAGAATTTAGTAGGAAATTTTCAATTTACCAGAACATTATAATAAGTTTTTGCAATTTTGGGAAATAATATTCAAAAGTAATTCGGCAGTCCAGTCTAAATTACAGGTCAACCTAA
The DNA here is from genome assembly GCA_023539305.1 of Ilex asprella. Lineage (NCBI taxonomy): Eukaryota > Viridiplantae > Streptophyta > Magnoliopsida > Aquifoliales > Aquifoliaceae > Ilex > Ilex asprella. The sequence goes on along the minus strand of CM042187.1, from coordinate 3,305,359 downwards.
TGAACAAAAAATGGAACCAGATTCCATCTGGATCACAATGTGAGTAATCCGATGGGGCCAAGAGATAAAGTATGGTCTGGACAATCTCTCCCATATCCAAGCCCCAACAAAGAAACTACGCCCATTGATGCCCTAAGGCCCAATTACAATTCCAGCAGAGTATGGGCTCTAGTAGTTGCCCTCTGTAATTTGACAGGAGAAACAAATGGACTTACATTCGGAAATATGTCTCTAACTCGCTGTCAGCCAACTGAAGTTTTTCACCACCGTCTTGACCTTGTTCATGCAAGTCCTCCAGTTGCTTAGTGAGATCCCACAAGTCATTCTGAAGCTTTTTTATTTCATCTGCATGCTTCCTCCTTTCTACTTTCTTTTTATCAAGATCTTTTGAAGTACTTTTGATTTTTGAAGTTATGCGAGATACCTCCTCCTTTAGTTTTAGGAGCTCAGGTTGCTGTGAACATAAAAAAAGAGTCAACAATCCACAAGCTTTAGACCATTGGAATCTTGGTGTCAATGATACAAAACTCAAATGTAGTAAGACAGTGTATGACGTATGAATATTCTTGCACCCTCCCTGAAAACTGCATAAAAAGAAGTAACCAGACAAAACAAATGAAAACATCATGCAATCTATGAAAACAACTTCATGTAACCTTAAGTGGCATAAAACTGGACGACCAATTTGATACATAAACCATTTCCCGATGACTATGGTCTATATGTATGTTTGCAGATATATGGACACCTAAAGCGACATCAAGAAAATATGAGCTAGAGAAGAATATAAATCACAATAAAAATATAAATTAAATAAATTTAATGCTCACATTCTTATCAAGTTTATTCTTTTTCTCTGCAATCTTCTTTTCACACTGTGCAATCTCTTTTAAATATTTGACTTGTTCTTTCTTCTTTTTGCTTGCTTCACTCTCATAATTCTCCAGGTCGTGCACAATTTCTTCCTGGCTTCTCTGTTCAGCTTCAATGTCCTCATTAACCTTCGCAATATCCTTTTCAAAGTTGAATAGTTGCCACAAAAAATGCTCTTTCTTCAAAGATTTCTGTGGGGTGGAGAGAGGGGGGCAAGGGAGAGACAAAGAGATACCCATCATGAGGGGAGAAATCATCGAAAGTTTTAATAGAAGAAACATTATGAGTAATAGAGAGTCAAATGGCACTGGAAATAAGACTATGATGAAATCCAAAACTTGAAATGACGCCATTATGATTAACAAGCAACTGCAGTTTAGCAAAGCTAAACAAGATCCAAGCATTAGGCTTGTGGAAATTAGTAGAATGTACATATTACAGATAACAAGCTGGGAAAATAAAAACTATAACAAAACCTAGTGACACATACCAGTTGATCTTGCAAGCGAATATGTTTTTCAGCCTCTTCTTTCTGTTCCTTCTTCTGCTTTCTCTCCATCACTATGGTTCTCTTTTTCTGATAAGCGAGTGCCGATTCCTCTTCGGCTCTTGCTTTTTTCTCTTCCAGTTCTTCATATTCTCTTTTGTATTCATCAGACCCAGAGATTTGCTCGAGAAGGGCAGTAAGTTCTTTTGGATTTTTAGAGGCAATCGACTCCACGTCACCCTATCAAACCAAAATACTTAAATTACAAATAATAAACTCCTTTTTGACTTAGCTGGTATAGAACTAAAATGGTTTGGGTAAACATGCACGGATTTATGAACACATGTAAATCTATGCGCATACATAACAATCTGAGAAAAGATAAATAATAAAGGTTTCTCCGAGCTCATGTTTCCACATAGTGATTTTATGGTAATCATTACTATTTAATAATTTCTTTACAGCTCCTTTATCCAGATATTTGGTTTCTTCCCCATTCTTTGCTTCAATCTTTCCCACGACAAATTTAACTGGAGTTCCTATCTACACGTCTGGCTACTTTGAATTTACTTCATCTCACACCTAAAATTTAACCAGTTCGCATTTACAAAGTTTCTTTGAAGTTCTTGAACATATAATTTTCCCTTATTCTTCCATTACTCAAATTTATAGTTGCTTTTAATTCACCATTCCAAAATTAATGGATTCTTTATATTTCTCTTATCTCTCTTCCTATACACGAACACATTCAAAAATTAAAAGAAAAATTTGAGATCATATTCCTGAACTTACCTGAAAAACGAGAAAATTGCGCGCTTTGACGAGAATTCCGAGCGACTTCAATTTCGCGCTATACTCATCCCAAGTCACCTGTCTCCCATCAATCCGATACTCACTAGCACCAGCACTCGTAATCGCACGTGTAAAGTGAATCTCAGTCCCATTACCCAACTGATATACCAATTTCACGAAGGCTCTTCGGCCCTTCTGCTCTTTTTCGCGGTCGTCGAAAGCATAAATTAAATCTTTCAACTGAGCGCCTCTCAGCTGGCCGGTTCGGACGCCGAGCACGAAACTGATAGCATCCATGAGATTAGACTTTCCGGCGCCATTGGGACCGATGATGGCGGTGAAGTCGTAGAATGGACCGATGGTTTGAAGGCCTTTGTACGACTTGAAGTTTTCGAGCTCGATTCGGTGGATTTTGCCCGGCGAAGGTATAGAAGGCATTGCAGAGCGAGGTTGAAACCCTGTGTTGGTAGGAAATTAGGGTTTTTAGGGCGAAAATTGTGAATAATAGGGGGTTTGGAGTGTTGAGAGGGTAATTAGGGTTTTCAAGATTTGAACAGTGAGAGAGAGTGGGAGATTTGGCGGGTTGAGAATTTGGAAAGTAAAGAATTTCAGGAAGTGAGAGAGTGAGATTCCATTCGGGGAGAAGAGTAGTACAGAGGAAGCACGGAATGAGAGGTGAAGACACTACGGTATTAGTACATGTTATGACTATTACCGCGTCCATTCGTTGACGTGTTGCCTTCACTTGTAAGAAAAAGTACTAACTCTCAAATTTCGTTTTGTACAAGGGCGGTAAACCTAATGTCACCGATTTATAGTCCCTAACATTTTTAATTTGTGTGTGTTTGGTATTTTTCTTAACCTCCATCTAATTTATTACAGAGCCATGACATGTTGGTCTGCAACGAGGGGCAAACTCGATAAACAATACATTTAGGTCTCATTTGATAAAGTTTTCGTTTTTTATTTTTCAAAAACAAAAATCAAATGAGTGATCAGATTATCATTACGTAAGAAACTGCTGATTACAATCAATAGATAAAAAAATCTTAAGTTCGAGGGGGGCAACACACCCAACTCCTTGAGCTACTCTGTTAAGAGCCCTAGACTTGTGAATAAATCTTAAATTAAAATTATTAGCAAAACGCCTAATATCACAAACAAAAACACTTATTTTTCATGGGAGAATATCTTCAGTTGAACCCAGCTTGATCACCTCCATATTGTCACTTGCAATAGTCACATGTCGTAACCCGAATGCACAGGCCAACAAACACGCTTTATGAATAGTAGCTATTTCTGAAAGTCGACTGGAAACGATCGACATATGCTTGGCAATACTAGCCACCAACGTCCCATTACTACCTTTAAGAATCACCCCTACTGCTGCCTTGCCCTTCTTAAATGCACCATCACATCACAGAGAAAGCAATTGCAACAATCCAGGACTATTCATACTGATATGAGGTGAATCAACCTAAAGCACCACTTGCCTCCCCATAGCAGAACAAAACGTCTTAGACCACATCAAGGTGACAAGGGCATTAGGAACTTCATGATTAAACACAAACTTATTTCTGAAATTTCAAATGGCCCAATCAATCGTAGCCACGTGCCTCGTAAATTCAAAAGAATCTTAAATTTTCTTAAAATTTTTTAGGAAAGTCGAAACCCACATTAAGACCGAGACATGAGCTCCCTACTCCAATCTCAAACTTAAACCAAACCTTCTTTGTCAATTCACATTCAAAAAGAATGTGCTTGATAAATTCAATATTATTACCACAAAATAAGACACTGAACAAAATCAGCACAATTTCTTTTAAATAAATTCTCACGTGAAGCCACAACAGTGTTACAAACTTTCCACCCAAAGTGCTTGATCTTAAGAATGACCATCATATTTCAGACAACAGACTGGAGTTTGGGGTGAGGAGACAAAAAAGAGCAAGGAAGAGAAGAAAAATAAGGTTAAAGACTAACACCAAGTGAATAACCTGACTTAACTGAATACATACCTTTAGAAGTCAGCTTCCATATTTGCCTATCAACACTAGGAAATTTTGGAATTGGGATAGCAAGAATAGCCTTACACTTATTCTCATTGAGAACCTCTCTCATGAGCCCATAATTTCATTCCCTATTGTGCTGAGAGATTAATTGATTGACCCAAATAATATTACAGTATTGAGGTCCGAAAGATCGCACTGCACCATCTTCAAATTGGGCAATCCACTTGACCTCCTAAATACTAATCTCATTGCCTTTTCGAAATTTGCCAAATAAGACCTATTTCAAGAAGATCTCCTCCCTTCAATTGGAGACACAATTGAAGGGAAATAGTTTTCTGAAGCTACTGCTTACTGTTGTCAAGGTTACCATCGTCGATAGCTTGTTATGAAGTTGTTGCTTAACACTGGTTTCATCATAATGGATCTAATTTTTTATCATTATGGGTGATGGGTCAAGCCCAAGTGGCCCAATTCACATGGAAAGCCCAATCTCAATCGAAGAAGCCCAATCTCGTAAAGACCGACTAAGTTTGCTTAAGACAAGTCCAGAGACAAGACGAAGTCCAATACAGCTGAGAGTCCTCCTCCGATTGAATAGGAGCACGATGGAGAGAATGACGGGATACAGAGATCACATCATACCATAATTGCACTTACCAAAAATGGTGGAAGACATCTCCATCACATCACCACTTTACCTCCTTACCCTAGCTATATAGTGTAAGCCGTCTCAATATTGAGAGAAAGGCCTTCGAATCCCATATACAGACTGGTTTTCTCTTTCTCTCTCTCTCTCAGAAGCACTGTAATAGTCTTGGAATAACTCTCCGGTAACCATTGTTCATCAATAAAACACCAGACCACCATTGTCATTCCCGAGAGTGGATGTAGGTTATCCGAGACTGAACAACTATAAATCATGTGTTTACCCTTTATTTACCACTTTGCTATTGATTTGCCATTAATTGTCTATTTACTGCTCATTGATTGCAACTGTTCGAATATTTAACTCTTAATCTTGCACAAGACAATTTTGTGCATCATCAGTGGACATGTTGCACAAATGAATATCTGATGTAGAGGTGTCAATCTTAATTCATTATCAATTATTTTGCTTATAAATAAATAGGTTGGGTACTTATATTAATTAATATATATTCTAATAGGTTTAATAATATGATTTATGTTAATTAAACAAATTAAGATGTATTATAAATGAGTACCTATTGAACTGAGTATTTATCTTTCTATTATATAACATAAGTAATAAAATCAAATAAATATACTAATTATATAATATAAAACATGTCAGACTTCAATAAATTCATTCGATAGTCTCAAATAAACTCATCCAATGGCCATCAACACCCCTCTCAAAATCATTTAAATTACACCGTACCTTAAAACACAAGTTACACATAATATACTAAAAAATACACTCATATACTAATACACTAAAAAATACGTACACATATACTAGTACACCAAAATCACACACACGTGACCACACCCAACCCGACTTGTGACCCATGACTCATTTTTTATTGTTTGTGTATTTTTGTATGCATTAGTGTGTGTATTTTGGTGTATTAATGTGTATCTATTAAAATTTTTAATTATTTTATGAGTTAATAGATTTAACACCACTCATTATATACCCAATCCATCATAATCCACTTGATACATTAGTGAAAAAATAGATTTAAGTTATTTTGATCCAACCCAATTTAATCTCGCGCATAATTAATCCACCCCACCCATTTGCCACCTCTACTAAATAGCATCGCCATGGTCACGGTTAGATAGGCTTTGAAGAGAGAATTTGGACATAGCCGTGTTCACAGACAAGGAAACTACCGGTATTTGCCAAATGGAGAAATTTGCAACAAACTTCAAGAAATAGTAGTAAAATGCGAGATTTTTAAGGGGGCAATGGTGAAAAAAAGTTCAAATTCCAGGGCACAAGTGGAAATCAATCTTTGTTTAAAAATGCCCTCAGCTAACTTTGTAAGAAATATTAAAGAAGATTAATTCGTCCACCTCCTACATCCAACCAACCAATTCACAATGAAATATAGAGGTAGATAATCCTACTGCCACAAATCCAATATCGATTTAGTTAAAACTCATTATAAAGATATGGACCCCTCATTCATTTATGGTGATCTGTCAAAAAAAAAATGAAAAAAATATACACTTAAGGGATCTGTTCAGGGAGTCGGAGGTTAAGATGAAAATCAGAGCATGGCATTGACGTTACCAGAAACTTCCTCATGTAGACATTATTTCACAGGAAAAAAAAAAAAAATCATTAGGTACTGTCTCACACAAAATCAGTAGGTACTGCCTCGCACATAATACCGTAAGCTGATGAACTAATCATCAACCATGACAGGTTGATGGCTAATAACTTATGCCCGGTGTATAAATACAAACAAAATATGACCATTAAAACTGGTTCCAACACCCAGTTAACTCTTATTCCTCATTTCTTTTCTCAATGTCGGGTTCAAGACGATGATCCTTTGGGAAATCAGCCTTTTTGACTTCACTGCTTGTCTGAGTGCTCTGTGTTTTTGGAGAATCTTCCGTTTGGGTTTCACTGTGATTCTCATTTCTTTTCTCAATGTCGGATTCAAGACGATGATCATTTAGGAAATCAGCCTTTTTGACTTCACTGCAGGACTGAGTGCTCTCTGTTTTTGGAGAATTTTCCGTCTGGGTTTCACTGTGATTTTCAACCTTTGCCGCTAAACTGGCTTCCACCGTACCAGAAGTTTCACGTTGTTCTCCTCCAGACTCTAGAGCAGCCTCCATTTCCACGTATTTGGAAATCACTCGTTGAAGCTCATCATGAAGATTTAGAGCCTCAAAGAGCATTGCCTCATCATCAGTGGTGCTTTCAGCAATTCTGCGAACGTCAGGCAGTGACTGCTTGCACTTCTCCAACAGGCTTATCGTCAGATCATCCTGCAACAACACGAGAACATTTACCGCTTACAATTACTTCTAAAAGTGCGTGGACTATTCTACATCAAGGGGATAGTTCAATAAAATTTGAGAGCCTGCCAATAACAGATTAACACAAACATTCTATTATGTACTCTCAAGTTGTTATAAAGCCGGAGATTTCCACCCCGATGGACACCAAAAATTTGATCACAAAAAATACTGCAACAACTAGTTTCTCAGTTCTTAAGCAAATCAGAAAACTATCATACAACGTCCAGGAAAAATAATTATCACACACAATAAACTGACTGGTAATAAGGAACATTTCTAAAGAAATGGTAAAATTAAGCTATGGATTCCAATAAATGCACACCTCTTAATATCTTACAAAAGTTGGCAACTTATGTATTGATAGGATACTACCATCTTGAAGGAAAAAGATTAATTACCTTGATGGGTTTTGGTTCAGTTTCAGAGTTTAAGATGCTGGAAAGCAGTTCAAGGCTGTTTCGTGTGATCACAATAAGTTCTTTATTATCTTCAATTGATTGGCTGGCATAACTATAAGCAAAAGTGTTATCATCTGAACCACGCAAACCTGTGTCAGGAATGGGGTATCTTTCAGGGGGTGACATTGGTTGTTGATTCACAAACGACCCCAAGGTATATTGCATCCCATCTTGAGCCCCTTGAGGTGTTCCCCTAGTCTTCAAAGTCTGTCATAATGATCATAAAAACCAAAACACAAACAAAAGGAGCATCAGTCTCCTTAAAAACCATATCGAAACCAGGCCTGCAATTCAGACAGAAAGTGCCAGAAAACCTTAAATATACAAACTGAGAGATCCCATTAGTAATGCCTGACAAAAGTGGATACATAAACAGATATTGACACAAGGGAGGGAGCCATAATGTTGCTTCTAAGATTGCTCTCATCCTTGGAGTAATTTATTCTCCATCAGCGAAAATTGAAAAAAGTACACGATTCAGATTAAGGATAGCTAGGAAGAATATCAGATAACCAGAGTAAAGATGAAACTAACATGAACCACTGTAGGTACCAGATTGTGAATCATCTCATTATTTATGCTTAAGCAAAATAACTAGCATAGATGTCTCCCTATGTTGTGATTATACAAGAGGACTATCCCGGCATCAGCAAAATCAAAGGTGAACGCTACAGGTTACAAACTCTCCTTTGCTCCTTGCATTGGAAAGCAATAATGCCGTGAATGACATTGTTAACCTATGAATTATGATGCTCGAGTCCTGCATTCTTGCATTATAAGCAAGGATTGAGGTATACTGATCTAAAAGTCCCTGAAGCCCTAACCTCAGAAATTTGTTTAAGGCGTGTTAAGCTCCTGCAACACATATCACATTGGGCTTAATCACACAGAATCACAGGAAGAACTATTCATATAAGATCCAAATTTCCATCCAGAGTGTGTATCATGATGTCCATAAATGTAAGAACATGTATAATTTCAAATATGTCCAACATCAACTCAGAGAAATCAGTAATACAAATATATTCAGCATCCAAAAATGTTTGCCTAACAAAATTTTCTAGTTGCATAAAAACTACGCCAATGTTTTACATCACATAATCATATTTTCTTTACTAGTACAACTGTTCCACATAAATATTAGCTGCTTACTTGTAAACATTTATTAGACAATCGCAACAAAATGCGAACCAGCCATGTAAATGGACTTATTACTAATACGCTTAGCTCCCAATGACGAAAATTCAAGAAAAAAATGAAGAAGCAACACGGGTGAAAGCTGACCATGTAAGTTTGATGGAAGACGGGCAAATACATGAGATCCTCGGACTCACCCCAAGCCCTAATCAACTGCATAGCCCTGGTTCTATTCTCAAGCTCCGTTTTCGGATCATCGATCATCCTCATCATATCATCCAACACCTTCTCCGACGCCACTTCACTAAACACCTTCTCACAGTTCGACGTACACGTCTCTAGCAAATCAAGACTCAACCTCTGACTCACCACACTCTTCCCCAACATCTTCTTCTTTATGGCCTTCACGATCTCGGTCCCACTCAACTGTTCGCAGTTGATCATCGCGCAAATTCGCAAATTCAAGCCCCAATTAGGCTCTTCCATGGTCTCTAACGTCGCCTCGTCGACTATCTTGGACTCTGGCGTTGGTGCTTGTAGAATTTCCTTCATTTTGGAGCTAACGATTCGACTCATCTGTGCACCACCAGTCTTCAATCTCTCGCCTAGTGATGATGAAGCGAGCTTCAATTTGTCCAATTTATCCATTTTCTGAGATGAAATCCTATATTCTGATCAAGCTCTGAGAAGAAAAAGATATTGATTTTGTAAGGCCCTAGTTTTCAGTTCTTGTAACGCCGATTGTGTTCGTCTTGCGATATGGAAGAGAGGAGGGTTGGGGACTTTGAACTGGTCAGCTGCGAGAGGAGATGCACAATACGAGATAGATATAAAACGGAGTGATCTGATATACGCGTGGCTGTCGTGCGGTCTCGTGGCTTACGTGGGCCCCACTGGAGATATATAAATTTTGACAATTTTGGCTACATGAAGTCACGGTTGTGGTCCCTTTCGGTCAAATCTTAATTCGGTGCATTAATTTGATTATCTAGAAGACGTTAAATATTTTGGAAATAAATATAAATAAATAAATAATTTGTTAATTTATTTTTAAAATATTTAAAATATTAGTAAAAATATCTCTATCTCAAAATATTATAAGTTCTATTCAATCATTGATTCGTTTGAAACTTTTAAAAATAGAAATATTACGATTATTTTAAAACTAAATTTTAATTTTTTGAATTACATAACTATTTTTTTCCCGCTAAATTCATTTTGCTCCTTCAAATAAATTAAAATATTTATTTTATCCCACAAAAAATAAAAAACCCACATTACTAACTATGCACAAACCATAATAGAGTTTTGTTCATCGTGAAAAATAACATCATATATGAAAGGGTTAATATCAAATTGCACCCTGAAAGATCTTTTAAATCTCAAGTTGCACCCTCAAAGTTTAAAAATATCAATTTACACCCTCAAAGATATAAATTTGTATCATTTTGCACCTAAACTAACAGCCATCCACTTTTCCATCTAAAACCTAAGTCACGTGAGTTAGAGGTGAGAGGGGCATGGGCTTAAGTGTAAAATTCAATGTTTGGTGCCAAAATAAAAACTGCTTCCCTCCATGAGACGTTCTGCTATGTTTGAAAAAAATAAGTGTTAATTATAAATTGTACCCCAAAAGATCTCTTAAATATTAATTTGTACACTTAAAGTTTAAAAATATTAATGTATACCCTCAAAGTTTAAAAATATTGATTTACAACTTCAAAGGCATAAATTTGTAAAAAGAAAGAAAAAACATCTACTTTGTAACGAGATATTCATCCACCAAACTCCAATATTCCACATAAACATGATCCAAAAGTAGATTTCCAACCATTAGTCAGAAATCATCCCAAAAACTTACAACCAAACGCTGTTCTTGTATCATCCATAATCAAACATCCAACCAACCAAAAAAGGCAACTATTGTTTAAAGAGAAATCCCAAAAAAAAAAAAAGATCATTTCAGAAAGTGTCAATATGAAGATGGTGTTAATGGCCTCCATGGTGTTGATGATGAAGTTGGTGGCCTCCATTTCGTGTGTGATGGTGATGGTAATGGTGTTGGTGTTGGTGTTGATGGTTTCCATCTTCTGTGTTGTACAAATGGTATTGGTGGCCTAAAGTGTGAATGTGTTGCTGGTATACATGATGTTGCAGGTACAAACGATGTTGCTGGTACAGATGCCAATGGTAATGCTGATGAAGCTGGTGGTGTTGAAGTTTTTTTCCTCCAAACCTAGAAATAATGAACATTAACTTAGTTCAACTATACATTTAAGATTTATAACAAACTTAAAAGGAAAATTAGTGATGCACTTACAGGCAACTTCACTCTTGTTCTTGCAATTGAGAATGCAGATGTGCTGACACCAGTTGATGGCGTAACTGGTGTTGGCGTAACTGCTGGGGTATCTGGTGTAACTATTTGCCTTTTGCACTTTCTTTTGTTATGGCCATTTTGACCACAATTTGAACACACAATAGGTTTATACTTCCTCGTCAACTTGAAACCTTTTGGTTGTTCATCAATCTCTCTCCTCCTAACTTTCTTAGGCCTACCAGGTCTCCTGCTTACAATTGGAGGAAACAAAGGCGAATTACCTGTTCTATGCCACATTTCTTTTCCATTTATAGGATTAATAAGGTGGTTGTAACACATGATAAAAGTTTCCACCTTGCACCACTGAGCCACATAATCTTCTGGTTGAAATCCTAAAAAGCTAATTGCAGAGACTGCATGCTTGCATGGGATTCCAGTTAAATCCCACTTCCTACAACTACATGTCTTCTTCTTCACATCAACAGTCCTTTGTTCACCACCCATTCCAACTAACTCAAATTGATCACCCCCATTCCAATATGGTATGAAACCTGCAGATTCAACTTTAATTGCCTCCAATCTACCTTGAATATTAGGGCAGATAGATCCTTTATAGTTCTTTAGGGAATCCCTTTGATGATGTAACCTTTCCATCAACCACAATCTTATTTTTTCTAGCATTGTGATTATAGGCTTATCCCTAGCTTCAACAATGCAACCATTAAAACTCTCACATAAATTGTTAAGCAGCATATCACATTGGGGAAAGGAACTAAAGTGGGATCTAGACCAATTAATTGGTGGTCTGTCAGACAACCAATTGTATGCAGCTGCATCAACTTCTTTCAGTTCATCCATAATCCTGTTAAAATCTGTCACCGTTGTTGCTTTAGCAGCCCTCCATAATAAGTCTTTCAATGCTAAACCCTTATGTTCAGATTTGAAATTGTTGTACATATGCCTCACACAGAACCTGTGTGCAGCATTAGGAAAAAGACTCTCAACTGAATCAAGTAGTCCCTGTAAAAAAAATTGGTAGTTTAGCATATGTGCAAAAAATATGATGAAAGGTGATAAACAATAATTAGAAAGGCATTTGCCTTTTGCTTATCTGACATAAAAGTCCAGTTGTGTGTGTTAACAATGCAAAGATCCTGTTTCAGAAGTTGAAGGAACCATGACCAGGATTTCTTCTTTTCTTTCTCTACTACAGCAAATGCAAAATGATATATTTGGTTGTTTGAATCGATTCCCACTGCTGACAGCAAAACACCAGCTTGTGACCCCTTTAAATGACACCCATCTAAACCAATTAAGGGTCTACAACCCTTAAGTAATCCCATTTTCAATGCCCCATAACAGATATACAACCTCTTGAACATGAATTTGTCACCTCCCAGAGCCTTTGTCTTAATAATGCAGCTTGTGCCAATGTTTGTTCTCCTCAACTCTTCACAATAATCCCATAAGAGGCTGAACTGCTCCTTATCAGTTCCATTCACCCTTGTCATTGCTTTTTCTTTACCTCTATATACCAGACATCTATCCAATTTGATAACATGTTCCTTCTCAATAGTTTCCTTTAATGACTTCATGGGCCAAGTGGGATTTGATCTAAGTCTATCAGAATATGTATCTGCAACCCAGTCAGAGGTAGCATGCTTAACTTTAAAAGTTCTAGTGCAACTATGTGAGCCATTGTATGTTTTAACCTGCATAGTCTTTTCTAAACCCAATCTTGAAGCATAAATCATCCAATCACATCCTGACCTACATATTGCTCTGATTCTATACTTCTCATTCTTAGAAAATCGTATTTTTTTTCCCCATTTAATTGCATGTTGCCTCACTGCTGCTCTAAACTCAGCTGAATTTTTGAACAACATCCCAAGCTTAAAATGTGGATCAACCATGTCACTCTTAGCATTAAATTGTGGAAACTTCTTCCTCTGATGCCTTGTTTCATCATTATCAGATGATGAGCCACTTAAACTTCGTAACTCATCAGATTCACAATCTTCACCTCCTACACCACATTCATGCTCTTGTATTGTCTTTATCTTAACTTGAACCCCTTTCCTTTTTGGTTTGTCAAACCTTTCACCTTTGTCACTCTCAACCCATTTGCCATTATTGTCAGCCTCAACAACTGTCTCATGCAAATATTCATCATATACATCATATTCACTATCATACAAATCTTCAAACTCAGAACCTGAACCCTTGGAATATGAATCACTATTAGAAGTATCTCCTTCAGAGGACCTATAACTCTTAGTGGGAACACTAGGAACACATAAATTAGTTTCCTGTTCAGACACATGTATATTTTGGCTCCCAGATCTTTTTTTTGATGGACCACAATTTGAATCTGCTTGACTATGATTGAACAATTCTTTCCTAATATGTTCCACATATACATCTACCACTTTAACCCTGTCAACCCATTTTATCAAGTCCATAGCATGTTGATCATTTTCCAAAGCTCTCCATCCTTTACCTATTCTCTGATAGAATATGGTAATTTGATTATAACCAACTCCTATATTCTTTAGCATGTTGTCCAACTCTACAAGGGAAATTTGATCAAAGTGACACATATCAATACTATTCACTCTTCCACCAATATACCTTTTATCACCACAACCATCAAATTTTCCACTGTGATGCATTCTAATCGTGAAATATCCGGAATCATGACCTGTAAAAAAAAATTTAAAAAGCAAATAAAAAAATCCTCGAAAGAGAAAAAAGCCAAGAAAAACCATAACCCCACATCCAATATAAAAATAGGTCCACACAAGTTCCCAAAACACTCAGATAAACAAACAAAACAAGAATCATTTTCAAACCCAACTAATGCATTCACACAATCAACGCAAAAGTCAAAATGCAAAATGCAATATGTATTTTTTGGATTAAACTAATGGCAAGAACCATTTGGACTAAACAAATGGGAAAAACTATTTGAGAAAGATTAAAAAAACCAAGAATCAAAGTCACACAAACAAAAAAAACAAAAAACAACGATGTACAGTTTCAATATAACAAAAACTAGAGACAAAGAAAGAAAAACCCTTACCATAAACTGGCGTATCTCCAGTGCACAAATCATTGTTGTATTCTCTAACTCTCCAAGACATTTTTGCAGATCTTCAAGGTGAACAGCTGCGCATCTCCAGGAAAAGCTATATACACAGACCCATCTCTATTTTGTATATTGAAAGGTTTTCATCAGGAAAAGCTTATCCCATGGGCTGTGATTTTACACTTAAGCCCATGCCCCTCCCACCTCTACCTCACGTGACTTAGTTTTAGACGGAAAAGTGGATGACTGTTAGTTTAGGTGCAATATGATATAAATTTATATCTTTGAGAGTGTAAATTGATATTTTTATACTTTGAGGGTGTAAATTGAGATTTTAAAGATCTTTCAGGGTGCAATTTGAGATTAACCCTATATGAAAAAGTATAAATCTATGTCACATGTATAGATTATAAACTCTCATGTTTTTGAAAAGACTGATCACGTGTGTCATAAATAAAAGCAATTGGGGACGTGTCGAATTGAACAACAATAACTTGGTTCATAGTACTGAGCATAAATGCACAGCTTAACTTGAAGGCATGGCCAAAGCCGAACCACAGGAAAAACGCCTATAATTAGGGAATTTAGGTGCAATAACTAATCGAAGTCAATGACTCATAAAAATTGCAATCAATGGAGCGTCTGAGAGACTTCAATGAAATAAAAGGAGACGTGTCATATCTTCCATGGGTATAGGAAACCCTGTAATTAGGCCGAAGTCTATATAAAGCAGGCAAGATGCATGGTGAGGGGTAAGCAAAATTCTCTTTGCATACATATTCCTTTTATACAGTAACTATCTGAAGCATCAAAGTGTCATCGATCGAAACACTTCGGACCTAGACAATTTATTCATTTTTGCAAGAGGAGATTTGAAATAAGAACCCAAATTTCTTCACCAAACCTAGGTGTTGCAATTTTACCACTTACAATATCTATTTGTGCCCTACAATTTTTTATGATTTACAAACTTTTCTCCCAAAGATTAATTATTTCACATTGCAGCATAATTTGAAAACTTAACTTTTCAATTATACTTGTAACACCTTCATCCACTTCGTAATATTTCAAAAACGCTAATAACCTTCAAAATTACTAAATGATATAGTCTCAAAATGAATAACTTTGATACCAACTTCATATATATTTCAAACAGATACTTCCAGACTATTATAATTTACATGTCTCAAATATAAAACTCTTTCAACTCAATCCATATAACATAACACATTTTAAAATCCTTACCAAGGAAAACAAGAAAAACATCGACAGTTCAAACATATGCGTAATTCCTCGCCACCAGTTAATTTGAAAAAAAAGAAAATAATGTAGGATGAGCATCAATAGCTCAGTAGAGTAATTAAATTTTCAAGTAAACGAGTTTGAAAATAGTATAGTTTAATATGATTGGGCAAAAATTCAAACGAGCATTTGATACATGTATGTCAACAAAAAGTCATATCATGTAAAACTGTAACAGTTAAATAAAACTGTAAAAGATAGTTCAGAAATTCGGGTACAGTGCTACACTAGTGGACAATTCATCCTAATAGACCATTCAGGGTTAATACGATTCATACGATCAAATAATTTAGGGGATTTTCACCCCAAGGAAGATACGCTCCCAAGTCAATACGATTCAATTCAGTACCCAAATCCGAAGACCAACAGGGCCATCCAGACATTTACAAACTCAATAAATACCCTCTACGACCTCAAACTAAAATGCAAACCTTTTTTGCCACTCGAACTGTGTGCACTTATATTTTCATTTAAAATGATCCCGGAGTTTCTTTCAGTATGAACAATTCAAGCAATATAATTATTTCTAAAACAATAGTGCAAACCGCACTCAAAAATCCTGATCCAGGTCTGAATTTATGTCAATATTTAAAACACCTAATCATATATTTCAAAACATGCTAAAGCATCAAAAATACCATAAAGAATAATTTAGAAACAAGTTTGAAAAATATCGCCTGTTCTAGAATTGAGAAACTTTACTCGCTTGGTATTTTGATCTGTAATAGTCAAAAAATAAACAGTATTTTTTTTCCGATGAAATTTAATACACATACTCAATTAACCTACCTAAAAATGAATATAAAATTTATTTCTTCAAAATCACTCAAAACTATGTCAAATAGACATCGGAGGTCAAAATAGTCATTTTACTCCTTATATAGATCCGGCCATCGGATCGACTTGAAATTTTACTGGAACCTCCGCACGGACGTTACGGAACTTTTGGGACCAACAAAAGGTCAATCAGAGGTCAGACACGCCCTCACGTGCGGGCGGGGTGCACTAGTTTCTTTCATCTTTTTACCTTAGTCACTTTGACCAAAACCCTAGGTTCCTACCACCAGCCCTAACCTCCCTACTTCTCACTTTTATTTCTCTCTACTCAGTACATCTTTTCACCTAATTTTTAAACCTAAATACTCACCACACAACACTCTAACAAACCCCATAATTCTCCAGCTTCAAATTAAACTTAAACCCGTAAAATAAAAACGTCAAAGTTAGTCAAAAACCATTTTTTAAACACATGGCTAGACCCGCAACTGCTCGTTTCACCCCCCAAACGACCTCAAAATTCAATTCTAAGGCCATAAATGGATTCTTTGACCTCAAATTAGCTAGACCCAAGCTCCCTTTTAAAGCTTAAACAAATTTTTATGAAAATCTCATTTTCACTTTTCAAACCCTCACACCACCATTGCACCACCACAGACTACGACAAACCACAAATCCACCACCAAACAACTCCTCAAGACCTCCCAAACTCAGCCATACTAATCAATTAATCCAAATCATGTTCAAATCTCAAACCCGTTTCAAAAATCAAAAACTCATTAAACTTTAAAACATAAATTCATGCATTAATACTAAACCAAATCAAAATCTAAATACATATATTAGGCTGTGAGAATACCTCTTAGTGCTCAAAATTATCTCTGCAAGAAATCCAAAAATTCAAAGTCTACTTTCTCTCTCTAACTTCTCTTTCTCCTCTTTCTCTCTTCCTACCAAATCCTTATCCATTTTATCCCCCCAAACAGCTTACTCAAGTTTTTCCAAGTAGCTGAGTGCCCTCCATGCAAGCCAACAAGCCTCCATCAGCCACCTTGCATGTGTAGAAGGTCCTTGAAACTTTAATGACAATTTGGTAATTTTTTTATTTTGTTTGTAACAGTTTGGTAATTTTCCTATTTTGTCTAATTTCAAAAATTAATTAAAATTAATAATATTTTTTTATTTCATATACATTAAATCAAACACTATAAAATTATCTATTAAAGTTTCGAACATCAAATTGATCTTCAATTTGATTCGTAAATACAATTCCTGCATTCCCAATTTAGTGATACGCACTAATTTTACCTTGTTCATCTGTGTCTCCCGACTTATTTTTTTTCACCAACCACATTCATACACCTAGCAGACCTCCTAACCGCACACACTCATCGATTTTTTTTTTAATTACCTAAACTCGAATTATTACAATACTGCTAGAGAGATTTACAGTGAAAAATGTAAGTTTTTTATTTTTTTTCCACAAATGGGGATTCTTTCATTAAACAATCTAATTTTTTTTATCATACAGTGATATTTTTTTCTGAAATATATTTTATTTTAATATTTTTAATTAATTTCTGAAAATTTTTATTATTTAAATGTAGGGTTGTTATTCAAAAAACAATAAATGAAAAAATAATGTAACCCTCACGATAAAATAGAAATAAAGTCCTAAAACGAAGGCAGCATAGTCACTCACCCAAATCAACCCGACCCAAAACAAAATAAGCACACACCCGACCGGCAGAACTTAAAAAACGGGTCAGAAACAAATAAATAATGTTACATTAATTAAAAAATAAAAGTTTTCAAGGGTTTAAGAACCAGGGCATGCTGGGGCTGCAATCTGGCGACGACGACGACAACACACCAACATTGCGATGGTTTCCGTCTCGACCTGGTTCCGATACATAGCCCACAAGCTCGAATACTCCGTCTCTCTCAGCTGGAAGGTCCCCCAATATCTCTCTCTCTCTCGCTATATTTATATGTTTTTATATTATGTTTTGATTTCTTTTGTGGGTTGGTTGATGAATCTCTCACAATTGCTGTTTGTTTGCACGATTACGGTTTATACTTTACTTTCTGAAAGTTTTATTTTTTAGTCGATTACTTTGTAGAATCAGAGTATTGAGCGTGCAGATGGAATTGTGCGTGTATTTATGCTCAAAAGATTTATGGGTCTGCTGTATTTGTTGTAAAGAACGAATCTTTCCAACTGATACCTACATTAAGAAAAAATGTTATCTTCTTGAGTTTGTCATGTGGAATTGACTGGCCTTTTTGTCATCCTTTATTTGTTTTTTATTTTTTTGGGCCGGGGGGGGGGGGGGGGTGGGTTTGGTGGTGGTTATTTTGGTATCGTCAATTATCATGATACGTGCTTTTACCATCTACATTGATATTGGTGGACAAGGGTTAAGTCCCCTAGTAATTTCGCACTATAGTTGGTATTGTTAGGAGTTGGTTTTACTTTTTATCCAGTAGACCATTTGCTGTAGTATTCATCTGCTTGCAATACTATCAATTTATGGGACTCTTTTTTTTTTAAAAAAAATGATGAATTCAGTCCCATTAAAATAAAAAAGATTATCTTTTATTATCTTTTATTTTTAATTGGATTACAGATGAGAGGCACTCTTTGCGCTTTACAACGTATCTGGGAAGCCTTGCAACATCCAAATTGTCATTTTGTCACATGGGTTGTTCTTTCTTCGTTTTTCCATTTTGCGTATTCATAAGTTCGTTCAAGGAGGACACAGTGAAGTCATGAGCCTAGAAAGTACTATAAATTAACTTTGCCATGTCATTTGGCTTGTTGTTCACTGGTCAGATTTCTTGCTATTATGTGACCTCATTGTACAAGACACGGTGATTACTGACACCTGCCATGAAATGATCAAGTGTGTGTTTGTGCTTTTCTTCTTAATTGGATGCAACACACCACCATTAAGATATATGTGGTAGTCTATATGTTTAACTCCTGTGTATGAGAAAGACTTTTTAAGCAAACAAAAACAATGAAGAAAGTTAATCAACTTCGAATTACTATGATTAGTTCAGTCAAACCATTAATCAAGTGTGTGGGATCCATCTTCAGATGACAACTTTTTAAGGTTCACATTAGTAATATTGTTAATATGAATCCACACTTCTACTTATTTTTAGAAAATAGATAGACAATGTCTTCTTTGGGATTGCTGAATTTTTACCTTGGGAGTTATTTATTTATTTATTTTTTCCTGTAAATTTTAGTTTCACTTGAGAAATTTTAATACTAAGGTTGACAGCATGGAATTGAGGACTTGGAACTAGAGTTGAGGGAAACTCTGTGTTTGTCAGTTCTAGGCCTGAAATCTATGATTGCATTTGAAGAGGGATTGAAGTTTGTTGTTGGTACAGTGAGTAGCCAGCATACAGTGGGCGGCTGGAGTTTAGAAGTTTGTTCACAGGTCAAAATTGCGGTTTCTTGAGCTTTCACAAGCCAACAAACACAAACTACGGATGTAAAACAGAATTAAGCCCCTGAAAATGAATGATATGAAGAAAATATATGAAAGAGAGCTTTGTGCTCAATCTCTCTCTGACATTATTAATCATTATTTTTTCTTCTCTTCTCATGTGATTTCTTCCTTTCTTGTCCCTGTACCTTGTCTGTGATTCTTTTCCCCTATTGTTCCCTCATCTCCTGGGACTGCGCCTTTCTTCTTTCTTTTCCATTCTTCCCCTTTTCCCTTTTCTCTTATCTCTCTCTCTCTCCTCTCGAAACATTCGCAATCCCATTTTTCAATTTTCACTTTTCAGTTGAAAGGTTTGGTGGGTTATTTTTTTACTATACACAAAACATTCCTAATTCCTGCTCTTTGTCGGCTCATGTGACTCAAGACTACTACCTTTTTCACATATTGGGGTAAACAAAGAGAATTTTGACACTTTTGAGTAGGATAGTTAATTTATAAGCTAATGAATGATTATTGGTCAGTCCTTCTTGTATTATGGCATTATATCTGAAGGTATGAGCTCCAAAAGTAAAATTGGAGGCATCTTTTGCTAGTAATCTCACGAGTAGATGGCTCACATAGTTTTTTTAAATGCTTTTTTCTCCTGTTGACTGACATATTCTGTTTTTTTTTTCCCTTTGCGCAAACAAAAGGTTAGTAGTGGTGTGTGTTTGAATTATGGTATTTGTAACTCATGCTGACAGAGTCATCAATATGACGCAGAGCTATAAACGAGGTCAAATCACTGACAGAGAAGTAGGTGATACTGTTTGGAAAAACTTTTTCCAGGGGAAGTTGACATACTTGCATTGGAACAAAGGAGAGGAGATGGCCCCGACAATAACAGGCCAGGGGGGAACTCTTCTTGTCCGGAAATTACCTGCAGCAGATCCAACGTAAGTTTTTGCAAAAAATGAATTAGCACAATCATTTGGTATTACCTAGTCCAAACTCTCCTTGGAATTAAATTCCCTCTACTTCTGATATAAAGTCCCATGTATTTATTAGAGTCTATACACTGCTTTTTTGGGAATTCATCCTCTAGTCAAACTTGACATTTCTTGAGAATGACTATGTGCAAGTTCCTATGATTTGGAACCTGAATGTTTCCTAGTTTCTGCATCTTGTTTCATATTTGGAATTTGAATTTTGTTTTCCCATATTTTTGTTTAATTGGTTCTAATATTGGGGAGGGTGTTTAATAACTCACCTACAATTTTTTCACTGGATTTTATGTTGTCTCAACCTTAGCCTCGTTTGCTTGTGCCTCTAAGTCTGGAATAGTTAAACATGTCGATTCCATACACTGTTCAAGGTGGATGCACTAATGCTTAACACCAATCCACTTTGTAAGCAATTTAATTGTATTGAACAATATACATGCCCGAATATGCACACACTTCGTAGGTTCGTATATTTTAGTGGAATCATATTTGGACATTTGCTTCTTGAAACTCTGCTTTGATTTAATTGCTTTCTTGAAGGAGAACATTTTCTAATTGTACACTTATCAGGTGATAAGTTAATTTTGCACTTTGGATGATTAATCAATTTCAATAATCATTGTCATATTTAAAATTTATTAGTCATGCAGAAGTTTCCAAACTTAATATGGGTGTAAATGCGAGACTCAAGTTTCTGTTTTTGAAATTCCATGGATATTTTGTTTGATGGTACCATCTAAATTTTAGTTGCTGACTAAATGGTAGGCATAAAGCTTTTATATTGATCCATAAGTATCTCTATGCTTTTACATCCACTTTTTGATATGAAACGAAGGTTGGGTCTGTGGATTTTATGTCACATTAGTGTTTGTACCCCTATACTCAAGTGTAGAATTTGGCCACGTGTTGCAAGGCTTGACAACGGCAGGCTACACTATTTGTTTTTAGCAGATAATACTGATCTTTTGCTAAATTCAGACATGAACACTTTTGAGAGTTTAAGCTAGTTGAAATAAGTTAGCTGGTGACATCAGAGCTGCTGAATTGTGTGGCTGATTATATAACTGGAGTAAGGGTTTGTGAATGAACATCTGTATGACATGTATGATTAAATGTGATTCTATATAAGGCGATACTTTTGAAATATCTAAGAAGTTGTAGTTAGTATTTGATTCAACTGTTGTTTCATACATGTATCATCATGTGTTTCCCGCTGGGATCATTTTAACATTTATCCTTTGAGTGGAGTTTCCTCTCCAGGTTCTTCTTGCAGCCTTATCCCCAAGGGAAACCATAAACCAGAATAGAAGAGTTTGCTCCACCCATGAGTAAATATTTCATAATAAATTCATTAGAGCATCTCCCACAAGGTTTTGTATTTTATCTATCCAATAATACACTTTTTCTATTTTAGTTACTCACTTTTTTAATGCACACTCCAATATATTTTCTATATTTTAACTACTTTTATGATTATTTCATATATTTTGTGTCTTTGTTGGGATTGTTGGAGGGAGTGAGAAAGAAAATGGAGGGAAGGATAGAGAATGGACAAGAGAGGTGGGAAAGGACATAGGAGAGAAAAAATTATAAAATATTTATACAAGTTGCTACAATGATGCTCTATATATAGAGTATCACTATAACAAAAAACTATTTTAGGCATTTGAATATATTCTGTTGGATGATGATTTTTGTTTTTAGTTAGCTAAATTTTAGCTATTTTGGAGTTTTACATGTTTTGTTAGTGATGCTGTTAAACCGTATATTTTTGTTGGTATATCAAGATAATATGTAGGAGCATAAACTGAAACATTCTGGAGCCAAAAATATAATTATTAAATTGTTAGGACTGCATAAAAACATTCCTTCTGGAGTAGCTGTTACTACGAATAATAGAAACTCTATTATAGCCATGTTTGTACATTCAACTTATTCTTCAGTGAGAGGAATACATAAAGTTGAACATCGTAAAATAAGAAATTGAAAGATTTCGTTGAAATTGTTCAAGAACCCTGAAATGGTCTTGACGAACTTTGTATGTTCGAAGTACTCTATGCGCGTGTTTGTTATGACCATTCCTTTACTGTTTTCATTCTTTTTTGATAGGCGTGTTTTCATTGGTGATGTTGTGGTCTTGAAGAGCCCTGAAAACTCAGATAGCCTTCTGGTCCGAAGATTAGCTGCCATTGAAGGGTATGAAATGGTGTCCGCTGATGAAAAAGATGAACCTTTTGTTCTTGAGAAAGATCAGTGCTGGGTGTTGGCTGACAATGAGAATTTGAAGCCCAAGGTATATGTCCTATTATGCCCTTTACTTGTTTCATTTGTGAAATTTATATGTTGTATATGTTTCTTTAACATCAGGCTTCTTGAGTGTTATCTTGATGATAATACAATCTCCTTTTTCCTTTAGCTAGTTTGCCACCTCTTAATTGCAGGAAGCCAATGACAGCCGAACATTTGGCCCTGTTTCCATGGCAGATATAGTTGGTAGAGCGATATATTGCCTTAGGACAGCCGTGGATCATGGTCCTGTGCAGAACAGGTAGCTGTTTGAATTAAATGAAAACTTAATAATTATCATTGTATATCTGGGAGGAACCCTGGTGATAATTGAATGTTATGTTACTTTGCTAGTCATTTCAGTATGCGCAAGGATTCCCCTGTGTTGGAAATTGAACTAGACGTTGATGAGATGGCGAAGAGGCACAAAGCATAGAATGATTCCCAGAAAGCAAAAGCTCTGGCTTCATTGATTTGTATGTACTTTTGTTGCCCGTTCTCCTCCTTGGACCTCTTTTTGGGCTTTGAGAAGAAGAGAGAAATAAGTTCCAAATCTTCCCACTGTACATCTGTTTTGGAATGGTGGCATATTTGTTGTTTTCATTATCAGGTATGGTGATCAGTTGTCGGCTCTCTCTCTCTCTCGTTCTTTCTGTGAAACTTAAGCGGCACCTTGTACTAATACATTTTGAGTGGTAGGTATATTTGAAATTGATTTGAGACATTAATGCCGTTTCAAAAATTGTGATTGGATAGCTTCAAGTAACCACTGATGTTTGGATGGGATCCTAGGGCTGCCCGTGGATCGGGGTTAGCCCGTGGCAGCCTGTTACTTGACCCTGCACAGAACAAACTCTTTTGCCTTTTGCCTTTTGCCTTTTGCCTTTTGCCTGTACATTGTTGTTTCTTGTTTCATTTGTTTTGTGTCACATAGCAACTAGACCTGTATCAAATTTTGATCTAAATTCGATTTGTCAGATATGAATTAATAATGTTTACAGATTACTCGAATTTGAATCCGTAATGCTATATTTAATGGATTCGGATATGAATTTATCAAATTCGATCAGTTACCTTCTATTTTTATATTTTATATCTCGTGAGTTTATATTCATTCATATCTTTTCATCTCTCACATTTTTTTCCTTGTGTCTTCGTCTTCACTATTTATAACTAAAATTGAGGTCCACATTTAATTTATGTTGCTTTAAGGCTTCAAATGAATAAGCATTATAATTTTTTTTGTTGTGCTAAGTTAAATTTGTTACAATTTTTGAGATATTTGTAAGTTGATTTTTATTTTGTATATAAATGGAATGGATTGAATATTCAAAAGTCAACGGATTACAAATTTCAAATCCGCTGGATAATCGAATCAAATTGGATCATGTAAATTATAATTGGATTCGGATATGATAGAATCCGGCTCATATGTGATCTGTTGACAAGCCTAAGACAGAAGTAAGACCCATGATCTTATTTGGTAGGGTAATAACCGTATGAGACTGCCTATAAGGCATCGAACAGTAGGACCCGTGACCCAATGGACCAGGGCTAACGGGTCAACCCATGAGTCATAGACCGGTTTGATGAAGGTTACAAAAAAGTGTTATACATGATGTGTATGTTGTTAATTTAGCTAGAGTAGTCCAACAGTAACGTAGGTGCACCGTAAATTTGGATGGTTTGAATTGTGTTTCTCAAGTGATTATTGTGATTTTACATCCTCCGTACAATATTATCTATATCTATATCTATATTACTAATAAAAATATCTTAACATCAAAATTTTTTAAATCTCTATTTTACTCTTATAATAAATTATAAAAACCATTTTATCATTTTACAATTAAATATCTAAATTATCATTATATTTTTATGTATTTAAATCTCTAAATTATCTCTAACATATATTTTAATTATCTATTTATTCTCTATGTATAAATGTCAATTTCTATAAAAAAAAATTAATTGATTATATTATCCTTAAAAAATATGCATTATTATATTTTTAATAAAGTGCTCAAAAATTTTCAAAAATTCCATCAATTTAATATTACTTATCTCATATGCAAAGATAATATTATGTCTATATATGTGTATTTTCTCTTTCATTGAAAATTTTAAACCTTTTATTTTTAAGATAAAAAAAAAACATATGTATAATTTTTTTTAAATCAATTTACGTGACATTAGTATAATTCTTTAGTCACAATAAATTTTTTAATTTATATAAAGATTTTATGTGAAAATATATTTTAACTATTTTTTAATCTTTTTTCTTATAGTTAGAACAAAGATTTTTTGGGAGCATACAAATTTTTCATTATCCTACAATAAAATACAAGCAATGAAAAATTAAGTTTGTTAAATTTAAAATAATATTTAATTCAAATATACACATATCTAATATATTTTATTATTTTTTTGTATAAAACAATGCACGTGTTGCGTTGTTAGTACTTTAAAGTTTAAAGTAGTGCTTAACTTATGGATAATAGTATCCATTTATTATTACATTGTAGGATTTTCTACAAGACTTTAGATGGACTTGTAAAATGTATTTGACCTTTAACTTAGTCATTTCAAAAGGGCTTGAGAACATGAAGTTAAACAAAGGATTGAAAATTAAATCGAATCTTTAAGACCCCGTTTGGTAACGTTTAAATTTTTTGTTTTTGATTTTTATTTTGATATTTAGAGAAAACAAGAAAAAAAAATTCGTTTGATAACCGTTTATATTTTTCGTTTCTGTCATCGTTTGATAAACGAGGGACAATTTTCAAAAACAAAAAAAAAACGCTTTTGGTTTCTGTTTTTCGTTTATAAAAAACGAAAAACGAAAACGTTACCAAACGAGGCCTAAATTTTTTAGACTCTAGACAATTATATTTAATGGTTGGGTCATAGGGGCGGCCCTGCTATGCCATTGAAGTATTTGTGCATCTCGCAACAATTGTAGTATTTACTCGTCTCTTAGTGCCAAGTTTTCGTCAATGGAACCGATTAAGTGAGACAAATTGATTACTAGATGACGCGCAACGATCAAAAGTAATGTGTATTATTTTATATTTTATGTATTTTTTCATTGATTTTTATAAAGATACTTTTATAGTAAAGATGTTCAATATTACCATGTGGTGTTACATAATTTTCTTTTTTAATAATTTAGGCATCTATTATATATTAAATATTATTAAATTTTTATAATTTCATTAGTTTTTATTGTGAATCTTTTATAAGAATGAACAATTTAATTAGTTGGTATTTTTGTGTTTAAATGAAAACAACATCGAGTTTAATAAAAGGTATTTTTTTTGGAAGAGAGAGATATTTATTATACTTTTTTATTGAAATGTTAACCCTTTTTTGTTTTTTAAATAAATGTGTATGTGTGAGGTGAACTACACTTTTTAGACGTAAATTTTAATTTTTTTTTGATCTGTCATTTATTATTAAATTCTAAAATTTTAGGCTTTTTTTATATGTGAGGTTTAAGGTTATCTCTACTATTGAGCCGGCCTTGATTGGAACTTGGAATGAGTCATTATTAATTGGGTAAGTTTGAAACCCTAGGATTTGTTTGGTAATACTGATATGTTATGTTTTTATACACAGGGTCGGAGGCTGCGCGAAAGGATACGGAGAGTAAATAATAGGATAGATTACACTTACACTCCCTAAACGATTATTTTTTTACTTTATTATCTCAATTATAACTTTTTTTTATATTATACTCTCAACTAACATTTTTATTTCACATTGCCCAAATCACAGACGTCTTTTAGTTTTTTAGATGAAAATTATTGACTGTTCAGAGTAAAATAATAAAAATTACATAGTTTGAGGGGTAAAATAAAATAAATTTTTTGTTAAACATAGAATAAACTTTAATAATTGAGATAATGTGAAATTAATTATACAGTTTAGGGTATAATATAAAAAATATGCTAGTTGAGGGGGTAAAATAAAAAAGGGTAATCTTTCAGGGGTGTAAGTGTAATTTAATCCGAAAGAATATGATGCCAAGTACTTTAAAATTGCAGGGACAAAAAAATCTCTTACCTCAATAATAGGGGCAATATAGTAAAAATAGCAACTCCCTGCGTTTCTCGATTGCAACCCACAGTTGACATATCAACAACACGCTTTGAAACCACGTCTCTTCTGCAACTTTCTTTCTCTCTCTCTCTCTCTCTCATTGATACCTTCCCCACTCCCTCCCCGCTAACCTTCATCAATTCTACTCTCCCACTTCACCGTCCTTGTGACCCCCCACCGCTTCATATTAAACCCTAACCACATTCAGCTCTGCTTCTGAATCAATTGATCTTCCGAATTCAGCTGAAATTTACTCCACATTGCCCTCAGACGATGTCGTTCGAAGAGGAAGAATCGTTCGAGCACACACTCCTGGTGGTCCGTGAAGTCTCCGTGTTCAAAATCCCTCCGAGAATCACCAGCGGAGGCTACAAGTGCGGCGAGTGGCTCCAGTCCGACAAGATCTGGTCGGGTCGGCTCCGAGTAGTATCGTGCAAAGATCGATGCGAGATCCGATTGGAGGATCCGAGTTCCGCGGAGCTCTTCGCTGCTTGTTTCGTACACCCGGGTCAGAGAGAGAGCGCGGTGGAGCCGACGCTCGATTCGAGTCGGTACTTTGTGTTGAAGATCGAGGATGGAAGGGGAAAGCACGCGTTTATAGGGCTAGGGTTTAATGAACGGAACGAGGCTTTTGATTTCAATGTGGCGTTGTCAGATTATGAAAAGCATGTGAAGCGAGAGAACGAGAAGGAATCGGGTGAAGCTAGTGATGAGAGTCACATTGATATTCACCCTGCTGTGAATCACAGATTGAAGGTAAAGAAATTTTGAATTTGCGAACTGTGAAAAGTTGATTTGTGATTCTGGGTAGGATTAACTTTTGGTGATTTGGGTAATAGGAAGGTGAAACCATTCGGATTAATGTGAAGAACAAGCCATCGAGTGGGACCGGCATGCTTTCAGCTGCGGGATTGTCTGGAGGACCTTCTGTAACTGGAAAGCCTAAAGCTCTAGGCCTTGCCCCACCACCTAGTGGGGGAGGGAAGATTAGGTCTCCTCTTCCACCCCCACCCAATGATCCTGCTGCTGCTCGGGTTACATCTGCAAGTCATGGTGTTGTTGTAAAGGGATCAAAGGAAAATGCGCGACATTCTACCGATCCTTTCTCAGACCTCTCCCAACTTGAGGTACACATCTATATGCTATTGCGCTTGCTCTTGATTAGGTGGCTTGTTTTGGATACAGCTAAAGATAAACATTATGTTGCATTAATGTTACTCAAGTTAAGAGCCAGCTTTGGTTACCTTTTATGCCTTTTCATGGTAACTTGATAGATCATGGCTTAGATCTTTTATATACCCACTTGCTGTTGACAACATAAAGCCCATTTCGGTATCAAAATCTTCTATGGAATCATCTCATGTTTCTTGAAATAAAGGACGTAGCTAATTTTAGTGATTATCAAGCAGCCAATGCCCCGATGATCCTTTTTTCAACATGGATTAGAGATTTTGAATATGTTTTTGGCACTTTCCTTCACAAATTCAATGGTGAGTGGTGAGCTAGGAGTCAAATCTATGCTTGATCATACTGATGCACAGGACACTACCAAGCGCTTCAAAATAATTAAAATGATAGTTCACAGCCCCTCATAAGCCTAATTCATTCACAAGCGCTTGTGTATTGACATTGTTCCCAACAGGATAGTATTAACACAGTTATTTGTAACGACAATGTGTCCAATTGCTATGCAAACCCCTTGTGATTTAATCTGACAAAATGTCTGAACAAGATTTTTGAATCTAGGAAGCATTGGCGTACTAAGTTTGAACTAAAGGATAATGTTAAGGCAACCAGAAAGATTTCGACAAATTTGAGATCCATGTTATCTTCGTATTTATTAATCTGAAGTAATGAGCAGTTTTGGTACTGCTTTTGACATCTTCCAGTAATGAGTGTACTTTATTGTATTACCTTTCGATGCTGGAATAAGTATATAAACATAGAAATGATTGACATACAAAGTTTCAATTAAAGGAAAATGTTTACTATGCCAATAATGCCGCCAATGAGGCAATCCTCATGATTTGGATGTATATTTGGGATCCACATCTACACATTTATTAAACTGAACTTTGAAATGATTACAACAGTGTTCCTGTTTTTGATCTTTTCCATTTATGTGTTCTGTTTATGATCTCTTTATTTGCTTCCATGTATTGTTATCTTTTTAAATGACGTTATGTACTATGTTAATGGCATTGGTGTTGCCATTTACTCTTTCTTCCTTGAAGTGCATTGGATACATGGCAATGATATTTCTTTTCAGAACAGGTATATTACCAGAATACACTGTGCCACATAATCCACCCACCACGCTCCTACAGGGTGCCGCTTTACCCACCTATCCATGCACACACACACACACGCACCCATGACCCAACCACCCACCCACACACACACACTCAGGGAGAGACAGGGAGAGATGGGGGATGCCCAAGTAGTTTAGCCATTATGTTCCCCTTGAGGGATTATTGTCAGCAGAAGCAATATAATAATTGTGCTTATAGATGGACAATGACATGTAGTCACGTCAAGTCCAGGAGTAGACACATTCTGTGCGAATACCAACGGGTAGGTTTGGACCTGCTTCACAGCTCCCAGGACCCTACTTAAACCAATCCTTAAATGGAACCGCTTTGGGTGATGGCTTCTTAATGACATGCTGTTGCGGATAGCACATATTACCCCCGCTCCCCCCCCAGAATAGTAGTGTTGCATGTATTTGTGTTAAGTTGAAAAACATGCTAGATGAAAGTATATACTGGGAGGAAACTATGTGGTTTGAACTTTTATCAATTTACATAGTTCTAATGAGAATATAAACTTAAAATGGAAGAAAGGAAACGAAAAAACATTGTCATTTACTTACATTTATTCGAATGATATTTTTTTATGGATAATAGGTTACAAATTTAGTTTCGACGGCAGAGTTTTAAGGCTGTATCCCACTGTAGGGAACATTGAAGATGTTCTTGTGGGTTGAGGTGCTGGAGTATATGTATCTTTATGTGACATGAGTCAATTTTTGGACTTTTTTACTTTTATTTTAGAAGATTTTGCTGGGCCAAAAAGAAGAAAGAAGAAGGATAACCGAAAGGCTTGTGCAGTGACTACAAACAATCCTTGGTTTTTACAAGTAAAGAATAACCTTATTGTCTTGCAGCTTGATGATAGATGATTTTGTATAAGAACGTTATGGCATATGAGAGGTTCTTGCATTTGTAAGTGAATGAGATGTTTATTGCACATTTGCTTCTTTGGCATGTACAGAGGAGCCTACCTCCCACAACTGGATCGGGATCAAGTAAAACCACTGCAGCTGGATGGGCAGCATTTTGATTGTGTGAGTTTGTGTTAAATATTGCTGAGATTGCTGTTGTATTAAAAAAAGAAAATGGAAGGGGAAGTTGAAGAGTGAAAGGCAATGCAGGGTACCAAATGCTTCATTTTTGAAAAATAATGGTCAATGGAGTATGTTGATATTCTTGAACTTCTAAATCCTATATTTATATATATTATATGGAAAATTATTCTTTTTTCTTTCTTGGTTTTCTATTGCTAATCCATCGTGTGGTTGACAGGTGTTCATCTAAGGTGGCCTTCTTTTATGGCCGATGATAGTTATATATTTTCTTGCCAAAAGTTGACCCTATTCTAAATTTTTCTTGCAATTTTATGCATGGGTTGATGTGATATTGGAGTGGATGTTGTCGTTTGTACAGTATCGGTTTTATTCAGGCTCAAGATTTCCCGCATCAAGGAGTGCATTGACTCTATTGTTCGTTCGGTGGGCTCCTTTTCAGTGGGGATGTAGCCAAGAAAATTGGCTGATAATACCCGTAGTTTTTTTAGCGAGTGTATGTTAGTTGCTTATCATTCGAGAGCATTTAACAAAAGTTTCAATCGTCTATCATAGGCTTGGTAATAAGCTGTGTGCAAGGACATAAGCACATGTAAAAAAGCTATCTAAAAACGTTCTTTATACAATTCATCCCTGGTTTTCAACATAACGTTTCTATCTAAAAAGCAAGAGCACAGTCGGATGTACCACACGCCTACCACCCATTTCCAGAGATTCAAATGTCCTTTCCTTACCCGTTTTAACATCAGATCCATTATAAAAGACGCAGTAGGCCAAGGCCAAGGCCAAAGCCAAATGTAAAATTACAAAAATAAGGAGCGACCAGCCAATTTCAAAACACTTTACTAACAATCACAGATGCGCAGCAATCCCATATTATGAATGGTCTCGTAATATACCATTTTTAGTAATCACAAAGTCACAACTGTAAGGGACCCACTTACTCCCGGCAGAAAAAAATTGTTGAATCCAACAAAAGGTCCAGGAATCTTTAGCTCTTAAAAAATTGCATTAGCTCCACATACCCGTTGTAGCACAAGCAAAAAAAATCAATGTTCTCCATACTCTGGCTTTAGAACCCAAGAAGACCCATTAGAGCTTTTCTCCAATGTGGCTATTTCCTTCAAAAGATTCTTAAATAAGGGCAGATCCTTTGGGGGTATTCTGTCCTTGAAATGATTCACTATGCTGGCTGAATTAGTACTTCCACCACTTCTTTGTATAAACGTACAGATCTGACGAATCAATACTTCAGGCTGAACCCCGGATAAGTTCCGAGATGCCCTAGAAGACCCATTAACCGCAGAATTTACTCTATCAGTAGAGCTTGAAGCCAAGCCTAGCTGATGTTCAAGCCCATCGCTAACTGCTCTCTCTTGGTTTCCCCTAATCCTAGCCAGTAACTCGGCCGAAGATAATGCTTTACCAGCAGAAGCCCCAGCTGCAAAACCAATAAGCCCTCTTGCTTCATTGTTGGGCAGTTCTTCCGAAGGTTTAGGATTACTAATTAATTGGGCATTCACAGCGGAGCCAAATTTTTGCCGAATAGATGATGGTGCACCAGCGGCTCCAGATTTGCCAGTCCAGGTGGGGACAGCTACACTTTCTTGGCTTCGAAGCAATCGGGAGTGGCGTAGTGCTTCTGCTGCTCTTTGTGCAACCTGGGAAGCTTGCTCCTCAAGCCTCATTTTCTCTTCATCATGAGCATTCATGATTACATCGTGGTTCACTGCACTCTGAAAAAGAAATAGAACATAAATAAACAGTGTAAAAGAAGAGCAAGGGAGAAGAATAGTAAGCATATATAAGGAGTGTTAACGAGGGATCTTAATGGAACACCAATAGAACCATTATATCAAATTTTGATGCACAGTTTTTAAACGAAAAATAATTAAAAGGACAAGATGACAACCAAGGAAGTTCTTGTGCTTTGAGCTACTTTGATATATCATCTTTAACAGGCAACCAGTTCACCTTTTTTGTGTCAGCAGTTTGCCCAAAAAGGTTCTTTTTTAACATAACCGAAACTTGCAGAGAAAGGGGTTAATCTGGTCCACTTTCCAAAACTCACAAACACCCTGAACAGTTGAAAAATTGTAATTAACTGCCGATTCTTTCCAATGAAGGCCCAAGGAAGTTAGCAAAATCTGTTAGCTATCTAATATCTCAACTGTAACCAAAGATTGAGAAACAACCATACTCTACAAATTTTATTTTTTGGGAACAATGAAACAAGAACATGCAGATTTGTACACAACTATCCACAAAAACCATACAAAAACTTACATGAATCCCATGGGCATCAAAAAGACTCCGCAAAATGTTTGTTTCCTCATCTACTTCCCCATTGCTGTGATCCGATTTTTCTTTCCCCTTCCTTTCAGCCTGTGCTGCAGAATCACTAGCTCTTTCTGCTGTTGCCTTCACAGTTTTTTGCTTATCCCGGTTATGTTTATGAGTCCCAACAATGTCTACATCTTCAGATACCTGACTGAAAATACTTGACGTTTCAGTAGAGCCACCCTCTCCATCATCATTTAGCGTGAAGAGATCCTTCATATCTCGCGCTTTAAAAAATCTTCTCTGCTGTGGATTCTTCAATATTTTGTTAGTGAGAAAGTGTTTGTAAATCTGTCGGTGATACACTTTCTCTTCTATAGTTCCACGGGTAATTAATCTATAAACTGTCACATCTTTTGTCTGACCAATACGCCAAGCACGCTCCCTGGCCTGTCATGAGCAATGATTTTAAGAGAACGAGTTTTTTCAGGAAAAGGTACCAAATTTCACTAAATAAGTCAGTTTCTGTTCTGCTCAAATTCAATAAAAATTCTCAACTCCACTCAACAATGCCTTGGCCTGACAATTTCTATAAATATTTCTAGAGATCATATTTCACAAATACAGAAACCCAAGTTGATATTTAAAAACATTTCCAATTAATTCGAGAATTGGATAATAAGAAAAAATGGGAGATTTCTAACTTTATCACTTGTCCACACAAAACTACACAAGTTGTTAGTTAAAAATGTGGATAAAATAAGGAATCAGTTGAAATCAAACCTGCATGTCAGTTGAAGGGTTCCAATCAGGATCAAAGATGATCACTCTATTAGCGCCAGTTAAATTGGTTCCCAAACCTCCAACCTTCGTCGTCAGAATAAAGATGAAGACATCATCTGAATTGTTAAATTCATCTATCAAGGTCATTCTCTGTTTTATAGGAGTGAGGCCATCCATTCTCCGGTAATTGTAGCCACCAGAACCCAGAAAATGCTCAAGAATATCAAGCATCTGTTGCGTCTGTGCGAAAAGGAGAACTCGATGACCCTGTTCCTTCCACACTTTCAGCACTTCGGCAATTACTTTCATTTTTCCACTGCGTTCAGGATTCCCGTAATCAGGATTCCTGCAAGAATGCTCTCTCTCCAGCAGATCAGGGTGGTTGCAAATTTTGCGCATCACGTCAATTCCAGAAAGGGAGTTTCTGCTGCCATCAAAAATTTGTTCAACCTCAGAGCTAGCAAGAAATGCTCGGTAAACAGATCGCTGCTCGGAGGTAAGACTGCAGAAGAGGACATGTTCAGTCTTCTTCGGAAGCTGTGCATTGACATCAGCCTTCATTCGCCGGAGGAGGTAAGGCATGATCAAGTCACGTAAAACCACGGCACACCTGAACAATATCAAATTGAGTTATTGCAAGTATCCACCATTGAGAACAATCGTCAAATTAAAATAGGGGAAAATCCATAATAATGGCAAGACATAGATCCAATATTGATAACTCTGATCACACCATCAACTTCGGCCATAAGGGAGATTTCTTTTCATCTACTTTCCCCACCTTTCTTGCATTCTCTTCTCTTTCTTTCAAGAGCTGTGTTGTGTGTATGGGAGTTGATAAATTAGGGCTTAATATAAAAACCACACCCACGATTTTAGAAATCAAAATTAAAACCATTCAAACTCTCGATACTGGGTGGAGGGAGAGACCACTGCCTGTGTGAGTGATAAATTAAAGCACGTGTTGAAAATTTGGCACGTACCATTTTAAAAATTATATGTAACAAACTTCAAACGTTTGAATATTCACTGACGACTAGATGAGATGGAATACAATTTTGTTGGCTTAATGAAAATTTACCAGAAAAAAGGTATGATTGGAATTTTTTCCTAGATGTTGTGAAATGCTCACCGGTAAGCCGTGGATACTTGCAAAGGCGACGCATTTGCATAGCCACCAACAGATATGGGAACAGCAAATTCAGCTTCAAATACAGGCAGGACTCCCAACTTTCCAGGGAAGACAAAATCAAACAAAGACCACAATTCATTCAGCTTGTTCTGAATCGGTGCACCAGTCATGATTATACGATGAATTGTCTGTAGTTGTTTGCAAACCAGAGTAATTTCTGCATTCGGATTCCGTATGCGGTGTCCTTCATCTAATATTGCATAACCCCATTCAATGTCAAGCAGTTGTTCCCCTACCAACCGTAGTTGTTCATAAGTGGTAATCAGCAACCCATTTTCTGATCTCAAAACACGATTAATCAAATAATCCCACTTTTTGGAGTTCCTTGAATTTAGATTTCCTTCAGTATCACTGTTGAGTGAATCTCCACTTTCACAATCACTTCCATAAGATTTGGCTCGCTTCTTTCTACTAGTTGGATCCTGAGCAGAATCATGTAGTAGCTCCACATGAAAGCTTGGGTACCATGTCAGTGTTTCCCTCTTCCACTGTTGCAAGAGCGTAACAGGACAGACGATAATGCTTGGTTTGTACATGCCACTGAAATGCAAGGCTCCGAGGAAAGCTAAAACCTGGATGGTTTTACCAAGACCCATCTCATCTCCCATGATTCCACCAGCTCTTTGACAATGAAGTTCCCACAACCATTGTACGCCGACCTTTTGGTAGTCAAAAAGTTTGCTGAAAATTGCTTCGGGGATTTTCAGTCCACCTTCAAGTGTCACAAAAGAAGGCTCATCCTCATCCACATCCTCAAGATCTTCTTCATACCTGGAAGTCTTTGCCTCATCTGTAAAGCAAATAACAAATTAGATCCCAGTCCAGCTATACCACACATTTTTTTCACTTTCTCTGATTGGAATAGAGTTCAAATGGTGGGATCTGATCCATACAAAGCCCGAGGTTACCTCTTGGCCCAAGACACCAGTTATAAAATAAGTAGATGTAGATGGCACTACCCACTTCTGTGGTACTCTGTGCCTATTGCCGAGGCATTGAATGGACAATTTTTCCCTGGCACATAATGATTACGATAATATAATAAGGAAATGAACATGCACAAAATGTCTCAAAAATGTTGTTCCTTTCTATGAAGCACGGACACTCTCGAGAACGTGATGTATCCGTGTCGGACACCGAAACTCTTCGGATACTCTCGGATACATGTCCGATACTCTTTTATTCGTGTCCATAATTAAATGATAAATTTTTAAGTTCAGACACGTGTCGGACACTTCTTTAGAACGTGTCTACTACTAAACAATAGATATTTGTTGAAATCTGATTAACAAAGCTTAAAAATTTGAGAACATATAATTACTAATACTAGACGTATTAATGTTGTGCTCCAAATATAATAACAAAAACAAAAGATGCATAAAAGTTTTAAAAAAGAGGAATTGAGAAAATGAGAGTAATTATTTAAATTATATATTAGGTATACATTGCCTATTAAAAAAAAATATTATGATTATTAACTATAATAAAGATGTTTTAGTCTAAAAATTCACACAAATGACTAGACATTATGTTTTCTTATAAAAAATTACTGATTTTTTTATGAATTGTATATCATTATCATTATATTTGCAATAAATTATATAATGTTATATATAAAATATAATTTTTTTTGTAGTGTGTCCCCAACGTGTCCGTGTCCTACTTTTTTGAGAAATGTCGTGTCAACATGTTCGTGTCGTGTCCATGTCCCATGTCCATGCTTCTTAGGTTCTTTCTTTCACACTAACAAACAGTTGTCTTTAACTGGGTCTCCAAAAACTATATACCCTAATAAAACGTCTTTTTATTAACTAAACTAGCCCCATAATATCCATCTCCGGGTATACTTACGAAATATGACCCCTTTTTTTGATGTCTTGAATATCACACTTAGAAACCAACCTTCCCTTGACATTTTCCCAAACCTCACCTAACATGCATCTATTAAAACATTTTGAGAATTCAGCTAAAACAAAAAATGGTCAGGTGAACGTGTGAAGGCTTCAATAATGGACTGACAGAATTTCAGCTGGGTATACTTATATAACATGAGACTTGCATACCTTCCCACTTCAAAAATACTTCATCCAAACTCAACTAATTGTATTCTTACAACTCCAATTTTATGCCATATCCAGTTAAGGCTGTCATAATGAGGCTTTGACGTAAATCATTCAACAAATGCCTGTCGCGATTGTAGAAGGTCAAGACTCAACAAAGGCACAGATGCACCTTTGACAAAAATTACCAAACCAAGTATTAGAAGGGAAAAAGTTAATAATTTATGTAGGAGAAAAACTAAAAGTATGCACACTTATTTTGTTCTTTTAAAATAATGGAGGAAAAGGCAAAGTTCCTCATCAATGGAAGTTAGGGAGGCAATAGAGTATAGACTAGCATGACTATACCTTTTCCTTCCAAAAGCTTTTCCACACGAGAAGCTAACTTTTTCCACTTCTTATCAGGCAATGGTCTTCTCTTTATCCTTCGTTTATCTTTGCTCTTCCCTGCCTCACTGTCATGGATTTTCAATGGTATTTTAAGCCTTTGAAAAGGGTGAGTGGGTGCATCAAGTTTTGGCAGTAATTCTGAATCAAGCAACTTTGTAGTAGCGCGAGCTTGTGCAGCCTCTGATATTGACTGGACAGCTCTAGCAATGCTGCTGGAAGCAAGATCTTCACTCTTGTCTACTTCCTCGATTGCTTCGAGCCTATTAGATGGCCCAGGTTCTTGGATACGGCGTTCAAAGCCCTTGAGCTTATGAAAAGGGGTCAAAATTCCCTTCCGAACCAACTCATCCCTCTCCTAAAACACAAACAATTTGTAGTCAGCCCTGATAGCCCCAATTTCATTTGTATACATAAACAATTTTAAACATACATTACAAGTATAAATATGGCTGATAATCATGATAAGAATATCAATCATCCACCCTACAACAATCATTTTTTGTCCAACTCTGAAGCAGTACGCTAGAAAACCAAGTTTAACTCACTGTTTCAACAAATCCTGCAGATGCTGCATTTAAGACTGCATCAAAATCATTATCCTCATCAAATGAAACTGTTTTATGCCGCTTTTTTTTGTTTTTGCTTAATTTCTGAACGTGTTTCAACCTTCGCTTGGGTCTTGATTCTTCCTTAACAAGATTTTGTATCACTTTGTCATGCTTACTACCCTTAGAAGGGTCATCCTTGTACAAATTTGAAATCTCTTTCTCAAGTTGAGTCCTTGTCTTCTTCAGGCTTCTTAGTCGATCACTGGCAAGGGCATGCTGAAGGCTAAAGTCATTGGGTGAAGCCTGACCAACTTCTTGTTGATCATCTATGTCTCCATGCTTCCTATCATCATCGTTGTCAGGAACATGCTCTTCATTCCCTGCAAAATTCTTTACTTGTTGAACCGTAGATGCAACAGCATCTATTTCAATTTCAACTGCTCTCAGTTTATTATAGAGTTCTGTATGGCTGGTAGATGAGGACTCATTGCTTTTTGTTCTGTCATATAGTTCCTCATTTGCACTCCCCCCAGCTTCAATGTTATCATCTGCATTGTTTTTTGCCTGCCATGGAATGCTTACTATCAGATTTGTAACATTTTGATAACCATTAGCATTTGTATACACAGTGGCCAATGCAATGCAGTGAATCACATAGAATAAAGCCAACAAAGTCAATCACTGAGGAATGGAAGATTTAATCAATTGAACAACTACTTAAACTTTGTTTTGTCACACCGAGTACAATGTTTCCCTTCTGAACCTTGTCAGATTAACAAATATATGAATTTAAAATGGAAAACGTCAATTAAAAAAAGGAATTGCAAAAAAAAAAACCAAGAAACAGCTATGCAACTAATGAAATACATCAGCAAAACCATTAAGGTACAACTACAACCAGCTTGCAGTAATAATAGTAATTGCAGCCGTATGTGATATGGATGCCAAATGAAAATGTCAATCCCAAACATTATTCATTGTCAAAATACAATACCTCTTCTAATATGTGACGCTCGATATCTTCCGGATTTGCAGATGCGATACCCAAACTGCTTAACAGAACTCTATCTTCCTCTTCTTCTTCCATTTTAATTGGATCAGTTACTGCGTTTCAAAGTCAATTTAAAACCAAGACTAGGCACTTGCCACAATTACAAGTGCACTTGCTGTTCATCATCATCAAATTTAGGCATACAAATTCTTTATCAGAGTTGAACATTTGAATATCCATGAAAATGATTCGTGTGAGAAAATGATTCGGAGTCTTCGCATTTGAGGCGTTGAGTATGGGAACATGTGATTTTGGAAAATCGACGAGCGCAAAACCCTAGATTCGCGGACACGATGATCTTCTGATTCGTCTCTCTCTTACTTTCTGCGTCTACAATCGAACTCTTTCTCACTCCAGTTTCGCGAGCTTTCTTATTTCCCCTCTCTCCTGGCGTTGCCCGGTTGTGTAGCGACCAAGAATGTCAACTTTCTGGTGGTTTTCTCTAACGTGCACCTGAGCGTTTAGAATTATAAACCTACGCTTCTTTTCTTTTCGTTTTTTTTTTCCGTTGTTTGATTGGGAAACACGCGTCACCGCTTACATTGGCGGTTAGTTAGCCCTGGCAACTACTTTCCCGCGGCATTTTTAAGGGATGTTTGGGAAACTTTTTAACTTCAAATCTCCTTTTTGTCTTCTGAGTTGTGTGGCATGGTTGAATTTATATGCCCCCAGCTCTATGGCAGTAAAAGATACACTTATTCAGGGAAGTTCAAAGCAGTATTGTGCGTGCAAATTCACACACAATGCATATAGGAGCATATTTTTTCCTTAGCAAACATGAGTCAGTCGAGGATTCGGTAGTTTGTATCACCTGGAATAGGTTGAGAGGGCCAAAAAAGACCTAAGGAGTGGTGATGAATTGTTTTTGGGGTCACCTAACCGGTCCTGGAAGGAAGCTAACAATACCTGAACCACAGAAAAGGGGGTTAGAAGGGTGCCGGAGTGTTTTTCGGCATATCCCCTTCGACGATTAAGTCAGTATATGTGGGAGAGGAAGAAAAAAACACTGTATGGCTGTAGTGGAGATGTTTTGCGTACCTTTGCTGCATGTTTTTGTGGTGTATTTATACCCCTCTATACTCATCATTACTAGTGATTTGATTAGTAGGTGTTGTCAGGAATGGAACAGCGTGCCCATGATTCAACATTGAGAATCCCCTATTATTGATTGTTCGGCTCACCGAGGGCTCAATAGTACCCGCTCGACGCTAGTCCTCATAAATGCGCTGAGGAAGAACAATCAATGTTCTTCCCTCGATACTGGGGCATTAAATGTCCTGGCGAGAGAGCATTTAAGGCTATTACTCCTCGGCCCCCAAAACCCATCACGGGGTCCTATCAGAAGAGGGATTCATTAAATGTTTGCTTGTGTCAGTGTTGTTCCAGTGGTTTCTGCAATCTTCATCATCAGCTCCTTTGACATTTGATGCCACGTGTTGACCTCTCATAGGTCTTATGTTTCATTCGTCTGACTCTCCTGACACGTCTGGGCAAAAATCTACTCATAAGTCATAATGACTTGATTGTCAAATCCTCCAGACGACAGTTGTCTTAAGGAGTCAGAAGGCAGTCTGACTTCCTCGGGGCCGATGGGATAAAAAGAATGCCGAGGGACATGCGTCTGGCTCCTAGGACCAGAGAGGCCCTGCCTCCGAGGCGTTAATGCCGAAGGACAAGTGTCGTGATCCCCGACGTCACAATAAAGAATGCCGAGGACACGTGTCATAATCCCCGAAATCTCAGTAAATAATCCCATCAAGTATAATAGATCAACATAGTCATATAATAAGGGAATTAGTAAGAAAACATTCGTCAATTATGATCAGATTACCCGCCCCAAATTTTGTTATTTGATTGTCATGACGATATAAAAAAATTTATCTGAGTTTTTTGCATATATTTAGAACAATCAGGAGATAACATTATTTTCAATTTTATTTAAATTAGCTCTTCCTACACCTCTTCTCTCCTATCTTTTTAAAAATACATAGTTCAATTTAAGTATATTTAGTAATAAGTTATAAAGGTATTTTTTTTACTGGTTAAATTATAGAAAAATATTTCAAAAATATTTAGGATTGGTTCAGGGCTAAGGCTAACCATAACAAATATAATGAAAAAAATATATATATTTATTTGAAAAATATAATTTTAACAAATTTATATAAAAAAAAATTACAAGTGTGATATTCTACACTGATACAACTCAAGTATTGAAGTGAGATTTATTTTAAAATAGATTCCTTACTTATTAATAATAGATAATCCGCCAATGAAACAGTTGAAAAAAAATGTATTATAGAGAAATTTAATTAATCTCGACCATGGAGAAGTTCGAGTTTCTGCATTGTTCTCAAAAAGGAGGTTTTAGGTAAGGTACTAAAAAAAAAAGACATATGTGAGTCCTATAATAGATATAGTTAAGACTGAAACTCGATATATTTTCGAAATTGATCAATTCACCATTTTGAGCATTGGATAGGATTAGAGCAAGAGCTTCTTACGGAGCCAAGAAGACAGTTATTTTTTTATATGATTTTTTTTTTAGAAAAAGGCCTAAAATTATCAAAAGTTTTGTGTATTATAACAAAAAATTCATTTTCAATTAGCTAATGAAATATAGATTTAAAAAAAAAATAGATAGTGACATAAAATGGTAAAAGTTTTGTTTCTTATATCTAAAATTCAATGGAACTTAAAATCTAGTCATCCTTTTTTTTTTTTAAATAAAAGATTTAGTCATCTCATCGGACCAAATTTCAGTATCCTAAACAGGAGAAAATATTGGTTACAACGGTTATACCATGTCACTTTGCTGA
>CM042187.1:3240903-3251246 GCA_023539305.1 Ilex asprella | reverse complement strand
AAAAAAAAAAAAAAACTTCCTAGAGTACATTCAAAAAATTTCCAAAAACACAGCCAAGCCAATAAAATGGTGAGCAAGAAAGAGAGAGTCGAAGCATAAGAAATAACCTGCTAACATCCTCGGTCTTCTTCCCAGCAATCTTTCCTTTGGGAGCTGCTGACAACTGTCAAGAGTTTGAAGACAACTCAAATTAATCTAAATATTAGATATCACATGCTAAAAGATCAGCATGGATGAAAAACATGCAAAGACCAAACCTGTGAAGCAACATCAATGCCAATTTCATCTAACACCTGAAGAAAGGGAAATAAAAAAATAAATTATCAGATAACAAATATAAGGAGTAATACGTCATATGAAAAATGTTGCACGAAAAGAACAGAAATATGAGCATATTGGAATGCCCCCACAAAAATGCATTCTTGCCAATTGTTTTCCTTCGTACTGGCAGAACCCCAACGGCCCAACCTCTTCAACCTTGGCAGCAAAGATCTACTATTGCAACATGTCTTCTCTCGCCATTTTGGCCTTTTTCTCTCTCCTTTTTTCTGTATACAATTAAAATCTCTCTCTGTATACGTACATGCCAAATAAAAGAGATGCATTCCTCTTCCAAACACTCCTACATTCGTGACCATCATGGCTTTAAAGCAACTAAATGCATTTCTATTAAGCTTTTGCATGAATAAGTGGCTGACAAGTGTTTACTGTACACCTCTGATACGAATCTACCTCCAAAGTAATTTTCACAGAATACTTAGAAATATTTATAAAATTTCACCTGGTTTGTCAGCTCGTCAGTTTCCTCTTCAGCTTCATCATCATCCAAAGAATCATCTATGGCATCTGACATCATTTCAGTCTGCATGTAGGAGTGGAAAAAATCAAGTTCTGTAACTAAGCTAGCAAAAAGCAATGAGCTTCCTTCCATGTAATATATCTAAAAAGAAAATGAACGAGCTTACAGTCATATCCATTTGCGCTGATTGCCTCTGGAATTCTTGCATCACCTTTGCCTGCTTTGCAGGGTCCATTTGCTGTAATAAAAATAGACCAGTAACCATAAGAACTATTGAAGCAAGACGATATAAGGTACATATTATTTGATTTCTCGATTTACAAGATGATAAAGAGGTTTCTTGCCACTCCTTTATGCACGTTAAAGCTTTAACCGAATCCAATCTTGTACTATATGAATTTTTTGACAAACTTGTATCCACAAAATAGATGTAGTTAAAAAAGAAAGAAATAAAGTAACGGATATTTATTCAGATTTTATTATGTAACCTTATTCATAGCTGCCATCGCCTTAGTGGCACCTTTCATGCCAACAGCAACTGAAGATTGGGCAGAGATTGCCTGCAAAATGGATAATCGTTCATCAATTAAGCCACACAAACATGAATCTGAAACAGCAAAACCAGAAAACCTCATAAGAGTGAAACAGGGATGTTGACGGTGTACCTGGGTGTGGGTCCCTATGCCTCTCATTTGAGCTCGACTGGCTTGTAACTTCCCTATTTGCTGTCTAAGCCTGACCAGCTGACGTGCTAAAACTTTAGTTGCAGCCTGTAGAATCCAGAGAACTCGAGTTCTGTTTATCATGATTATAGACCAGAGTTGCTCATATCTCACAACTTATTAGAATCTAAGCATACATAAAACAGCAATCTACCTCATTTCCTGTTTTAGCAGTTCTCTTTATCTCAGCAACGAGCTTCTTTTCCTGTCTCAGTTAAAAATCCTCTAAGATTCCCTCCCTAATAAGTGAACATACACAGGATTATCATTCAGAAACTTTTAGCATACCTCTGATTGCAATGTGGTGATCTCCCTTTCTATACCTGAATCAAGGTTAAAGGCCAACAAAAAAATCATTTATTTTATATTCAATCCGTATCACAAATTATAGCAAACTTTGAAAAGGAACATGTCAACAACTAATCACCTTGTTTCAAATTATTTAGAAATCTTTTTGCTGGTAGGTAACAAAAATGAAAAAAATAAAAGAAAAGAAAATTAAACTAAGTTTCGTTCTTGTTCTATTGTGCCTGATAATTCACTTATTTCTAAGTCATTTAAGGATTTTCGAGAGCCAGTATGTTACTGCTAAACCAACCCATCATCTGAAAGCACATATTATGTACTCCTTCAGTTGTCTTAATTTTTTTTTTTTGACAGGAAACAAATCTTCCCCATCCTGATAGCATAGAAAATAGTGGAATTCCATTGAACTCATTTGAAACTGAAGCCTAAAAAGATGTTAAGAAATTAATACAGTTCCACATTCCTTCTACACATTCACACTGGTCTTAAAAATATTATAGCATTCGGTTCTTTCCAAATAACCCAAAATGTAGCTATTATAGCACAATTCAAAAGTGTAACACCTTTATCAGAGCTTCCCAATTCTTTCAAATATTCAACAAACATTGAATTTGATATTGCAGGAATCTTAATTTTTCCACTATTTATACAGAAAAATCAATCCAAAGATAAGCACCCAACTCAGAAAATAGGTTAATAATATTATCTCCCTATACTGATCAATACCTATATGCTTACATATATACGCGTGTGTGTGTGTGTGTAATCCATCCTATTTCGGTGTTGAGATTTAAATTCAAGAAAAATAAGTATAATACCTCGGGTAGCAGTCGCCATTTCGCGCTTACTCTCTCGAAGCGCCTCTGTAATCAAATCATACAGCATTATGATTCATTACAATTAAGAGAACAAAAAACTGAAACTTAATTGGCAGAAAAGTCAACGCACAAACGACTTCTTACAACGAAAAATAATGAAAAATGAAGAAAGTGATTGATTGACTTATTGATGAACAATTGAAGAGCAATCATAAACAAATGAGTGTACAAATTCAATTTGAAATACACAAAAAGAATCAACAACTAAGAAATCGCAATAGAGATAAACCTAGGGCACGAACCTTTGGCGGTGGGTTTCTTGGAGAAGATGTTCATGTTTTGTTTATCACCAGATTGTACTGCGCAGATACCTAATGATTCTTCGGAAAGATTTTTAGAGTTTTTCAACTGTTCATATAGTCAGGCAAGACGTGTATAGGAGGAGACGCAGAAGGGGAGAGAGAGAGAGAGAGAGAGAGCTTCGTCGAAATTGTTGGGATCACATCGGGATTTGGATTTGCAGATTTTACGTCTTTAGCGGTAACTTCAAATCTCAAAATTCACCCCTTAACTTTTTGTTTTATTGCAAATGGACCCAAT
This sequence comes from Ilex asprella, assembly GCA_023539305.1. NCBI lineage: Eukaryota > Viridiplantae > Streptophyta > Magnoliopsida > Aquifoliales > Aquifoliaceae > Ilex > Ilex asprella. Next base: position 3,248,001 of record CM042187.1, on the reverse strand, counting down.
AGATAAAGTCTAGGGTTGGTCCGTTAATGGACCCAATTTTACTCCCAATACAAATTTCTTTATGTAGATTTGGAATAAGGTTTTTTTTTTGTATCAAATTTGAATTTAGACTTCTTTCAATGCATGGACATCTGTCAAATTTGAATTTATTAAAAAATTTCATGTGGTAGAATTTGAAAAAATATGAGAGATGTACATAACATGATGCAAACTTAGTTATTAATGGAATGAATATAAAAATGGTGGATTTAATAGTTTGATACTTATAAATTAAATGAAGGTGGGAATGAAAATTTGTCGGGGTGAAAATTAGCCCCGCACCCCCACCTAACTTGTTTAATATTAAATCTATTTTGATCTTCATTGTCCAAAATACTCTCGTTAGTTATATTTAAAGAAAATTTGGAGGTTGATCTCCTTATATGGACTTGTTTGGACATAAATCCACTAAATAAACTTATTTGTTATTAAGTCTATTTTTTGTCAGTTTTATCATAATATATCTTTCTTTTAAAAGTGAATTAAAACTAAAAATTAAAAACTTATAAATCTTAGGAATTTTATTAATATTAAATTTTTTTAGGACAATATCTCTCATATATATATATATATATATATATATTAACATTAAAAAGGTAACATTAAATATTAATATTTAGAAAAAATAATAGTAGTAACATGTTCAAAATAATAGTAATATAGACAGTAACATACTCAATAAAAACAGTAACATAAATAGTAATATAGTAAAAAAATAATAACATGAAAATATTCAATTTAACAAATCAACTCCCACGAAAATACTACAAATTACAAAAAATAAGAAATTAACAATAAAGACCAGAGATTCTCGTCCATTACTTGTGAGAAATTACAACAACAATTAGCATACTTAGTCATAATAACCCTGTACACGGTGAAGACAACACAATGACACGCACAAGTAGAGCGAAAGAGAGAACTTAAAATTTGTAGCTCAGATCTCTAACGGGATCGTAGAATAGAGTGAGAGTGTTATCTTCGGGATAAATACCGTCATGTATTGGGAAGTTTGGATGTCAGCACTAGCTGGCTAGAAGGGGAGAGAGAGAGAGTTTTGAATTTAAATTTAAATTTGAATTTTAAATTATGATGAAGATTTTATTAGTATATTTTAATTGATATTCAATTAAAGGATAACAATTTTCAAGATAGGAAATTAATTTAACCTCATTTCAAAGAAGGGTATTTTTAAAATTTTAAAAAATAGTGGACTTAAATACTTACTCGTAAGATAAAAAATAGACTTATCACCAAATAAGTTTCTTTGACGGACTCAAGTCATTATAAGTCCATACAGGAGGACTTAACCCCAATTTTCATTATATTTAATTATCATAAATTCAAAAACTAACAATTCTTATTTTTTTGAAGTTATAATGTTAAAAGTCTCTATCATATCTATCTATATTCATATATAGAATAAGACTATTTATTTCTCTTTTTCATATATATATATATATATATATATATATAAAATAAAGTAACTTACAATTCAAATCTCAAAAGATAAAGAAAATGACTTTTCCTATTCGCGGTTGAGATCATTTTAAATTTTATTTTAAAGTTAATTTAACGGCTAATATTAACAACCTAAATTTAATAAAAAAAATAGGCCCCTAAAGGTATGTTCGAAGTGATTTTTTAAAAGTAATTCTTGAAATTATTTTTTATAAATACTTTTAAAAAAATAATAGTATTTGACAACGTCCTACCTCTACCACCACCACTACCTTTACCACCACTGCCGCCACCACTACCGTCGTCACCACCACGATCATTGCCACTAACCATAACCATCACCGTCTTCGTCTCCGTCTCCCACCACTACCATTGCCGTCCATCACCTCTCACTCCCACTAACAAATCGATGCTTAAATTATTTTATCTCTTCTCTATGTTTGTGATTTGATTTTGGATATGAATACAAATATGTTTACTATTTACCATTTTTTATTACATTGTGTTTTCAGGCACAGACAATAACTAGTATTTATATATATTATGTGTGCATTAATTTGATATGTAAATATAATGATAAAAATATGTATTTATATTTTTAAAAAATAAAAATAATTAAAATAAAAATAATTTTTTCCATTTTAGCAAGCACAAAAAAATTAGTCATTTTTATTTTTCATCCATGAACGCCTTATTAGAAGGTCATCCCTTACTCCATTCATTCCTAAGGTCAGGAATGGCGAGATGGTTGACAACAGCCTTGCTAAATACCGACTTTTTGAAACTCCGCCTTCGAAGAAAGAGACTCTTATGTGTTCATGCTCGCAAGTTGCTGTAAATTTCAATGGTCACTAATGATATAACCAAACCACGCTATTTCATAGTTCCGAGCTGGAAGTCGAAGTAAGAGTAGCAATAGCTAATCTTAAGGAAAGAAAGTGTATCATTTATTCTTTTATGTCTTGAAAGATAGAAAGTGTATGTCTCTTTTTTTTCTTCCTTACTACCAAATGGAACATAAGTGATCACTCACTGTAATTTATTTTCTATTTTTTGCCGCTCTAGTTAATTCAGTGATGCAAGTCAGATGCTACAAAAGGTTTCTATTTCACTACTTAACGTTACGATGAAATATTTACTGTCAAAAAGGCTTTTTTCATTCGCATGTTTTTTAGTTATTTTAAGACGACAGAAAACCTTTTTACTAATCACAGATCACTCACTAATCACATGTTTTCATTCACTGTAATTTATTGGAACTGTCACTCACTAATCACAAATATTTTGTTTAAATTGAGAGACAACAACGAGAGTCAAACTCAAGACATTTGAGTTAATTAATTTCAAGGTTAATCTCGGACTGTTGGATTACTTGTGCGGATTATCTTTGATGAATTAAAACCAAAACTTATACCTTCTTAGATTTAATTCGAGTATCAAATGCGAAACAAGTGAAGCCCAAGCAGTCTTAAGGTCAATAAAGAATAGCCCACATCTGATAATAATCAACATAGGATGGGAAGACCTCAGACTAGTTCAGATGAGAAAAGGCCATGGTTTATTGTCTTGACATCCAGAGTTTGACTCTCCTAAGAGCCTTTGTTTATTTGTGGATGCTAAAGCACATCAAAAATGGAATGCTTAAGCACATCAAAAAATTGTACTATAGAAATGAGTCAGAAGAATTGGTAATTCGAAATAAATAAGTTTTATGCAATTCGAAATACATTTTAATAGCTGAGGCAATGGATAAGAAAAAGGGTAAAAATTATAGTTGATCCCTGACTTTCGATTTTAATTTAGTCCCTGTACTTTTAATTATTCTAATTTAGCCTCTCAATTATTAAATTCATCTTGATTAAATCATTCCCTCAATTCCCCCCCCCCCTTTTTTGATATTTAAAAAAGGGGTGGAGGCAAAGAAGAGCGCCCAGTGACCACCCCGTTAGACCCTCACCGGTGGGATCATAAGGCCCCTGACCGCACTTGGAACACCTCTGGGGACCAGACCTAGCTAGGCTAGCATAGCGGCCAACCACCAAGCCCTAATAGGGACTCCAGAACTCGAACTCCCAACCTCTGGGTGAAGAGTAAGGCCGGTACCACCACTAAACCACCCTACTTGGTGGATCAATAAGAGATTAGCCCAATCGGATCCATCCCAACATTGATCTAACGGTGAAAATGAGCGTAAGGACTTAATTGAGACAAACTTGATAACTAATAGACTAAATTTAGATAATTAAAAATTTAAGAACCAAATTAAAACCAAAAACATAGTTCAGGCACTTAATTATGATTTTTATCCTAAGAAAAATTAAACTATCTCTTACCCCAACCCATAGGGTTTTTAAAAAATATACCCAAAAAAGGGTTCTTTTCAAACTATTTCTAAAATTTAGGTTGTTTTAAAAACGTCAGTTAGAATAAAGTTTTTAGACCAACAGACTTTTTATTTTGCAAGATAAAAGTCATATAGCACACCTAAAAACATTAGTTGGACTGATGTTTTTAGTGGAAACGCAGTTTAACTGACACTTTTTTAAAAACGTCAGTCCAACTAATATTTTTCCTATAACTGTTTTTATTTCTCTCTTTTTTATGAATAGATGTTTAATTTTATTTATTAAAAAATTTAGTTATATTCAGTAAATAAATTTTGATCATTTAAAAATGCATAAATTTTCGTTAGTTTTATTGACTTTTTACTGAAAACGTAAAACTATTTTTCTTCCTCTCTTTTTTATGAGTAAAAGTTTAATTTTATTCCGTAAATAAATTTAATTATATTCCGTAAATAAATTTTGATCATTTAAAAACACATAAATTTTTGTTTGTCCTACTGACGTTTTACTAAAAACCTAAAACTGTTTTTCTCTCTCTTTTTTATGAGTAAATGTTTAATTTTATTTATTAAAAAATTAGTTATATAAAGTAAATAAATTTTAATCATTTAAAAATACATGAATTTTCGTTGGTCCTACTGATGTTTTATTGAAAACCTAAATTTTTTTCTCCCTATCTTTTTTATGAGTAAATGTTAAATTTTATTTATTTAAAATTTTAATTATATTTCATAAATAAATTTTGATCATTTAAAAATACATAAATGTTGATCATATCAAAATTAAAAAATTTGAAAACGTATACATATAATTAATTTTATATATACGTTTGTTATAATTGATCATGTCGATAATAATGTTTATTAAGCGGTGTAAAAATATTAGTTATTCATAACCAAAAAATTGAGTATTTATTTCATCACACTTTGTAGTGAATTTAATGGGGTAAAAAAGGTCGTCAATAACACGGTTGATATTCAAAAAAAGATTATTAAGTACACATAGACATGATAGGATAAAAGAGTTAAACACGTCATCGTCCAAATCAGAAAAATCAGAAAGTTCTGGATTTGAAGCAAGTAACTGATCCTTTAAAATTTCAATTTCGGAATTAAAATGCTCTGTTTTTGCGTAGTCAATTTCATGGAAACGATCAAGACGACCTTGTTTTTGCATATATTTGGGGTATATTTTTTAAAAACCCCATGGGTTGGGGTAAAAGCTCAACTTTGTTGAGCATTGTTGAATACATTTTAGTGCAGTGCTGTTGACTGCCCATTGTTTGTTTGTTTGTTCAATGATATCCTGGATAAGCAATGTCATGTTGAGGTGAGAAGAACCCCCTTCTTCTACGGCCATCTTTGCCATTTTGCCCAACTCTCTAGCTCTTTCTGTTCTCTCTTCGGCCTCCTCTCCCCCATCCATCAACCGATCGACAGACATCTTGACGTCGTTCTTCGTCACTAGCACACCAACCTTCTCTTCCTCTCCAACATTTACTTGAACCTCCACACCAACCCTCAATCCAATCCTCAGTACATTAACGATCAACTTCTCATTCAGTACACCAGCAGATACCCTTTCTGTTGTAGAGTTTCATCCACAACGTGTTAAAAACCCCCTATTGAAGGATGGGATAGTATTAGCACCTGTGGTTCCCAACCATAGATCAAAAGCCCTCTTCCTTTGATACTTTCTTCAAATCTTCCTTCCATATTCCATCTCTCCAAACTATCCGATTTATGGCTTATGACCCATAATCCATCTCTACCATCGGCAAAGTTGCTAGGCAAGATAGACTTCCTATACAAACATAGAGGCTCGAATGAGTCAAGCCATTTCAAGCAATGGTTTTCATTGATAGTCGGCTTTTTACGTCTTGCAGCCATATCCATATTATTTTTGTTGCACAATGAAACAGGGCCGGTACACCCAACTTTCTTACCTTTTGCCTTTGCATATTTCTTTGACATAATCTGGCTCTAACTCCTCAAATGTGTTAACCACCACCCCATATGCCATTTCTTCACCCTCTAGCATTTCAACACCGATATGTTTCCTGCTAGATGCGCGTGGCTTGAGATTGCGTGGAAGCCGTGCTTTAGTTAGTTCAATTCGATCAGGCAGGCCAGGCACTACAAAGTGTTATGATTCGGAGTTAATATCATTAACCACCTTTGAGACGCGCAAATTGTGTAAGGACAGGAGAGAGAAGCAACCAAATCCATGGAAAACAAGTTTTAGGATAAAGTTTTATTAAAGAGAGAAATATTTCGTCGTCGGTTTAAGATTGAAGTGATGACTAAATTGGTAGTATAGTTTTTGATCCAAATATTGGGTATTTCAAAAAATTAAGGATTGTTTTTTCTGAGGTCATCAGCTTTCGTCAACCTGCCTAATGTCTGTTAGACGAGCAAATGTCAATGTATCGGTAGTACTACGTCATTTATATTATTTTGAGTTATGCACTATAGCACCAAAAATTGTATCGTGAATCATAAATATTATATTAATTTACTAGTTATTGCTCATGTCTGAAGGCATGAAGTAATAAAAAAAATGTCAACAATAAACATATTTATATTCACACCCAAAATCAAATCATAAATATAGAAAGAAGAAAATTTAAGCACTGTTTATAATGGGGGTGAGCAATGGCAGTGGTGGTGGGCGATAGTGGTGATGGTGGTGGGAGACGATGATAGTTGTGGTGGGTGGCAATGATGATAGCGGTAGTGAGTTTTGAGTGACGATGGTGATAGTGACAATCATAGATGATGGCAGTGGTGGTGGTGGACGATGGTGATGGTGGTTGACAATGGTGGTGATGGTGATGGAGGACAGTGACGATGATGGTGGTGGGTGACGACGGATGCTTCTAGACTACATTGTGATGGGTGGTGGCGAATGAGGGTGGTGGTCGTAGGTGTGGTAGGGGTGGGTGACAGCGGGGCAGTGGTAGTGGTGGGCAATGATGGACGGTGTTGGTTAGTGGTGGTAGGTGTGGTGAGAGTGGGTGACAATAACTAGCGGTGATGGTGGGCTACAACAGGTGGTGATAGTGGGTTATGGTGATGGGTGGCGATGGGTGGTGATAGGCAATAATGGTGATGGTGGGTATTGATAGTGGGCGACAATGGTAGTGGGATGATGGTAGTAGTGACAATAGATATAAGAATGAGAGGATAATGGTGGTGAGAGGTGACAGTGATAGCAATTGGTGGTAGATGGTGATAATGGTGGGGCAGTGGGG
>CM042187.1:3223242-3234936 GCA_023539305.1 Ilex asprella | reverse complement strand
ATATATATATATATATATATATATACTAGTTATAACTCGTAAGTAAGTATTGTGATTAACTTATGCGTTTAACAAGTAAATAATGTGATTATTTTTCATTAATTATATGCCCCACATAACATTGTGAACTAGGCATTAGAAGTTAGAAGGAGGGGAAATTTTAAGGTGAGAGTACTATACATTTATTAGTATGGGCTTAACACCATTTCCGCGACGATTAAATTAATACCGGGTGTCAACGTCATGATCTGGCATATATTATCTTGCAATGTGGAACCCAGGTTGGCCCCACTTGTTCTGGCATCCAATCACAGTCCACATTTGGTATAGAGTCTCCCAGGGCATGATATTTTTTTGATCAAACTACAACTACTCACATTAAAAGTGGGAGTGGTTTCTTTTTTTTGAACGATAACAATGACAGAGGGAGTGGGAGTGGGAGTGATTTTCAACATACAATTTAAATAAAATTTTAAAAATTATAATTTAAATATTTATATATTATTTTTTAATTAATATTTTTTTTTTATTAAATCCTAACCACTGAACCTACGAGATTCAAGGTCAAGAAAGACATATATATTAACTCACACACTTAAAACTACTCGATGTGGGATAGCCCATTTTTTTTTTAATCAGTAGACTCCATTAATTTTTGGACTAATTTCTACTTGTATCTTAAAAAATTATTTGAATTTTAATTTATACCCTAAAAATTTAAAAATATTAATTTATATCCCAAAATATTAAATATGTATCAATGTACACTTGAGACTAACTGTCATATATTTTGTCGTTAAAAACTTTGGATTAATTATGATTGCACATTTCAAAAGAATTTTATTCATTGATGTTCGTTAAATAACTCTCATTTGTATCGTATTATAATATTTTAGTGTCGTGTTCGAGTCAATAAAAAATATTTTTAACAAAGATGTTAAGATATTTTTAAATTTTAAGGGTGTAAATTGAGGTTTGAGTGATAAAAAAGTCTAAGAAATACTAACCCTGTTAATAAAAAAATTAAAATGACCTTTATACCCTTATCTCCTACTTCTTCCCAAACAAACCCCTTTCGTTGAATTTCTCTATGCCACCCTCTCCTAAAACCCAATTCACTCGACAGAAAAACAAATCAATTCTATATATCTTTCTTCCTTCTTCTTTTCTATTGCAAACATCATTGTCTTCATTCAAAATATAGTTTAGTAGAAAAATTGTCAAAAATTTCAATAGAAATTTTCAACCACAATTTTCAGAAACAAAGTAGATATTCTCTCTGCCACAATTTTTAGAATTTGTTGTAATGATCTGCAATACCTAAATTTTTAGTGGGTATGCTTCAAAGTAGTTCACAAATTGGTTCGAATCAAAATCAATTAAAATTGGAGTTGCACCATAATTGTAAACAAAAATAAGAATCAAACAAAAATGTCAGACAATTCGAGAGGGGCAGTAAGATTTGAAGGATTGGTGTTGGGGAGAGAGAGAGAGAGAGAGAAATGAATTGACAGTTGTTGTCGGCAGCTTGCTGGTTAATGAAGAGGAAAAAAAGAAGAAAAAAATAGGAGGAAGTGGGCAACGGTGACCGAGTTAGCAGTGAACATCAAAGTCTAAGAAAAGTTAAGATTGTTTTGATCATAATTTTTGATCCATTTAAAATTACGGAACTCATAATGTGTCAAATCAAAACTCTCGACGAGTCATACAAGACTCTCCACCTTCGGTCGTGATGGGCAAAGTTAAAAGCTCAAAAAAGACCTGAAAACATGTGTTTGGGCCTTTCAAAGTTTTTTTAATTTTAAGTTTATTTGAATTTTTTCGTAATTTAATTATTTATTGCGTAATTAAGATTTTCAGCTTATTGTTTAATATTTAAAGGATGTTTTCATGTGTTTTAAGGAAACTTTTCATTATTCTAATTTTATAAAAATTGTGACTACTTATTCAATTTTTTTGGGGCAATTCTCTTATGTTCTTCACTGTAAATTATCTGTTGAAACTAACTTATAGAATAATCGCTATTTTGTCCGACGTCAATAAGAAAGACACATAAAATTAAAAGAAGGAGGAGGAGGAAAAGGAGAACAAAAAGGTTTGGTTTGCGAATGACGGTTGTCTAGAGAGAGAGAGAGAGAGAGGGCACTTTTGTCATTTTAAAATAATTTTTCATGCCTGCTCTCACTTCTCACGTGTGACTAACACAACCAGTTAAAATAGACGAAAGACGTAACGATTCAGTTTAGTCCACAAATCATGCAAGGATTATGTATACATTTACAAATGATAGGGAGGTTATGTACTTTCGAAGTAGAGAGGTAAAGTAAAGTTTGGTAAGACTGACATTACATTACCATTATATCATGACAAGGTGCACAAACATAGCAATCTAGTACCCGACCCAACGAGCCATGAAAGCCATGCCCAAAGAATAGTATTGGCCTGTTTGGCTGTTAAAAACATGATCACAAATTCCTCTTCTCTAACTTTCCCAAAAAAAGTAGGAATTTAACAAAAAATATTTCACTATCATTAAATCAATAAATAATACAACATGGGCATCATCCGAAGTGGTATATTTTCTTTTTTGTACAGATTTATAGTTTGACAACAAGTGGGAAAGAATGGAATACAATCAAAGTTAGCGATTACCTCTCGGTTCTTGTTTAAAGAATCAATGATCAAAACCCAAACAAAAAAGGCTTGTGGAGACTCTGATACAAGCAAACCCAAAAGCTAATTAGTAGGCTTCAAAATCCAGCACCTTTCTTGAATTTTCATTTGAAAATCACGTTCCTGCAAAAATTGCCACCTTCCTAAGCAGTGCATGGGGAGGGGGGGGGGATCAAGGACAAAATGTATTTGCTTGAAAATGATTCAACTGGCTGGAGCACTGTTGGCATAAGATGCTACGGAGATATCAGCATTACATGGACTTATTATTCTGCTTTTCAGAAGCTTCTAGTGTGGGAGGCAAGAGATTCAAAAAGCTCCCTTGCGAATGTTGCTTGGAAGATATATCTGATGCATCCGACTCATCCTCTGCATGAGAACACAAAAACCCAGATTTCATAGCTAGATCAGGCATAAACGAACTTATACTCATTCAGTTAAAGGAGGTATTTTATAACAGGCAGTTTCAGTCATAAATTACAGCAAACAAAACTATCAGAATTTACTTGCTGTATTAGATCATTTGCACACGAGTATTGTATCAAAAGGGCATTCTCATCAGGTGAATGCAACCAAATGCAAATGGTCCCACATGCCAGGGGAAAACGGCCTAGACAAAACTTGCAAGCAATGAGCAAGACAGGTGCACCTTACCCTAAAATGTCACTTTTCTAAATTTGATAGCACGTCAGTTTTGCATCTTGCGTACCAGAATCCAAAAATCTATTTCATATAAAAAGGTGCATGTGTCCCAAGACCAAAAGAGTGATTGCAGAAAGAGGGCTAATGTCCTCAAGAAATCATATGGAATAAACTTATAAGCCTACCAAAGAGTGACTTGATGCTTGGCCGCTTTGATTTGGTGCTTTTCTTCTTCAATTCAGCTGCAAGAGATATAAAATTTAAATCAATGACAGGTTACTACCATGCTTGACAGTCACCAATAAAAAGCATTTAGCACAGCAACTTGAACCAGCCGGCATGGTTTTTATCATATTATACGCTAAGCTTGAAAGATCAGTGAAATGGAGTGATTCCAAAAGTGTCATTTGATAATCCAGATGGGATATGCAAGCCAAATGGGTTGTAAAATCATGTCAAAATCAGTAAAACAGATAGATAGACTGCACTGCTACTACTCTTGACCATCTTGCCCCTTCAATCATTTAACAAGCCATTTAAATATTGAAAGAAAAGTGAGACTACTGAAAATATCTTCACTTAGATCTAAAGCCTAACCCAAAATCCCTGATGGTGAGAATATAAATGTAGAACAACTTGGCAATCACTTCACTCATATATTGCCAAAATAAGAAGGTAGTCGAAGAAACACTACTGCACAAATGAAAATATCATAGCATTAAAAAATTCTGGGTTACATGTTCATTACTTTTCCAACTCGTGCGATTGTAAAAGGAAACCCAATGGGTGCCAAACAAGCACTAGAGCGTGTCCAAATGCATTTGCAACCAGCAATGCCAGAGTTGTCTTAATGATTAATCATCTAAGCCAAAAAAATTAGAACCATGAACCTCTTAAAGGGTGCTGCATGCAAAATCAACCTCACTCAGACTGTTCACTAAGAGGAGTAAATGACAGCAAGCACCATGTGATGGAGTCAAGAAGAGTATTAAAAACACCATGGTACCACCATGTTACCAATCACCATCCCTGCTACAGTGCTACCTCAAGGACCTCTTGCCCCAAGTTATGCTAGAGGCTAAAGATCCATAGATGGTGCAATTAAATGCACATGTAAAGCTAATTACCATGACATCAATTGACAACCAAATAATTATAAGCTTGCACACAACCTTCACCTCCACAAACTTAATAATATTATGGGTGTACATGCATAAAGATGTCTGTGTGTGCATCACACACTAGGGGGGAGAGAGAGAGAGAGAGAGAGAGAGAGAGAGAGAGAGAGAGACCCATCCCAGGCACTTGGTAGTCATTGACAATTTCAAAATTCTTATACGTGTACCCAACAAAGTTAATGTCCTTGGATGAAAGCATCTGCAGGAAGAAAGAAAGAAAAAAAATAAAAGAGAGAGAAGAAAAAAAAAAGGGATAATGGAAAAAGAAGATAGAAATAAAAGGAAAAAAATAAAACATATAGCAGCCAAGCAACATAAGTTAAAAAACAATAATACACCTGAGAATTCAAGCGTCAAGGACAGATATAGAATGGCAATGTTTCATTTAAGAAAGCACTTTCTGAAACATATTATAGCTGACAGACTTCACATAATTGGCATGTTCATCCTTGTACAATGTAAGAGGACACTTGCTTTCAATAATCATGATCCGAACCAAAAATTAATTATCTTAAAACAGAAATACATCACATCTCTCATATCTAGCAAGCCTTGCACAGAATATCACACTTACAGTTACTTGTAAATGTATCCACAATCAAATATCCTTTCTTTATAACATAAGACAAGATCCTCGTTTGAACTCCCATAGACTTCAGCAAAAAGATTCATTTTTTAGACACTGATTATTCAAATGTTTTTCACGAGCCAACTAATATTGGTTCAAATTTCCAAACCTTACAGAAAAAATCGGATAATAAAACAAAGTTCAAGTTTTTTAGCTTTCACCAATACTCGCATGCCTTTAACAGACATGTTAATTTCCCATGTTCGGATGCAACTATGTTGTTTAGTAATAGCAAAAAAGCTCCTTTGTACAAATTATAAAAGCAAGAAAGTCAACCGAGTGTAAATTCCAAACATGAAGTATCATGTAACAAAATAAACTAAATGAGATTAAATTATTTCCGGATTGGCCACGTATCAAGTAGTTTACAGATTTCCAATTAACAGTCAACAAGTCAGCTATTGTGGGTCCTTCACAAATTGCCCAGCTCCTGCATGTCAAATTTTCTCTCACTGCTATATCACGTGCACCACCGGACCACAGTGGCACCTCCCTTCCTCTCTCCTAATCATTCGAATATATAGCCTATTCTACCTGAAAATTGATGCATTTTCACAGATTCTTTGTCATTATCACACGCAATCACCATCTTGAACCCACACCATTACCTTCTCATTGTCTAGGAAGCACGGATATTCCGGCGGAGGTCGACATGGCAATGATATGTGTGGGACACGGCCAGACACGTGTCTGATACTTCCACAAGTGTCATAAACAGAAAATAAAAATAAATAAATAAAATCGGATACGGTACCTCTCTTCTTCCATCTCCTCTTTAGTCACAGATCTGAAAACCACAAATCTAAACTTGTATTGGCCAAGTATTTCAAAGAACTCTTTCTCTTCTTTTTCTTTCCTTCTTCACCGTTTAACCCTCTCTCTGCGATCTAAAGATTTAGATCCTCTCTTATTGCGATCTTTCTCTCTGTTGATGCGATATGGGTTTTGCGTAAGTTAGATGGCTTTCCCCTTTTTTCTTTTTCTATCAGCAACACCTCTTTCTCTTTCCATTTAAACAGATTAAATAATCAACCCACTATCCACATTAGCCCACCCAATTAGAACATTAAGTAATTAACCCACTACCTAATTTAATATTTACTCATTGTCCAATTATAAAATATTAATCAATTACTTAATATTTATTAATTTATATTATTAATATTTTTATTTATATAAAAATATATAATATTATTTTAATTAGTTATATCCTTACTGTACACGTATTCTATATTTTGAAACTTTGTAGTATTCTTGTGTCCATATCGTATTGAATATGACACCCATGTCCATATCCGTGCTTCTTAGTCTACATACAAAATTGCGTCAATATCATTTACCCATCTTGGAAGCCAATTTTATTAGAAAATTGGAAAAACCATCTCATACTACAAAACTCAAACCAAATTAGAAAATCAGATCATGAAATGCAATGGGTTCAATGAAATCAAGCAAACACATCACATTATACTGCCGCGATTCACCTCACTTGGCCAAACTTCTTGATGAAATATGTTGTTTATGTTTGGGAAAGAGGATATCAATGCAAAAGAGGATTTTTAGAAGAAGCCTCTGAATTTACAGTGGGTGAGAGGTGTGGGCCTGGAATAGAGAAGAGGGAAGAAGGCCACTGCTAGGTGAGGGGTGTGGTTTACGGTGGGAAAGAGGGAGCAGGATCAATGGTGCGTGTGTCTGTCTGTCATAGTTTGCTAGTGTGCACACGCGCGTGTGTGTGTGTGTGTGTGTGTGTGTGAGAGAGAGAGAGAGAGAGAGAGAGAGAGAGAGGGGAAGTGTCGTGGTCATTGTTGAGAGGCACGTGTAAATGGGCATTGAAGACAGACATAAAACTGCAGAAGACACAGAGATGGGAGGCATCCAAATGTTGTCGTCTGCAAGCTGAGTTGCAGATTATTTATTGGATACCTGTAGACCAACCGGTTCAGGGGTAATCCATAAGAATCCAACCCCAAACTAAATAGCAAAAGAAATGCTAACACTGCACACATACATGTAGGAAATTTATAGTAGTACTTGAGATATGAAATGTTTCACAGAAATAAGTCATGATGTTGTGCAAGTGAGCTTACCTTTCTCCATGGTCCAGCTTTTGATGAAGCCTGAGTTTGATTTTCAGACTGTGGACCGCAAAATAGGCAGGAAAATGAGGATGCAGTGAGCAACAAGGGATGATTCACTAGAGTTAGCTCCAATGGAAACAATCCAAAAAAAAGTTGGAGAAAATGAGGAACACAATTACCTCCTCAAACTTTTCAAAGTTTTGGGTGTCCAAGTCATCATTAACCTCAGGAATGAATGCAGCTTCCATTTCATATATTTTGTTCCAATCAACATTTTTAAACCAGGAATGAGCCTAAAAAGACAAACAAATAGGGCATTGGCTTCATTTGCAACTCCAGGAACAGATTCAAGAACATAGAATAGGACACACCACACGACACCTTTATTTCATCTGCGCCTTTTGAACCGAGCCTCTGTTTGACATCACAAAGCAGTTTACTGATAAGATCTTTCTCTTCTGAAGATAGCTTTGCTTCTTCAGGAAACTTTAAATGTGTTCTCCAGTTCACTATCTGGATTAAGATAACAAAACTCAGGAATTGTAATTGAGGGGTCGCGGGTTTCACCACCTTCTTTATAAATTTGAAAAGTCAATATATGAAGAACAGCAAAAAATCAGATTAAGGTGCAGAATACGAAGTACAGGGAAATTTGCTAAAGAAACTTATCCTCAACAAGGAAGTTAGCTCAAGTAAATTGTTGAAAAATAGAAAGCAAAAAAAGTTCTGGCTACAAAGTGCTTTCGACTTGAATCCATCATATCAACATCCTCAGGTAACTACATATTTCTCAGTCATTACACACATTCTGCAGCAAATTAGCCTCTCAAACTAAGCAAGAAAAATTCAAGTCTAGATTTCATCATAAATCACATTTGTGCCAGCATTGAATGAAAAAAGACTACTAATCCATAAAACAGCTGTAGACCAGGCTCAGAGAGACTCAATTCAGCCCTCACGTCATCCAAACCAAAGCCCACATGCTGCAATTTTATCAAGTGCAAAAAGCACAAACTGGAAAGAAATATTGGATTCATCATTACTTAGTCCAAGTCTATATTTCAAATGTGACCTTGCTCTTCGTCTTCTTCTTTCTCTCATCACCCTCAATCACTTTATACAGTCCATTATAACCCTACATTTGGGGATTTCTGTTTTTCCATTATCATGTCATTGTCATGAACTTGAACCCATCAATTCAATGAAATAGTTAAAAACTACTAGAAACAAAAGGACCTAAGTGACTTCTAGCATATCAAGTCCATTAAACAGTTTGGTCCTGTGTGCTAATCAAAGTGCCTTGGGCAATGGATGCCAACTGGTCACTTAACCCAAGCAGTCCACCAGTGCACCGCATAATGGAAGAAGACTTCACTGAACTTGATCATTTTCTCATATGGAATAGTATACCAGGTCAAAGAGTTTATTTTTAGGAAATAGAATTCAAAACGACTATTTATTAAAAGTGCTAAACATTGGGGATAAAAGAGTAGCTGTTCAAACCTGGGATATAGGAAAACCAGAACACAACGACATATTCTCCCCCCCCCCCAAAAAAAAAAAAAGAACTAAACATACGAAAGAAGAACAATTAAAAACTACATATTAAATTAGAGCATTCCAAAGTTTACCTTCCGACATGTAGACATAGGATCATCAGAATAGAAAGGAGGATACCCGACAAGCATTTCATACATAATAGCGCCCAGCGACCACCTGTGGAACAATAACAACCATATCATTGTCTTAATGCATGGAAAAAAATTAAACACGTCAGATTTTTGTGAAAACTATTCATCTCCCATGAATTCCAGCAGCATCTTATTTCTCAAGCACAAATCTGTCTATAGAATAAAGTCACACTAAAAATGGAGTAACATCAACCCAGGCATATACAACGTTGTTCCACGAAACCTTAAATAAGCCAGCCACATGCAATCAATAGGCCCATTCAAATGCTATTCCAACTCCTGCATGAAATTCAATAAAGGAAAATTACTTTCAGGAGAATGACTTACCAATCACATTCCATTGCATAACCTTTCTTCTGCAAAACTTCTGGAGCGATATAATCCGGTGTACCGACAGTCGAATAAGCCTGCAATGACCCAACATGAGAACACAGGTTACACTGCACTGGTTTTTCTTTCTAAACCAAACCAAACTAAGTTTTATGTTCCAATCATTTGGAGTCGATTATATGAGTTCGTCTTCGTCATTCATTTCGATCATGCGCTATACACTTATTTAAGTTAAATATTTTCATACATTTTCTTATTATTTTGTTCAATATTAATTTAGGTCTGCCCCCCACTTCTAGTATCATTAAGAGAAATTTTCTCACTTTTTCGAACTGACAATTCTATCGGCCTCCGTTGAACATGACCAAACCATCTTAATATATTTTCTCTTAACTTATCTTGATTGGAGCTACTCCTACCATTTCTCTAATACAGTCATTTCTTATTTTTTCATTTCTAGTTTTTCCACACATCCATCTTAGCGTTCTCATTTCTGCCACACTCATTTTGTCACTATGTTGTTTCCTAGTTGCCCAGAATTCTACTTGTTTTTCCTTCTGAATTTGATAAATGGGAATCATGCACTGTGCATTGTTTAGTAAGTCGATGAAAAGAAGTAAGCCGATGATAGTGTCTGTCAAGTACTCAAGTTACCAACCAGTGGAAAACAATCCTCCCCAGACAAGTTCATTATGTTTACGAATAGTTCAGCAAAAAAGAAAAAGAAAGGTGATAACAAGAAGTGGTACGAAACTTACAAGCATCCTCCTATTTCTCTGCCAATGCTGTAGTTGCTCTTGTTGTGTGCGTTTTGGAGCTTCAGTGCGTTCATCATTCCTAGAGGCTCCATTACAGTTGTCCCCCATTGAAAAATCCTTCTCTTGTATAGTACTGCAGTCTAAAGGTTTACATAATCCAAAATCGGATAGTCTCAAGTGACCATATCTATCAAGCAGCAAGTTGTCAGGCTTAATGTCCCTGGAGCAGGTAAATAAACAGTTGAAATCAGCATATCTGACATCATCCACTAAAAATGCAACCATAGCACACCAAATCATAATTACAAATCAAGCATGATCATCTACTAACCTATGAATGTAATTGTGTTTATGAATGGATTCAATAGCCAAAACTGTTTCAGCAACATAAAATCTAGCCTCATGTTCAGTCAAGGTGTCCTTCCTCATAAGCAAAGTCATCATATCTCCACCAGGTAGATATTCCATGATGAGGTATAGATACTCATCATCTTGAAAAGAACAATATAGTTTGACAATGCAGTTGCTGTCCACCTCTGCAAGCAGATTCCTTTCAGCTTTCACATGCTCAACCTAAACGAATTGATAAGCTAAGTGCCAGAAAACATAATGAATGAAATCATAATAATGCCACCTGAAGACCATGTAATCACATACCTGGCCTCTTCGAAGCATTTCTGATTTCTTAAGCTTTTTCATTGCATATACATGACCTGTTGTCTTTTCTCTACAGACTCTGACCTGTACCCCAAAGTGACCAATAAACTAACTTACTATCTGCATCAATCAAATACTAATGAACACTATAGCAAGCCATGAAGTGTTATATGGTGCGATCGTTGAGACATAGGGAGGGGTAACATGACATGTTCTGAGGTGAGAGTCGTGAGACACCCTTTTTCCAACCCACTCAAAAAACTAACAATCTCACGGCAGACCTGACACCAACCTGCCTCAGAGCACAAATGGGAAATGAAGGAATTCTTAAACTGGACGGGGCCCTGTCTTACAGATAAAAAAAATAAGTTTTATTTGATTTTACAGACCTTATAAACAGTCAATTTATAGATGTAATGGACCATGGACTCTTTTGTTGCATGAACTTGTCTCTTTCCATGAAAGGAACTATTTGGGACTGCAGAAATCTAGATTTGTTGCACATCAGCAAATAAATTACATCAGTTCCAATGTGTGTAACAGAGAAATACCAAATTGGATTGGATAAAGCATCTTAAACCCTAAAAAAAAAACTTAAAATGGGAAAAAGAACAGTTCTGAGAGGTTGAATCCTGTCATCGTCCCCACCCGAATATAGGGGCCCAAACCTGTTCTGAAGTGGAAATGAGGCCCACAGATTACCTAATTATCCGACAAATTTCCATCCCCATCAAAGATCGAAATATCGTTTCGAAGTACCGTTTCGGTCAGCTCAAAAACGAAAACGTTTCGAAAACACAATGGAAACGCAGAAAAAATATGGAAACACGTAAAACATGTAGAAATACAAATACAATTCATTTATTATAAAGATAAGCTAAATAATTGATTAATTTAACATATTTATTCGGTTAACATCCATTTATATAAGAATAAATTTAAATTGGAAGAAAAAAAGGTTTGACATGAGGCGAAAATCATTTAAATTAGAATATTATCCAATTAATAATACAATTTTATTATAATACTAATTTACTAATTAATAATACTAAGTGCAAC
>CM042187.1:3190903-3212438 GCA_023539305.1 Ilex asprella | reverse complement strand
TAAGAGACAGCATTTATAATTTGTCTTCATCCCCTCTTTTCCTTTTGAATTGTAAATGAATAGGCATAGCAATCGGCAATCGACTAAAAAGTTGGAGTTCCAGGTTTGCCAACGTGGCAATTGTAGTAAACTTCTGTTTGGCTGTCACTGTGTAGCTTAGTGAGTAGTTCACTAGGGTAAGTGAATTGAGACATGACGTGGAAAATTACTAAAATTGTTTTTCAAAGAATCATGTTGCTTGCAGGAAAATTTTGAGGAAATCTGTATCTTTCCTTGACGTTGGAGAGTTTCAAAGAAACATTATCCTATTAATGTTTCTACTAAGTTGATGTAGGACCTACGTGCTTCACTCTTTGTCCTACATTCCTACATTGGGCTATATTTTGTAGAACTTTAGAAAATCTGATGCTGGAAAAGGCATTAGGAATTGTTGTGTTGGAGCCATCACAATAGTGTAAGGTTAGGAAAACTTATAAAGAATTTTGCAAGGTAGAGGGATAGTACAGGGGTCTGTGGATGGAAGAGGGTTGGAACTGGCGTGATCTTTAGAGTGTTTGGCTGCATTTTTTTTTTGCACAGTAAATTTACTGACAGCAGAGTGACATAACAGAAAAAATGTTCTGCGTGAATCTTGTTGCACAAATAACATTTTACCATTAAGTTTTTTTTTTCCTCCTGATGCTTATTCTTAGCTTCACTTCCATTGGTATTGCATCTTGCGATTTTTATGCTTACTTAGACTTGTCTCTTCCAGAAAAGTATTGAGGACAAACTTGGAAAATTGAAGCTGGAAATGGGTAATATCAAAGAAGAAATTGCTCGTAGTACACCTGAACTTGATGAGGTACTTTTGGAATCATTCTCTTAGCCTGCTTTATTGGAGTATTTATTATACCTACCACTGACTTGGGTGGGTTTATTCTGTTTACAGTTGAAAGATGTCATTGCTGAGAGGACCTCAAAGATCTTGTCGATTGAGAAGAAGATCAATGATATTGTTGACCGAATCTACAAGAAATTCAGCGAATCTGTTGGGGTGAAAAACATCCGTGAGTATGAGGAAAACCAGCTCAAGGCTGCACAACAGATGGCTGAGCAGAGGGTTAGCTTGAGTGGTCAGCAGTCAAAGCTGAAATATCAGTACGTTTACTTTTATTTAATTCATTTGCTTTGGGTGTAGGTTATAAGAATTTTGCTTTTCCTTTTAGTGTTGGTGATGAACTTGAGTGAGATATGTTGATAGAGAAACTGTGTAATCACTCACAATTCTTTAATTAAAATGCCCAGATTAGAAAACATTCGACCACATCATTTGCTTAGTTTTTCTTTATCAGATTGGAGTATGAGGAGAAGCGGGATATGGAATCACGAATCACAAAGCTGGAGTCATCACTCCATTTCTTGAAAAATTCTTTGAAAGAGGTCGAGAAGAAAGAGATTGAAATCAAGTCAGAAATGGAGAAAGCTACGGATGAAATTGATCACTGGAAGAAGGAAGTACGGGGTATGTTTTAAGTTATACCTGTTATGCAGACCCAAAAGTGTTTAACAATAGTTTAATGTCTTATGGTAATCTTCCCCCCGAGTTGATAATGGGTTATGATATATGTTCCTGATATCTTTATTTGCTTACGCAAACCAAAGATTATGGCATAAAAATGTCATATTCTATTTAATCCAGGAGTTGTATGAAATGCTGTCTTAGACTGGTTATAACAGTTCACATGTGATGCTTAGTGTGGAATGTGTTACATTTTGCATATTTAGTTAACTGCTGTCTTAAAGTGCTATCTCCCATGCCATATAGTGATGGGCCAATATTTAACATTATTAAACAACATAGTAATTTTTTTAAATCCAAGCAGCTAAGGTTTGTATCCATTGTGAGTAGATGAACCAATAAATGGTGCCGTGGCCTAGTGGCAAAAAAGGGGCTGCTAATATACCAAAAAGGGTGGGATGGGAATGATAGGAATTTTGGGGGGGGGGGACGAGAGTTTGAATACCACTATGGGGTAAATGATGCACTTTGTTTCATCTCTAACAATAAAAAAATATTAAATCAAGAAATATCAACAATTTTATGGACTTGTCTCCCCATCCCCTCCCTTCAAAAAAAAAAAAAAAAATCCCACAAAAAAGCACCACCACACCCCTAGCCCAAAAATAATGTTATCACTTGTTGACTGTGAGTACGAGGTTGTGAAACATGGCTTGAAACTGTTGAATATCAACCTCTAAAAGTGGTACTTTCAGTGAAGGAGGGAACGATTATGTTTTCAACTCTAGTTCTTAGATATGAACACTCTAGGGATGACATTAATCGTTTTATTCAAATAGTGCAATGATGTGGTAGAATACTCCTTTCATTTTCCCTTGTGGTTTTTGCTAGGAATATTAATAGATCAATACAGTGGTGCTGGCAGTGGATTTTGCAACTCTGTTTGGTGTAATAGCTTGATATTTTTTCTTGTTTACTAAATCCTGTATGGTATAGCTCCCAACATTGAAGCTAAAAGTTATCTTAGGGCACACACAAAGTGGGAATGGTGCCTTATCCCTTTCTTTAAGAAAGGATGGCAATCAAGTCGTGTCTTACCATTTCGGTTCTTGTTATATAGGATTTTGTTATTTTGGATTGTGTCATGTTTATGTCATATCCTGGTTGACAAATATAACTTGTGAACTGAACTCTAAGACTGGAACCCACTTTTCTCTTAACTAAGTCCACCACCAAGGATCGAAATATCGTTTTGAAGTACTGTTTCGGTCAGCTAAAAAACGAAAACGTTTCAAAAACGCAATGGAAACGTAGAAAAAAATATGAAAATACATAGAAACATGTAGAAATACAAATACAATTCATTTATTTATAAAGATACGCTAAATAATTGATTAATTTGACATATTTATTGTTTAACATCCATTTATATAAGAATAAATTTAAATTGGAGAGAATAAAATGTTTGATATGAGGCGAAAATCATTTAAATTAAAATATTATCCAATTAATAATACAATTTTATTATAATACTAATTTATTAATTTATAATACTAAGTGCAACATATTATTATAATACTAATTTGTGCAGCATATTATTATAATAATAATTTATTAATTTAAATTGTGTCTTCAAATTAATAAATAATAATATTTTATTAATATTAAAATCATTGTCTACACTATGATTAAAACACATAAATATTTAATTCTAGATATTTAACACAATGCTGTTTCGTCGAAACGGTCCGACACAGTGACGTTTCAGCTGAAATTTTGGAATTTAACCCATCTTTTGTGTCGGTGTGTTGAAATTTCAAAACGTTTCGACACAACATTTTGATCCTTGTCCACCACACACCAGTTCTTGTAAAAAAAAAAAATCTACTTGATCTGCACCTTTGCAAAACCAAATTAAACACCATTTAATTCTACGATGATTTGTAATTGACAAATGAAAAGAAATATAAAAATATCAGGCCTTTGCTTGATGCAATGTCAGTGAAATGGTTTTATTGTCACAAAATCGATTTATTTATGACTGATACTAACCCAACCCTTTAGTATTTGTTTGAACGGGTTGTATCATTTTCGGGGTTGTGTTATTGGTCATGTTGAAGATAACCACCCTTAGCTTTAAGTGCCTTTGGAGCTTCATTCAGCTGTTGATCAGGTGCAAATGATGATTGTGCCTCCTGCATTTTATTTTAAATAATTCATTGAAAGTAATTGAATTTCTGATCCATCAACCTTCCTTCTACTCTTCATGCTAGTAGTTTACGGAGGCAGGATTATGGAACTGAGAACTTAAGCTGCTGGCGGCTTCAAAACACCTTCACATTGTTTGCCGAAGTGACCAAATAGATTGATGGTTGTATTTAAATAATTGGAATCTCATGCACGTTTTTTTCTTTTGTGGAAATTACAGCTGTATTTTAATTACATTTTGCAGTAGGATTATATTGCCATTGCTATTATTCTATTATAGCTCTGCATATCGTGAACTCGTGTGATGCCAGCTAATGGTTTTCTAACTTCTCTTTTTGTAGACTGGAAGTCCAAGTCAGAAGAGTGTGAGAAGGATATACAGGAATGGAAGAGAAAGATTTCTGCTGCTACAACTAACATAAGCAAACATATTCGTCAAATAAAATCAAAGGTTAGTTTTAATTGTAAGCTTTTTCTACTCAAAGATATTTGTGAACCAGCAGCTGTTGGATTGATTGTTGGACAACCATCAATGTGTGGAATCTTTGGATTTACAGGAGACACAAATTGAGCAGCTGAATTTCCGGAAGCAAGAGATATTGGAGAAGTGCGAGCTAGAGCACATAAGCCTTCCCACTATCTCTGACCCAATGGATACTGGATCGTCAATGCCTGGCCCAGTTTTTGACTTCAGCAAACTGAGTAGATCACATCAACAGAGTGTGAGACCCTCTGAACGCGAGAAGCTTGAGGTGGAGTTCACTCAAAAAATTAGTGCCATAATGTCAGAAATTGAAAGAACAGCTCCAAATTTGAAGGCCTTGGATCAATATGAGGCTCTGCAGGAGAAGGAAAGAATTGCAAGTGAAGACTTCGAGAAGGCCAGATCTGAAGAGAAAAAAATAGCTGATGCTTATAATAGACTGAAGCAGAGAAGGTACTAATTAATTCATCCCTACAGTAAGCCTTCTTGTAGGTAATAACTCAAGCTGGAACTGCATTTTGTCATAAGGCATTTTCATATATAACAGTAGAAAAAATAAAAGGGGCAACAAATAGAGTCCACAAGGAAAAGCCTACATAGAAGAAACATAACAGCTACTACAGAGAGGAGCTTGTATTGGGCTGATAGCCGTCAACTTGTCCACAATTTAGGTAGTGATTAAGCTGGCAAGACACATTGTTAGATCCCTTAAAAGGAAAAAAAGTGTTTTGAACTGCTGTAGAACATATGTTAGTTCAGTATTCACTTTTTTTTGGTCATGTTTTTGTATCAAATGCCTTACGTATATAATAAATGATGCCACCGAAGGATTTACAAGGTACATTCGAAGACATTTTCACATCCTGCTGGCAAAAGCCAGCGATATGATGATCTTTTCTCTTCTCTGCCCTGTGGCGGGTTTCTCTCTCTCTCGTGGAGGGGGCCTATAGTTTTTAAACTAGCATATTTTTAAAGTGATCAACCACAAATCTAGGCACCCTAATTAAGGTCCATCCTAAATAATGGCTCGATCTGGGTTTTTGATAGCCTAACAGGTTTCTGCAAAGGGGCTTTTTTTTTTTATCGTTTTTAAAAGATGATGAAAGTTCTTTGCTGGATGGTAGAAAATCAATATGGGTGCTTTCTTGAGTGGTTTCTATGCGTAGATGTGGGGCTTCGTCTCGGAGGCCTCCCATTTTAAGTAGGCAAAAGATAAGGCACTTATATTATTTACCTTTTGTTTTGAGGAAATATTGGGATTTGAAGGTTAGCTTTGGCAAGTTTGGGATGTTTCTTGTTGGAATGTGAGTTATTGTTCAGGGATGCGAGTTACGATCCTTTGATGTCATAATATTTATTTTCTATCTTTCCCTAAAAAAAAAAGAAACAAAATGAAAAACACTGGCTCTCAGTGTTTGTTTGGCTCTCTAAAGTAAGTTTTCTACTATGAGATGCAAAAAATAGGCTCCTGCTTTCGTGCCTTTTTAAGATAATCAGGCCTTTACCCTCGAAATTTACTGCAAAATTATGCAAGCTATAGGACAAGGACACTATCTTGATATTTTTTGTTCCTGCAGCACTTTGGTATTTCATGTGTATGCAATATCATTGCAGAATGTTGAGTTTACATTGCGTTGATTTCAGGTACGAACTATTTATGGAAGCTTTCAACCATATCTCTGGCAATATTGACAAAATTTATAAACAACTCACAAAGAGCAATACACACCCGCTGGGTGGGACAGCATATTTGAACTTAGAGAATGAGGATGAGCCATTTTTACATGGCATCAAATACACTGCTATGCCCCCTACGAAGCGCTTCCGTGACATGGAACAGCTATCAGGTGGGGAGAAGACTGTTGCCGCACTCGCACTACTCTTCTCCATCCACAGGTACATATGACCAGATAAATCAAACGGTTTCTTGTGTTTTCTTAAGAATCTTTCTTCCCCATTTGTTACTTATCATCTTATAGAGCAATGCTATTTGGACCTACTTGGGGATCTAATGTGAGGATCTATAATTCATTGTGGTACATGGATTAGCTGTGGGTCCCAACAGTGAATGTAATCCACAACCAATCCAGACCTCAATGTATTGAATTAGATTCTCAAATTAAGATCATGTAGCATTATTGATGTTTGTATGTCTATTGATAAAGTGCACCGATAGTGGACTTCATTCAATATTTGTTTTTTTTTTTCCTTGAGTGGGGTGGGTTGTTGGGTGGAAGGGTGTTGTGCTTCTTGTGGTGAGGGGTGTTTCGGTTTCACCATGCATTCATAGTCTTTATGGTGATGTAACTAGTCACCATGACCTGTAGTCTTTTTAGAGATGTAAGCACACAATAGGCTTTTGCATTTATAAGCAAGTACGGTCATGTTTACTCAGTTATCTGGTCATCTGAAATGTTGCAATTTATGTTTCAAGAACTAATGGTTTTTTGCACACTTTGATGGAAAATTTCAGTTATAGGCCTTCACCATTTTTCATATTGGATGAAGTGGATGCTGCATTAGATAATTTGAATGTTGCCAAGGTAGCTGGATTTATCCGATCAAAATCATGTGGAGGTGCCCGGATTAATCAGGATCCTGAGGCTGGAAGTGGTTTCCAGAGTATTGTGATCTCACTCAAGGATAGTTTTTACGACAAGGCTGAAGCTTTGGTTGGGGTTTACAGGGATTCTGATAGAAGGTGAGATTCCTCCATCAGTAAATGTAACTTGATATTTTTTTGCTGCTCTTTTTCCTGGTATAAACTCGTTGCGGTCCAGCACCTCAACAACATAAGCATATACATTCTTCTTGTTTTTCCAGCTGCTCAAGAACTTTGACGTTTGATCTCACCAAATATCGCGACTCATGACCACACCAAATACCGCGGCCCATGGACTTTGGTGTCAGGTTGCAGTGGCTTCTAACTGTTTGTGATGTCGTAATCAAGTCTACTGTATATATGGGTCTATAATTTTACTCACCAGTTGGCCTGTGGATAGTTCTCAGGCTTGTAAAAATGGTAGGTGTTAGATTTAGTTCCATTTACCCACAATGGTGTTCATTACAATGGTACCCAAGCACCTGTGTGATGTCCAGTGTTTATGTGGGTCTATGTTTTTAGTTCTGTCTCTCTCTATCTCTCTCCAAATAATGTAGTCCATGACTTGATCAAGTAGAGAATATTGCATGCATGATATGTTGACAATTGGTTTGGTTATGTTGCGGTTGGATTCCTTTTTTCATCATTCGAATTCATTAAAACGTACGAAACGAAGCTTGGACTGTGAATAGATTTATGCCTGGACCTTTTTTGATTCAATTATGTTGACCTAAACATATTTCCTTTCCCACAGAAGATAGATGTAAGGGGCACTGATTAAAGTGAAATACTTTTGTGCATTTAACCTACTGATGGGTCATTTTTGCTCGCACCCCTGCTTTCATTTGGGAACAATAAATCATTTGTTCAATCTAGGCTGAGTGTTCAACCGCTTGGAGTAAAGTTCAATTTTAGATTAAGAAAGGAATGAGACATTGATCAAAGACGGTTATGGGCTTTGTTTTGAGCTTGGGCTCGGCCCCGCCCAGCCCCAAGAAAAAGAAAGCCCAACTCTAGGGTTTCGTTTGGTTGCGGAAGTCGCTGGGCAGCCATCGCATAAAGGCTTTAAACCGAAGAAGGCAAAATCTCTGGCTGTTGAAGTTGCATTTGTTCTGCGACCCAAGCAAACAATACTGGGCCTCTTTGGAATTGATTTTTTTTGAATGCGAAATAGAGATTTAAAAAATAAAATGAAAGAGTGAGAGTTAAAAAAATTCTTGGAATAGTGTTTTTGAAAAAATGACTTTTCAGTTTTCAGTTTTTTTTTTTTAGTGTTGATGAAAGTTGTTTTTCTCAAAAAAAAAAAAAAAAAAAGCGACCCAATAAACTCAAGTTTAAATGGGCTAAGCTTTTCTTCCTCTGAAACAAAAAAAAAATTAAAGTTTTAAATCAATTTCAAATAGTCCCATGATCATGTGATCAACAAACCTCCATATTACGTCATTATTATCGGTATAATCTGCTGTAAAAATATTTGCCTGTGTTTTAACGGGTAATTTCTTCTTTTTTGTCACGAAGATCTTAAGCGCACACAATTCTCTGTTAAAAATGTGTATCGATTAAATTTAAATTTTATATAATCAATACGACTCAAACTTAAAATATTATATACAACTCTTATATTTAGTTTGAGTATATGAACTAAGAAGATCTCCAATCATAACTCAATTTTTTACTTAAATTTGATATAAATAACTCTAATGGACAAATTTAAATTTAAAGAAGGAGAAATTCAAATTTAAATGAGGATAAATTCAAATTTAAAAGAAAATAAATATGACTATTGGATCTTCAAAAGATGGTTAAATTAAATCTCACAATTATAGATTTGAGTAAGAATTTAAGTCTCCCTTAATTTGAGTAAAAAACGAGTCTCTTTTAATTTGGTATAAATTTGAATCAAATTTAAATTTAAATTTAACTCAGGATTGAAAGTGTTCTAACGTGGATTGATAAGATATGATTTCTAGTCGGATCGGAACGAGGCATAGATGGCATCGAAGTAAATAATGGGCTGGACCAAGGCCTTGTACTTATCACCCACTCAACAACTGGACGATAGAAAAGCAAAGTCGAAGCCCTAGCGATCCGTTTGGTTGCAGGAGGCAGGGGACATCCATCGCATTAATGCTTCAATCCTATAGCAGAACTAATCTGTTCGTGATAAACTATCCGGAGACCCAAACAAACCCTAAAGACTAAACATTCCAATTCAAGTTAGGGCAGTGAGAGAGAGAGAGAGAGAGTCCCCTTTCCCAAGTCTTTCCTTCTTCGTAAGGAGGTCTAAACAGACACCAAAATAGACACAGCCCCAGAACAAAGTCTACTTCTTTTATTTCTTGGTAAAAAAGACTCAAAAAATTTCCCCAGAAAGTGACACCACCTCTGAAGATGGCTAGCAGAAAGCTGGTCCGTGACTTGCTTCTCTCCAAGCGTCCCGTTTATGGTCAGATGTTGAGACCTCCTCCATTGGTCTGTCCCTTTGATTTTGTTGTTCTTTTTTTTTCTATACCTTTGAAGAGTCAAAACACTATTACATATAGATGTGTAGATACTAAGAGTTGTATATTTGGAGGTATCTGTGGTTTTTTTTTTTATTTTTTATTATTGACTCATTGGTTTTTGTGATTCTTTTGGGTAGGTTTCAGCTTCAGGTGCAAGAATGAGATTGTTTCCAGCAAACGGGTATGTGGGTAGTCGTCAATTTAGTGTCTTTAATGAGCTTTCCAAGCAGGTTAAAGGCGAAGTGAACAGGTATTTCGCTATAACTGTTAGGTTTTGGAAGAAAGTTCTTTTGTTTTAAAATTTGAAATACGTGTTGTTTTTAGTTTTGAAATCTGGAAAGATGGGTTCTCTTGTTTTGATATTAAAGGTGGATTGTGAGAATACACCTTAGATGTCCCCTTGCACTTCTAGTGAGTAGGAAAGAGGGGTACAGTTGAGTGAGACTGTGAACAACATTTTATAATGCTGAAGTTTTTCTGATCACATGGAGGCTTGATTATTGAAACCTGAACTTATCTTTGTTCAGTAGCCGGTGTGCCTTTCCCATGCTTTCTTGGAAAGGATTTCTTCAGTTTTTTGTTATTGCTCATTCCCCCCCTTTCTAAAGTTTAAATTTGGGTTATTAAGGCATGTGTCTAATGCCCCTTCAATTTGGCAGTCACCATTTATTATGTAGAATTTATCACCATCTTACTTCTTCTTGAATTTGTAGTCAAATTTATCTCATGAAATGGGACCATTAGGGTATGTTATACTTCACCGTATCATTCTGTGAGCCTGTTTAAGTTTCATCCCTATGGCTTCATTCAAGATGATAAATTTTTGTGCTGAATTTCTATGAACCGTGTTGGGGGACACTGTTCTACTTATTTTCTCATATATTCTTGTTCTCTCGAGTTCAGAAATCCAGAATTCCAACAGTCTGTCAAGGAACTGAAGGAAAAAGCGGAAGATCTGAAAGGGGTTAAAGAAGACCTGAAAGTTAGGTAACTTTATACTCACACATTTATGTGTTCCTTAATTACTGCTTTAATATGTTTATAGGCTGAGACATACTGTTGTATGTCAAGGCTGGGCAGATAATAATGGAAGACCCTGAGATGGTGAACTGGCGAATGCAGAACAAAGCAGACAACTGAGCAGCTGTACAAGCATGTTGATGGTGCGTGGACAGAAGCTGAAGCCACGGCGAAAAAGGTCTGATGGGAATTTATCTTTCATAGCACTCGAATTGAATGTATGAAGTTTTGTATTTATTGATGAACAAAACATTATTGCTTAAGTGCCGCCAAAAAGAACTAGTGCTTCTTTTTGTTTCCCCTTCCTCTCGTCTTTATTCTTTCTGTTTTTTTTTTCATTTATGTTTCCTGCACTTTTTGGAGTGCAGATGTTTGGCAGTTATGTAGCTTATTTTGCCTGTCCTTTAGTGCCACAGTTTGTATGACATCTTCTAGTAGCCCTTGTTTGGTAGCCAAGAGTTAGTCTAGTTACACTTTAGTTATGTTATGTCAGGTTTAGGATAAATTGTTCTTGTTAATATGTTCTCATGTAGGTTTATGCCAATGTGGAGGAAAAAATTTCAGCTGCGACAGACGAGGTGATTGCTATTCTACATATTATTTGCTCATTAGGAATGTATTGCCGAAATAATCCATGAGAATGTAATGATTAATTTATTGCATGGTCCGTGGTTAGGTCAAAGGAACTTTTGGGATGGGGAAGCAAGAATCTTCAGGGTCATCTGGTAATTCAGCTAATCATGATTTTAATATGAAAGATGGAAGCAAGTCCGCATTTGGAGAAGAAAAGCAGCAGCAATATGGGCCTGGTGAAACTGCAGAAACAATATTTGGCAAGGTCAAGTCTAGTGTTTTTTCCATTTCTCCAAAGGTTACACTAGCTTTCCAGAAATTAAAGGAAGCAAAGCCTGTTGACTTGGCAAAGAAGGGCTATTACATTGTCAAGGATGAGCTGAGCGGCAACCCACATAAGAGAAAGCACCTTGAATATACAACATCTTCCGCCGGCCCCTCATCTCGAGGTGAGAGGAGTACTAGAACTGATGTTGTCGTCTTGCCATCAAAGCAGTCTCGATGGAGTAAGAAGTGGGAGGCATTCAAAGAAAAGGTAGTTAATAGTTGGCATGGATTCTTTGTGGATTGTCATTGGAAAGCAATTGTTTTTCTTGTATGTCTTTCAATTGAATTAGATTGTTCTGTGTCCCAGATGCAAGGTCATCCTGTATTTAAGCGCGTCAGTGGTTTAAGTGAACCTGTTGTGATGAAGAGCCGGGAGGTATATCACGAACCAAAATCATAAAAATAAATATTCTCATTTTGCAGTCGTATATTTACTTTTTTCTTTCAATTTTCCTCATTCATACAAGGTGTATACTTTGAACATGAGCACATGGTAATTGGCATAAGATAGCTGTTAAAATTCTCAGTTGTATATACTAGCAAATGATCAAGACGAAAGAGATCTAATGTCAACTGATATTTGCTTGTTTGAAAAGATGTTTATACATGCAAGTCTATCAGTTTCCACACAAGAATTTGCTGATCCACCCCAGGTATAATTAGTTGATAAACTTGCAACCTAAAGTTTGTTGGACACTTCATCGGATAACGAGTTGATCTCTCTCTCTCTCTCCCCACACCAGGCTTCCAATCTGAAGACCATCACCACCTGAACTGTTCTCTAACATATTCATCACACAAATCCAACACCACCTTCTACAGCATTTATACCACCATTGCTTGCCCCATTCAAAACTCACAACCTTGACACTGTTATGAGATCTGGCCGATGCAACTCCAACTGATTCATTGCCGAGCAAGAAACAGTTCCTTAAAACGAAGTACATATTGTGTACAAGATAGCCATTAAACCTTGAGTACAAACCATGTCGATAATAGATCTCAGATGGCTTTGTGGGATCTTATTTTTTTGGGTGTACGTCAAGGCATTGGTTTAAACCAGAAGTGCAAATTATTAGAGTTTTGAACAAGGGATTATCTTTGTTTTACATGTCAAAATGTACATGATCTGCTTATTTCAGCTAACGCATTAAGTTATGTAGAATAGACGTAAATCAAAATCAGATCATAAATTTCTAGAGTGTCTCATCCTCAAGTTCTCTTGATGAAATGCTAGGAAGCACGGATACGGATATGGGACACGGATACGATACGATACGGATACGGCGATACAACAAAATTTAAAAAATTAGGATACGGGTATAGCTAGGATACGCCTATAATAAAATATATTTTAAATTTTACTATTATTTAACAACTTAAAAATTAAAAAAAAATTATAATTCTTTAACATTAGTAAGTAAAATTAAAAATTTTTACCATGAAAAGGATGTAATATCGTTTCATTATGATATGTTCATAAAATAAGCATGACAAATTAAAGGAATCATAACAACATTTAATTAGTTGGTTTTACAAGTATTTATTTTTAAAAAGTATGGTGTAAGTAACTCATTTTTTTTTATACTCTCTTAACATATAATAAATAATACTTAAAAAAAACTCGTATCTTCAAAATCAGATAAAATTTTATTGATATTTTATATTGTATGTGAACTTCAAAGAAAAGATATAGCTTAAAATTAAAAATTATGTATCTTGTTTCATGCTTAGAAGTATCCGTGAAGTATCCACATATTTTATTAATTATCGGATATGGATGATATGTATCCGATACGTATTATCGAATATCTGACGAGTATCGTATCCGATACGGTATCTGATACAGATACGTCGACCTTGACGAAGTATCCGTGCTTCATAGATGAAATGACAAAGGGTGGTTGGGGCCGTTAAACATAGTTGGATTTAACTTTGTACAGTCAGCCCAGATCATAGTTATCATGTGGGATATTTGTTGTCAATAATAGATTGTAGTTTCTGGAAGATAAGTATGTCAGGTTTTCCAAGGGGAAGAATTGCTCACAGTACCGAAAATTGATTTCTTATGATGGTGGCAGTCTTTTGTCCAGTACAACAAGACACTTGATTCCTGTGTAGTGTCAAAAGATTATATCCTCGTAAGAGTGATATGTTCTTGTGTGATAAAGTTGAGTGTTTGATTTCACATTTGTCTTCTCTATATGATGGATAATTTGGTTACTAATTTCTTTTGTTCCCCCTTTTGAAGTTTGTGTCCTAATTGCTGTCTGGACTGGAATTTGTAGTTCAAAGAAGACGTGCAGGAGATGTGGGACACTAGTGATCATCCAGTTGTTCACAAAATTCAGGAGTATGTTACCTTGCATGTGTTTTGCATATGGTGGACTGGGGTTTTTAATATGCTTCTGAGAGTGATAATTTGGCCACCTTCTATGTGACAGTATCAATGAAAATGTCTTTGGAGAAACAGCTGCTGCAATGTCATTCAAGGAAATACGTCAGCGAGATCCGTATGATGCCTCCTGTGACATTTTATTAGATTTTTTTTTGTTATATTTTTGAACAACCTATTAACTAATTCACATAATACAAAACTTGTATGGGTTTTAGATCTTTTTCGTTACCAGAATTTGTGGCTGAGGTCCAAGAAGTGATCAGGCCAGTCCTCACTGCTTACTTCAAGGTAAGTTTACATAGAACCAGAAAATTTTTCTTACCTTTGCATCCCAAAAAGAAAAGAAAAGAAAGCCCACTACTTCACCCCATCTTAAACACCTCCTGTTGACATCTTCTGAAAAGAGACCAATATATTAGCATTGGAGCTTCATTTCTCCATCAAATAACGTGTGTTATCACTGTGTTCCACTCTCTACAGGGAGATATTGAAGTTTTGAAGAAGTATTGTAGTTCTCAAGTGATTGAGCGGTGTAAGGCAGAGCACAAGGCTTATGAAAGCCAGGGCATCTTTTTTGATAACAAGGTAAGACAGCACAAGTCCTAAGCTTAGCTTTTCGTTTTTTTTGCCCCTTCCATTTAAGTAATGCTTGTCTGTAATGCAAGTGAATAAATTCTGCATTTACATTCCAACAAAAATGAGAGGCGACAAAGATTGAAAGGAGTTATATCATCAAACATAAATAAAACGTAACATACCATTTGCATTTTTAGATGGTAATAATGTATGCTAAAATATGTACATCATTAAGGATCATGGGGAATACTAACTTAAAAGATTGGGTTTGCATTCCCATTGATCCATGTGCATATTTTGTTATCTGATGTATATCTCTGGACTCTGTGCATTATTAGAAATTGGTTAGCCTCCAATCCTTGCTATCATGGTAGGACCAGTTATCCTTTTTGAACTGTCTAAAACAGCATGTAGTTTAAGGAACCCATAACCTCATCTACTAGATGGTTGTCAATTTCAAATGTTATCTAACGATTCTAACCAACCGTTGTTTTGCAAACCGTTGTTTTGCGTTTCATGATAGGAAATAATAAACAGTAGTGATTCTATTTGACCTTCCTCAGCGGTCTGTGGGGGCGGGAACATTGTGCACTGGGGTGCCCTTTTGTCTAATTATTTACCTTTGACATACACCCATTGTGGCCAGCTGATTATTTGCTGTTTTGATTTATTGTGCCATATATCAGGATTGTGACTTGATTTTAAGGATATTCTTGCCTTATATTATGCATGTTCACATTTAGAGCTAATGTTTTATATTTTTTGTTTGCCTTTTTTTTCTATAGCTCTAAAAGTGCCACCAATTATATAAAGTTTTAGTTTGTTCTGTTGTACTGCCTCCTCCCCTTCCTCCTGCTCCTCCTTTTTCACCATCTTCTTCTCCTCATCTCTCATATGTGCTTTTGATATTCCTACTTGAGGTAATGAAATTGTTGGAAAGTTTCCTATCATTCTATTACTTTCATTTGAAGCAATTCATATGACAAGGGTCAGAGGGTTTGAGGCAATGGTTCCTGATTTGTGGATCAATGTGTGATGTTGTACAAGTATGGATATGGGTATGGATACGATACTTGCACCAGATACATGGGGTACTTTGTTTAGGGTTGTGGTTAGTTTTGCAACTCTTATTCATATCTCTTTCACTATTATGCAAACATAGTCAATCAACATTTATTTTTATGATCAGTGTTCCAAAGTGAACTATAATCCTAAACAGTGTACGACACAGAAATAAAGTGCTATTATAATATTATTACAGTGGGAAGTGTTATAATTTGTAATGGGGAATTTGGGCAATCTAGGTCGCATATAAAACCCGTGGTCATGCGACCTTGGATTGTGGGAAAACATGGGGTACCTCAGGACGCCGGTTAGTTTAGGCCATCTTTCAAGAATATTATAAATTTAGGAAGTTGAATATTTTGAGAAACAATGTGAATGTGACTTATTCTACCCCGTAATGCAGATTTTACATATATCTGAAGTTGAAGTAAGAGAGACAAAAATGATGGGGGACTCTGCCATAATCATAGTTGTGGTAGGCATTTCTTTTGTATTGAATTGTCAACATTTTTCACTATATTGTATATTTTGCTTTAGAAGCAAAAGCGTATATTGATGGCCCTTTTGTGGGGTACTTTTACAGTTCCAAACACAACAGGTCTACTGTGTGCGTGATAGACTTGGCTCGATAAAAGAGGGGGGCAAGGTAAATGCTAGACCTATTTTAACTTTTGCAGTTCTACTGCCTGCCTTGTTTTGCATGTAGTATATATCTGCGAAATGAATTTTGAAGCTACTTTATTATTCTATTCTTTTCTTCTTTTTGGTGGTGAGAGAAGCTATGTTTGTTTTCAAAACCAAAAATTGTTTTCATTGCTATCTCTAGTTCATGTGAAAAATTAATTAGTTCTCTGATCTAGAAAGTATTTCTCTGAACAGCTGGAGTTACAGGCTTAAGTCCCTATTCAGAAGTATTATTTTGCCTCTAAAGTCTAGGATTACATGACTTTAGTTTCTTATTACAACCCATGACTTTTGAACTCTTTGCTCAAAGTTTTGGTGGAATATAAACTTCCGTTCTTGTCAGCACAATCTTAGGAAATGATTACATGTAGAATGATGTCTGTTTTTCATGTGTCTAATGATAAAGAGACCCAAAATGCAATCTCATGTATTTCCCTCAATTACCATTTTGCCATGGATATTCAGCTCTTGTCCATACACTATACAAGTTCTTGTGTCTTGCTGAGAAATGAAATGTGCTAAGATCCAAAGTTAAATCCTTGCCTTTCTACATGATGCAAAACAAAGGTGCAGTATTTGGTGTAGAAGATGCATGGTGAGTTGGATTAGGTTGAATTAAGTTGCCCTTTTTCTTACTCTGGAATAATGTTAAGGCAGAATCATGAATTTAGATTATTATATTTTGCTATCTTGCATACACACAAAAAAAAAAAAACCCAAAAAAATGCATTTCCTCGCTATGATTTGGAAGCATATGCCCACCCTCCTGTCCTAATTCTGTGGAATAAATTGGAACATATTAGGGGGCTCAGTAAAAAAACTACCATGACCTCAATTTTTTTTTAAAAAAAAATTCAATGTATACTATGACCTTGTTCTTATACAACAAAGAACTAGTTTTTTTTTCCATTAATATTTCATTTTTTTTCACTCGCCTCACATGAAGAAAGTTAGTTCAATACTCTTAGAATCCTGAAGCATACATTATTTCTAACATGTATATACTATTTGTGGAGCCATTTGTACAACAATATACTATCTTATGCTTGGCTAAACTTGTTGCTTAATCAGGATACCATCCACACAGTGTACTATGCTTGGGCTATGCAACAAGTGGATAGAGAAGAACTTGGAGAAGACGTTCCTCATGCAATATGGAGGCTTCTAGAAGTGCAACAATTTGGTGTCCAGGCGCTTATATAATTATGCATTTCCCCTTCAGCATCTTCATTCTTCATTATGTTGATGATGGATGTTGAGTCAGACAAAATCTTCTCTGGGTTTTGTTTTTGTGCCAGGGGGAAATTTTACACAATTAATGTTTATTTGTTTCCGTTGAATAAGAAATTGACTATTATTGAAAATTATTCGTATACGAGGGAAGGACTGTTGGTCAAAATTTTGCTTCAATACAGGATGAGGGTTAGGAAAAGTGAACTAGAAGTCTAGAATGTTATGCTTCCTGTTTTAAATTGGTAATTTTTCTTTTGGGCTACAATCTGTTACATCACTTGTTTAGAAGGTGTTAACTGTTTTTTTCTTTCCATGTGCTTTAGGGTGACATTTGATATACTACATTATAATGATACTCTTCCCAAGTTTTCACATCAAATTTCTCATCGGGAATGAGATGGTGCGTCACCTCCATTTTGTGTTAATGGGATCTACTTAGTTGATGGTAAATGTTTTATGTAACAATGTGGTGTATAAATTTGGTAGGGGTGGCATTGTTGTACATTCAACTACCGTTGTTCCAATTCAAAGAGAATGGTTAACCTGCCTTTACAACGTGTTTGTTGGACTTTAAGCTTCTTTAGGTTGTCTTATCTGGATTTTGTTATTGTTTGCTTGCGTATTGTGGATGTGATGTTCGAAAGCACTGTCCTGGTTTAGTATGAACAAAGTAACTTCGTTGTCTTGTTTTATCTGGATTTTGTTATTTTTTAGGTTGTTTTATCATAGACTGGGAATGAGGCTTGCTTAACAGTTTGTAGATATCGAATTCAGGCTTTAGACTTGGAATATCTAATCTCTTGTCTGGTTTGAATCTCAGATATCTTGATTAGGAGGTGAAGCCTCTGTCATTTCCGGTTGAATTCTAACAATTTTGTGAATTATGTGACTTCTTGCTGGTTTCCAACTTCATTTTCTCAGGGGAAAAGTTACTTGTCATCATAAATAATGAGCAGGAAACTAGCCACCTTCATGCAGTCACATAAGAAAAACCAAACAATTATCGATGACTTTACCACACCAGAGGTCATGTGAGTAAATGAAAACTTGGAAAACCTGAACACCAGAAGGATAAACAAACGTAGAGGCCAGATTTTATTTCGATAATATAGGGGACCTCACTCATACATATTATTCTCTGCATCAAGCTTACAAAAACTCGAGTTTTCTGTTACTTAGAACTACATTCTTCTTGTTCCAACTGTTGTAGTAGTAGTTGGGATACATAATACAAAGCTCATTTACTGGGACCTCCTTTGTGGAGATAGTAGTAAGGTTTGGCTTCCACTGTTCAGCTTCAAGTTCTGAGCTTCATCTGGGGATACTTGGTACGAATTGGTAATGACTTGAAGGGGCATGGCCCTCATAACTGAAGTGTAACCGGAAAGAGGGCTATTCATGGGTAAGCTATTTGTCTTGAATGCCACCCATTTGAAGCCATTGCTTCCTGCCTTAGCTGTTGCTGCAAAGTACTGGGGTATCACAAACATATCCCCTTGTTTCACCCTCTCGTTCATCACTGTCTCGCCACTGTTTCCGACAATCTCTACTTGGGCATCGCCTCTGTTCACGTAGACGACTGTGTGGGCTTTTATTGACCATTGTGGTGAGTACAACGCATCCGGGAAGAGGTGGCCGCTGTTTGCGCTCATGTCTAAGTATTCAAGGATGGGAAGTTTGTGCTGATTGACAATGTTTAATCTTCCGGCTTGCCTAGAGTAAATATCAGCTTCTGTTCGCCTGTTAAGGGTTGTGCGTACCTTCATTGAACACAAAGTTTCTTCCATGCCATTTGATGCTTCGGACTCCGACTCTCCTTGCCCAGCTTCATCAGGTTTAATCATGCTCAACCCTTCTGGGACATTTACGATGAGTCCCCTGTCATTCTCTTGCTGCATTTTCTTCGCAAGTTCTCTAGGAATGTTAAGGGCCTCGGCCAACAATTCCTCGTCGAAGCCACGGAAGATGTTTTCGAATGTCTGCTTGCCTTGCTCTTGGCGCAGTTGTTGCTGCCCTCCCTTTGGTAGTCCACCAGCTAGGTAAAATGCCTATTTACCAGACAGCAAATGATCACTAGTTAGCTTACCCAAACATATAGCATAAGTGGTATGAATGATACTACTACGGTGATGACATTTTAGTTGTATATGCAAGGGCCAAAAGTTATTTTTAATTCGTAAAACAAACAATCATGAAATCACCCTATGTCTCTGGTCAAGCTGGTTGGCAGGGCTGTTGAGGTCGTTGACAGCGATGCCAACAAGGTCTTCATCGCCATCATTGTAGCACCAGTGGGCTGCACCGGCTGGAATGGCCACGATGTCTCCTCGGCGAACACGTAGCACCCTCTGGTGCTGATCTCTTCTGCTTCTCCCTTCTCTTTCTCCTTCTTGTCCCTCACGATCATCCCTGGATTTCTGCGAATGGTATGTCTCTGGGCATCCTGCCCTGCTTATCCCTACATAGCCTTCACCTGCATTTGTTTCCAAATTCCAGAGAATGTTAGAAAGGTAGTGTGTGGAGTTCTACATGTCCAATAGTATTATCCGGATCTAAATCCCACTTAAAAATTTAAAGAGTGTTCAAGTTTGTATTGATTATTTGCTCGAGCTCAGATACTGATCATTGTAATCCGAACTAGTTTAGAACATTTTCGAGACACAAGAACGACTAACTTCTAGGAGTATAAAATTTGTTGGATCAGCTCTCTGTCTCTGTCTCTGTCTCTTACCTTGTTGAATGTACACAAGGCGGGGAGAAGGAAGGAAGTGAGGCAAATGGAGGGCATTGGGCTGAATGGTGATCTTCAATGGCGCAACTCCGGCACACTGGAACTGGTCCTCATTCTCGTCCCACAGCTCGGCGACACCACCCTCTGATTCAATGCGCTGAGATGGCTGGCTTGCAGATATTCGTTGAATACGGCATTGCCGGGCCTCCCTCATTTGGGTGGATTGTTGCCCGATTGCTACGGACAGGAGCAGAGAGAGGGAGAGAATAAAAAACAGCTTAGTAGCCATGGTTTAGCTTACTAGTATTTGATGAAATGGTTGAGCCACAAAGCCTCAATATATAGTGTAGAGTGGGTTGGAAAGTAGTGGCCGTGTAGCAATGGAGTCTCTGTTTTCTTTTGCATGGAGGGTGGTGTCGTCGTGTTCATCAATATGCGCCACCTTGCAGTGGTAGTTTGCTATGTGCTTGTTATAGCATCTTGTACGTGGTGGTGCAACAAGCGTTCTCGCTAACACCTGCAAAATACCTATTATTTGGTGAAAGTATCGATGGTTAGTAAATCAGTAATGCTATATTGAGCAAATTTTGGGATCAAATTTTGAGTCTAAATGACATGACAATATATTATTTGAAGTTTTTATTGGGACCCAAATAATATGACACCAAAAAAAAAGTCCAACTTAGCTGTCATGTCATTTGAGTTTCAAATTTGATCAGTGTAGCATTATTTTTTGATGGTGCTTTTCGTCGCTTATGAATAATGATAGGATGTGACTGGTAGTGGAAATAGTGGATCTAAGCAGTGAGGCCTCCTTAATTGATAATCGAATACTCAAAGGGATTAAGGGGAATGTAAACAGCAAGAACTATAGTGGTTCACCGGCCCTGGAGCTCGGCTAGTCCACTCTTCAATGGAGACTCTTGTTCCTTTTTCTTTATTGATCGCTGGAATGCTTATTCAATACAGTAAGAAAAACAATTAGGATCTTGTCGTGGCTCTATGGCCTCTAGGGTTGTCTCTCGGGTCCTCCTCCTCAATGGAGACCCCGTCTAATATTTATAGTCAGATCCCTATCTCTAAGGGATGCCTGGCGAGATTTCCTCCCTTTCCTTGTGGGATTTCCCTTTTAATTAGGAGAGGATCTTGATTGATTGAGATTTCATGCCTTGCTTATCGTTTCCTACTGTTTTGGGAATGCTTGCTATTGGCCAGTCGTTCATTCCATATTTCTTCCATCACCTTGCCTGGACTGAGCTCTGGGTCGGCTCCTTTTAGCTCAGGGTTGCTTATCCGACCTCCCTTCGGGGATGACCTCTTTGGTCTGAGCTCATATTCTTTATATTTTTTCTGGTATCATCAGTTGCCCCCCAGCCCTTGCCTTAGGCGAGCCTGGGCGAGGGCTGAGCTGTTTTTGACCAAATTAAACTCGCACGTGGGGGGACTTTGGCTTGCCTGTGTGTGGCATTTTTTTTTTTTGACGGTTCCAGGCAATCATGAATCCCTCGATCCTCGCGCGCGTTTCAGTTCGTGTTCCCCAGCCTTTAAATGCTCGAACGGCTAAAAAAAAACTTTCTCACTGTTCATCTTCTCTGTCCGTTCTCTGATTTCCTTTCCTCTACACGATTT
>CM042187.1:3159375-3185876 GCA_023539305.1 Ilex asprella | reverse complement strand
AGTATTGGTTTCAGGTTTTGTCGTAGGTAGAAGAAGATCAAATCCAAAAATTATAGAAAGCTTCTATTTAATTTTAAAGAACTTTATTTTGACACCTATAGTCTACCAAACTTAATTTAACCACTATTTTACTTGGTAAGTTGGAAGAATAAAATTTTGAAAAATTTATGGCACTCTCGAAAATTTGTTTTTTAAAAAAAATTATATTTTGACCCTAAAAGTTTCAAAAATTATGATTTTGACCCCTAAACTTTAAATTTTTTTCCTAAATAGCCTAGAATACTTCCATACCCTATTACCTCTTTTTAGAAAGAATATTTATATATAAAATATATATTAAGTATATATCAATGGGTAGGAAGTATAAAAATTAAATATAGAATCGCGAAACGATGAAATTAGGAATATAGATTGATTGTTATATGTTATTTTGGATTAGGTGGTGATTGCATCGAGGTTGAGAAAAAATGATTTGAATTGGATTTTGGGAAATCAAGGTGAGTAGTTTACTACTTCTTTTGGGAGAATTTTTTATATTAAATGTGTGAATACGTGCGTGTGAATTTTTTATATATATGATATATGTGTTGATATTTGGAGTTGCAATTAGATGTTTACAATTGTGAATTATTATACTTGTGGACTTTGAAAAAACTTGGGAAATAATTTTATATCACTAATTTGGTGATGAAAGGGAATTTTTGTGTGCGTTGTTACTAAAACGACAGTTTTGGTGTGTGTTGAAATCATGTGTTATGAGACGGAGACTGAGTTATTAGGTCTAAGTGGTAACGAGATTTTATACTAGCGTGATCGGTATATGGATGTGCACATAGGGGCCAGTCATCAGGCTAGTGATGACAAGAGACGGGGGGCCAGTTACCAGGCTAGTGGTAACAAACATGATTTGACAAATGTATTTGGAACTGAATATGTGTGTGAGTGTTTTGAGTTCTAAATGTTTTTTTTTTCATTTATAAAGTTATTTGTGAAAATAAGTGGGTATTTTGAGTTATAAATGTCTTTTTATTTATAAAGTTATTTGTGATCGTGAGATCATTTGGTTTATGTGATTATGTGGGAGGGATTGAAGTACAATTTGTTGTACTTATGTATATATCAATTTTTTTTTTTGTATATAAACTGTACGATTTATTTTCATACTTCATTAGAGGTGGTTGCTATTCACGGGCCACTGTGTTCACCCAAATATTTAACATTTTTCAAGAGAGGATCAGAGTGAAGAGTAAGTCCGAAGATATATAAGGGATTAGAGAACTTGGCGATTTATTTTACTGTAAGTCTACAAGAATAAATGTCTTTGGTAGTTTTAAGACAAGTATTTAATTATTTTGGAAACAGTGTTGCTTATATTTGTAGTAATGAACCTTACAGTTTGGTTATTATTTTACATGAATGTATTAATGATGTTGGTGATGTTTAGTTTATTTCTTTGATATTCATTAAGTCGGTGAAATAAATCACTTTATTATTTATCTTCCGTTGTATTTTTGTATTTATTATGCACAAAATTAGTTGGTTAAGGTCTTGGTTGCCAGTCCGTTGCCCACCCCATGTGATCCAAGGTGGGGGTGTGACATCTGTACTCAGCGACAAAATTTATTTTGTACACAGCGAGAGGTTCCATTTTTCTCTTAATGAAAGTTCTGAGTATCGGTTAAATATATTTTTTTATTTGTTATAATTAATTGTTTGCTAAATTTTCTAATTAGTTAAAATCCACTCTCAAATTAATAATTACATTGAATTAAGTTTAAATCCAAATAACCCTCTGCTTTTGTAAATTCTCTCCCTTCTTCTTAGGGATGGTAATGGACCGAAGCAGGGGCATGGTATAGTCTCCATTCCTGTACCTGTTTAAAAAAACTTTGTTCATCCCTGGTTCACTCCTATTAACGGGTATAATTTTTATCCTCATCTTTGTCCGCAAATAAATTCGTAATCCTCACCCCGGTCCACCTTACCTGCCCCAGTCCAAACCAACATAATACAAAATTCTAAATAAATTTAATATTCTAAACAATTCAACATAATTATTAAATATTATAACATAATTAAAAATTTATCAACTACAATATAATCCAACATAATATAATTAAAACTTTGTCTACAACATAATCCAACATAATATAATATAAAACTTGTCTCACATGTAAATCCAACACAACATCATGCAACATAACATAATGTAACATAACATAATCCAACATAAAAACACAAAGATTTACATTTTTACAAGTAAAAAAATATGAAAAAATAATAAAATAATAAAAAAATTTTAAAAAAATTATTTAATAATGTGTAAATTTTGTATTTACATCAACATGTATATAATAATAATAATAATAATAAAGGGTAAAACGAGACTGGGGTGTGTAACTGTCTTCATCCTCGTATAAATTTATACATTTATTATTGTATATGTTTATCATTCAATACATATAATTTATCTCAATTCAAACGGGGCGGGTTTCAACGTGGTCCACTGTCATCCCTACTTCTTCGTCTCTTTCTCTTCGTCTTCTCTTTTTGCTAATCTCCATAAGCACACCCACTCAGTCTCTGTCATTCTGTCACTCTCATCTATTACTCGCACACACACATTCTAAGGGCTTGTTTGGTATGTTTTTTAGGAGGAGTTTGGATTGGATTGTCCAAATTCTTCTAAACCTAAAGATGAGATTCAAAGATGGTTTGAGGGGGTTAATGTTGTCCATACTCATGTTTGGTATGTA
This sequence comes from Ilex asprella, assembly GCA_023539305.1. NCBI lineage: Eukaryota > Viridiplantae > Streptophyta > Magnoliopsida > Aquifoliales > Aquifoliaceae > Ilex > Ilex asprella. The sequence goes on along the minus strand of CM042187.1, from coordinate 3,183,120 downwards.
CAGGGATATATGATTATTACGATAATATATTTGTATATAAATGACTATTTTACTTCTTAACCAATTTAATCCAAACATTGATATCAATATATGGGAATATAAATATTATTTAAATGTGAAATTTTCAAACCCACATATAAAATCCACCTCTCATGGGTTTCATGACGCCGGACTTCAAACCCTAGGCCTGCCAATAGTCATTGAAGACGGCATTGCCGCGCCTCCCTAAGTTGGGTCGATTGTTGCCCGCTTCCCACTGATACAAGAAGAGAGAGGGAGAGAACCAAAAGCTGCTTAGTGGCCATGGTTTAGCCTTCTTGTAGGTGATGAAATGGCTTGAGCCCTAGAGCCAAATATATGGTGAACAGAGTTTTGGAAAATAGTGGAATGGAGTTTGTTTTCTTTTGTATGAAGGGGAGTGTCGTTATGTCCATTGATATGCGCCACCTTGCAGTGGTGGTTGTTGGTTACAGCATCTTTTACGTGGTGCTAACAGCTCTGCAATGTACCCACCACTTGGCCAACGTCTCTTCGAAAATCATGAAAGTTGTTTGTAGCTGTGGCTGGGTTTAGCCATTCACTACTCACTAAGGCTTGGAAATGGACCTTTCTTTGTGGGTAGGTTTGGTGTAAGAATCAAAATGTGGTTTTAGTACATAATTTTGGTGAGCTTGAAAACGGAAATAATATCGAAACCAAGAAAAAGTTTGAAAATTTGTTTTCGAAACAACCGAAATATAGGTCGAAACACACCGAAACATATCAATGATTCATTTCGATCGTTTTGACCATTTTTAAATAAAATATAATTCCTTGGTCAAACAAATCTGGGCTTGAACTTGCAGATTTGTAATGTGAAAGTGTGTTCAACCAACCTTTGTTCAATCGTATTCGGTGTTTATAGATGATCCTGAGCTATCAGTCTAGTGCAGCTCATTGGGTGGCAAAGGGCAGACTTAGTTGCTACCGGAGGACTGGGTCTCATCTTACTATCCGATTGTAACCTCATTTCTGATTAGTCATATGGAATTTATGCAACCGTTCAAAAAACTTTGGTTGGACTTCGGAACCTTACCCATGTAACCACTTATTCTTTTGCTTGGGAAGTTATTATGGCATTGGTGTTGAGGGGGCTGGTTGAAGACAGGAAGTAATTGAAGTCTACGGTTTGTCGTTCTAGTCGGATTGTCACCGATTAGATGGTAGGGTCGAACCAAGTGTATTAAGTTGATAATGCGGCGGGTTTGCTGACCCAATAGATGTGTAGTGGAAAATGGGTGGAGTATTGTTTTTTTTTAGTCTTGGAATGAATTTTGACTGGTGGGCATGGGCTCTACTTAATTTCTAAGCAACTACAGAATCTTACGAGTTGGGAATTTGAAAAGCCAATGCAACTCGCGTCACAAGTAGTACACCAAGTTGGCATGATGAACTTCCATATCCTTTTGTTAGTGTATCTTGCAAACTAATATGAGACCCATCCTCAAGGCTTTTGTGCTTGGATTGTTTCTTTTTGCCAAAGACCACTCCATTTAAAGGCCCTGAATTCAAATTCACCGTGAGGGACAGGTCATGGAGCCTATCAAATCTATTTTCTAAGATCAACCTACAGAAGGCCCGTTTTCAGTAATTTATTGTAGTCTTGGTATAGCAAGCCAGGTAGGTCCGAACCCAAACCAGGTTTGCGTATACGAATATGAGAACGAGAAAGCAGGTCATCAAGAGTCCCCATAGTTATCCTCACATATTCAACTAGAAATGGAGAGTCATATCAAACATGGTTTCTGCTCCTTTGCGTCAAATATTCAGCGTAATAACTAGGTAGCTTAACTACACTAACTGAATATAATAAGAAGTTTTACACAATGAATCCAACTCGCCATTCTATAAAGTAACATTCCCATGCTCTCTTCCTCCACAGCAGTACTACTGAGCAAACTACGATCTGATCTCTTCCCTCTCTCTCTCTCTCTCATGTCTTGGTTGAACTTGAGGCAGCTTTTGCCGGCTAGAAAGGTATGGAAGGTCTGCACCACAAAGCTCCAAAGGAACCTGAATAAGCTTAACAGATCCAAAATCATCAAGAAACCAAAGAACCCGATCAACAATACAAGAAAAACAGTTTTCTGGCCTTTCACATCCCGTAAATCCCAACTTAGACGTCAAATAGGTACCTTCCAACCAGCCCATACACTTGGCTACCACCATCGCGGTTATCTCCTCCAAAAGAGATCTAAGCCTGTATACATCGATCAGCTTTTTGTAGAACCTGTACCAGTGGTGAAGGAAACCACAGCAAGCAAAGCGGCTTTAGAGAATTGTTCGACAAGTGCAAATAAAATTGAGCTCATTAATCAGCAAATTGCAGAGAAAGGAACGATCGAGGAAGATGATAATATTGAAAAGAACCGTTCAGCAGATGAATTATGGGAATCATTGATGTTGGCATCACCACAAATGCATGGAATCAACGAGAGAGCAGACGAGTTTATTGCTAGATTCCGAGTAGAGATGCAGCTTCAGGAGACGTTGAACCGTCACTTGTAGTTCAAGGCAGTTGCTCCTTTCTTATGATATTGTCATATATTTCTTTTTTCTGTTTGATGTAAGTTTGAGCTTAGATGCTAGAATATAAGAAAGGAATGTTTGATAATGTACAGTAAAATCTTTGTACAGTGTATATTTTTTCTTGTTGCCCAAGGGGGGAGGAAGCTGACAGTCAACTCAGTGCAGCAAGTCCTTCATTGGATCATCATGGTGCTTTTTCTTCATCCTGTAAGCCTCCATCTCCTCAGGAGTAACCTGCAAAAGACAAGCAGATGGTTATAAACGGCACAAGAACAACTACACCATAGTCTGCCAGTCAAAATTTGGCATAAAATATTGATGATGAGGGAAAAGCAGACAAACCTCATCATTGTACTTGACATTGTATTTGCGTTTCCTCTCATCTCTCTCTTCTCTCTTCCGTTCATCCTCCTGTTCAGACCAAACAAACAGAATCAATACTATGCCATATTACAAGATGTTAAAAACAGATACACTATGACAACATATCTGACAGAGAACATGCCTCGAAAGTAAGCCTAAGTCAACCCCGTATCTATTGATCGTATATCTGATCTTCTAATTGAAAAAAATAATGACCTCGCTATAAGGTCTATATTTTTTCCTAAGGTTCCTTTTTCAAGCATCAATACAGCCAATTAACAGAGACGCAGCTTCAATCTGAGCAAGTTTTGAAGTGAAAGATCATTACTAACTAAAACCAACACCTCCCCAAACTTGCTACTAAAGAAAAATGTGCATCGAGAGAGGAGGAATAGGGGAAGAAGAGGAAAGGGGGGGGTAGGAATGGAACGGTACAAGAAGAAAAAGAATGACAAAGTACAACTCATATATACCTTTTTCAATGCTTCAGCCAATTTTCTCTGGTCTAGAACCAAATCGTCGGGTACATCAGTTCCCCAGGTAGCAAGCTTCTTCTGCTCAGTTGACAAAGGCATATCTGCTTTTGTAATAACTTTGTCAGACCCAAATATAATGCAGATATATTATCACTTTATGTTAAGAGGCAGATAGAAATGTCACTGTATAATCAATAACATAATGAAGTTCAATCAACAAGATTGTCAATTAATAAACATACTGACAAACCAATCAATGGGAAATTAACAGGAATATAACAATATCAGCCTCATACAGCCATTAAGTACCAAACAACCACTTGGACTTCAACTGGATATCAGCAAGTGCTGAATAAAGATATTAGTGGAAAGAATTAGCCGTGCCATGTTAAGAGCATAATATTGGCAAAACCCATCAAAGAAAAAAACTCCATGTAGTTCAAAATATAGACTCACTGATGAAAGTCATGTTCAAAGAGCTTATATCAAGAAGTTAATTTTGTTTATGTCAGACTGTAAACAGAATGTGCACGAAATTCATTACAAAAAAAGTTATTTTTTTGATTGATTTTAGACATTTAACCGACATTCTGTCTGTTCAGCTAATGTTGTGCGGCTTTGGCCCTACATTAGCTGGGTGCGTCCAGCAGGCTAAATCCCTATCGATTTTAATTCATCACTCTGAATGTTACAAGTTTCTGTTCACTTTTTGGGAATATTTTTCACCTCTCTGATATTCTAGTGTTGTGTATCCATGTTTCGGGACCACAACTAAATCGATCTTCAATTTAAAAAATTTCAGCTGATTAAGTTTAAGTCTAAAAAAGTCGTATTTGATACAGAGAGCACAAACCTTCAGTAGCCTCTTTACGAGCAATATTAGCCTTCATAAGATCAGCTGCAGCTTCGGCAGCTTCAATTCCAGCACTACCGGTACAATAGCTGTTTCGAATTGTTTGTTTGCAGCATTTATAACCCCATTGATGATCCTTCCACCATGAACCCCAGACACTTGTGTGATTGTTAGTGTACACATCTTCTTCGTACTTGCTCCTAGGAAGGGATGTCTCCTGCATAAAGCAATACATTCAGAACGTAAGCTATCTAGATAAACAACAAGAATAACTGCAGAAAAATTAATAACATATCATTTTCTCATATTTGATTTGAAGGCATATCCCAGAAATCCTCAAAAGATCCCATAAGACTTTTCTATCTGTATGTGTGTGTGTGTTTGAGAGAGAGAGAGAGAGAGAGTCCTAAGCTAAAGCAAGTGCCAATGTCATGTTTGGAAAATTGTTTAGAAAACTATGGTTTCATCTCTTAAGCATTCAGGTGAAAGGTATCTGTTGTTTCGTCTTATGAGGGTAAGCCCCAACTAAGTAAATTTGGGAGTGTTATGCAGATGCACAAAATTTTAATTCTCATGACTATTCATTCAGGTAACACGTATCTGCTAGTTTTTCAAACAGACTAGAAGATAACATGTTCCATCAAAATTTTTGGTTGTTTTCTTCCAGAGAAGTGAATCATTTGGAAAAGTAAAATATTTACCTGGCCCTTTACAATCCGACCAGCACGGTCATATTCAACCTCTCTTTCACTTTGTCCCAGTAAAAGCTCTTTTGGAAGAGCTTCTTCAGTAGCTGCATTGCCATACTTCTCCATAATAGTATCCTTTGTGTGGGACTTCAATTTCTCTTTATTGATCTTGTAATTTTTATAAAGCAATTCAGCTTGTGATGGAGCTGCTTGCATGTGAACATCGTGTCCCTTCTCAAATGCTTCCCAAGCATGGATGTTAAGCTGCTTGAACTCTAAAGCTTGACCACTTACTCTGTTATCATTATCTCCCTGTAATAGTGAAGGAAATAAATCAGCATCCCAAATCTAATTTAAATAACTACGCAATTGAACCACACAATGTAATGGAAAGTTTGTGTATACTCACTGTATAGAACTTCTCGTTTGGATCCATATCAGGAAGAGGATCCTCACGCATGGACCGTGTTTTGGGATCATAGTGTGCAGAGTTGACATCAAGATTTAGAAGGTATTTTGCTGTATCCTCTCGAATACGCAAGTTCCTGACAAAAAAGGAAAAAGGAAGATATAACAACTGATTTTTCAAACATACAAAACACAATTGAGAGGGTAACTCTGCTAGACCAAAAGCACTTCCATGGAAGACTGCTTGATCATCAATATTTTCAAAAATACCACACTATCCCCTCCCTCCCCTACCCTGTAGCCCTAAGTATATTTTTGAACAAATTAAACATGTAGAGATGAGAAGACGACAAAAACTCACCTAACAGTCCCAGTACTTCCACCACCAGTTGTGCGAACACGCTTCTCAACCTTCGCAAAGTCCATCTGTTTGCTCTCATCAACTTTGGCTTCATCTACTTTAAGATCATCCTCGTTGTCTTCGTCGTCACTGACCCCATCTTCTCCATTTTGGTTACTGTTTTTCTCCTCTAACTTCTTAAGCTGTTGTTCTTTCAAGTATTTCCTTCTAGCTTCGTCCCTTGCTTCATACCTTTCAATCACATGGACATAGGTTGCTGCATCATAGCCATTCCAACGGTCACGTTTTCCATCATAATCCAGCTCAAAGCTCTCTACCTTCTCATCCGGTGCAATGCTCTTGTTTGTCCACTTTGCACCCATTTTGCGGGGTCTTTCCATGCATGACTTTGCATTGTGTGACATCGCTCCACAGCTATAGCAAAGCACATAAGAAGCTTAATCATAAGTAGTCATAAAAGTTTTTTCCATATGCTGAGTGCATTTCAACAATGTCAAACTCATATATTCAATTTCCAAGGAAAATTATAATAAAGTCAAAACGCATATAGTAAAACACATTTCCATATATTGACTTGGCTTGGTTTGGTTTGGCTGCACCAAAGCAGTAGCAAGAGGTCCGATTTTGATCTTCCTAAAAGGACAACACGAGACAAAGACACAGACCCACATGGGGGCTTGCAGAGAGACATATGTGGGGGGAGGAGAGCAGGCTAGAGAGAGAGAGAGAGAATGTGGCAAATTGCCTAACTAACACAAGGGCCATACAATTATGAAAAGCCAGAAGTATATGCCTTTTTCCCCAAATCGAAATTGCTTTTTCCCCTACTAAGAGACATCACATATGGAATAACCTAAGTTCTTGGATGTAGCAGGTCTCATGATTTGCTTATACAGTTTCAAATGCATTCAATTTTGCATGTATTGCTAGATTCTAAAGCATGCCCCTAGCCACAATAAGTACACTTCATTTTTCATTTTGAGTTGTTGATTCAACATTGTAAAATCATCTCGTCATACTACGTTATAACTAAAACAACCACATAACATTAAAAAAGGTGTTTTGAAGAACAGCCATACAAGTGAGGAGACCATCAAAAAGAGCAAGGAAATTTTCATTTACTTTTCACATGCACCCGGCCTGTACTTGTCAGCATGAAATGTTTTTGCACCTCTGTCATACCATGACTTTGTAAAATTGGGTTCTAGTTTCCATTTCCTTTGATGTTTTAAACTCTGAAAAGCAAAACCAAATCAGAAATTTTCAGGCTCCGGCAATTGTAACAAGTGAAAGTATACCACACAACTTGAAGAACAGAAACGTACCGGTCTCTCTGCATTGAGATACCAAGGTGCAGATGACATATACTGAGGAATATGAGGGTTGATTTCTTTTCCATCCTCATCAACCTCAGCTGGTGCAAGCCCAGCCTTACGCGCTTCTTCCAATTCCATCTGCTTTCGATGGTCCTCCCTAGATTTAAATGCCACTACAATCCCCAAAATGAAAAATAGGTTAATGCTTTGAGGGAAAAAGGAAGACAATATACCAAATCGAGAAATGCAGAAATTATAAAAAATAATGTAGCAGTGAACAACATTTTGATAAGAAGTGAGCCATATAGAGAAGGAAAAATCTGAAATTCATTCTTTCACAAGCATGGCAGACTGGACTCAGTCCAGATAGCTTCAATCACAGAAACTCATATACAACAATATTCGACTGAATTGGTGGTAAGGCTCCGACAAAAGAGGAAAAAATAAAGGGTACTGATAGCTACTTCTCTACTGTCACTCATTTTTCTTTTTTTTTGAGGAAGCAAGCAAGGCTACATCAAGTTATTCCAAACAACTGTGCAGCTAAGATATAGAACTTGTTAAATGGAAATAGTTCCAGTAGGCTTTTAAGTCAAAGTGAGCATTACTTAAAAAATTGCAAACTCCATAACGTTACTACACAGAACAGATTCAAATTTCTCCACCAAACAGCAATGCGAAGTAAAAGTGTGGACTATATGCATGCAAATGCATGTATACGCACTATTCCAAAATTTCATTTAAAAAAATTGCAGTCCATAACATTACCACACAGAACTTATTCAAATTTCTCCACCAGACAGCAAAGCGAAGCAAAAGTGTGGACTGTATGCATGCAAATGCATGTATACGCACCATTCCAAAATTTCATTTTATAAAGCAATCAACAAAAATAATTAAACAGCCCCTAAAATAGGAAGCCCGAAGCCATAGTAGCACAATCTCGATCTCCAAAACCGTTAAATTGAAACAAAATGAAAGAAAGGATCTGTACTCTAATTCAAAACCTAATTCTAATGACACGTTGCTTTCAACACGAAATACCATCATTCCAATCTTAAAGACACATTCTTTTCCAAAGCTAACTCAAGAAACATAACAAAACAATTACACAAAAATTTCCAAAAAACCTATTTTTTGTCAAATCACATAAACTATAATTCCAACACTAAAGAGACATCTTTACCAAATTAAAGATAACTAAAGAAACATAACAAAATTTTCATATGGAAACTTGAAAAAAAATTATCTATTTTTTGTCAAAACGCACGAAACCTCAATGAGGTACGCAGAGACGGATCAAAGAACAGAGCAAGACCAATATAAATTTCGAAGGGATAAAATATTTAGCATATGAATGTAGAATCTTTTCAATGACGAGGATAAAAATTTCGATACCTGACGCAGTCGCCATGATGAACCTTGTCGATGCACAACCCTTGAGAGATAAACAATTATATAGATAGATAGAAAAATAGCGAAATATTTGCAGTAGATATCGACGATCGGAACAGAGAAATCCTGTGAGAAAGACGGGGATAGTCGGAGAGAATTGGAGCTGTGAATCTCGGGCTTTTCTCTTTCCTCTGTAGTTTCAGAGAAGCAACAGATACAGCAAATAATAAACTGGATAAGGCGGTTATTTATAGAGGCTCTTTGACGGAGGCCCAAACCAATTAGCCCAGCCCAAATATCAACAGATTTTTACTCCAAAAACAAAACAATTGAGTAGGCTACAGACCAAATAAATCTCGGGCTTATACATTCATGCCGGCCCTAACTAGAGTAAGCAATTTATGCACCATTGTACAATGTGACATAGGAGTAAATATTCCGTAGTGGTTTTTTTTTTTTTTTAATTCAACGGGGGTATTAGAATTAATTTATGTATATTTCGATTAATTTACACATCGATTTAGTCAAAGGCAGGTCATCCACGTCGAGACTAGGGTGTTCAAAAAAAGATAAATCTCTCATGGTCTAGCCCAAAAAAATTACTAAGATTCGAGTTCAAAATGTCTAAATTTACACTTCATCTTTACTATCATTTAAGCTATTAATTGGGGTAATATTCCATAGTCTATACGATAAGGATACTTTGACCCAAAAAAAAAAAAGAAGACACGATAGTAATACCACAACATAGCAAATTATTTGAAGCAAAAAAATCATCAGGCAACAACGTAATATTAGAAGCAAAACGAGTCATAAGTAAAAGTTTCAAATTAAAAAATTATGATTGATCAAAAAAATTTGAAATTGAGAAAAGAAAAAACAAATATTATAAGTTAAGTTACACTAACTGAGGTTATTTATGATCATCGGCAATAATACTTTATGGTGGATTACAACATTTCATAATTGATAATAATTAATTAATGTTATTTATTAGGGGTGCAACTTGGGCGGATTAACCCGGACGCAACCTGAAAAAAATAGTATTAGAGTTGAGATTTTTAGGGTTAAGGTTAAAAAATTTGAACCCGAATTGAATTTGGGAAAATATCGTATTCACAGGTTTAACCTGAACCCAATCCGAAGTGATGAATCAACAGACCTTTGATCCGATGGTATTCTTTATCTTATGAAGATTTTATTTTCTTGAGTGTAAGGGTTTAAGTCTTCCCTCCCCCTCTCCCTCTTCCCCCCCAAAAAAAGCCCCGAAGTGATGAAATCGGACTCAACCTAAACCTAACTCAGAGTTCAACTAGAAGTCATGTATTATATTTTTATAAACAATATAAAAATAAAATATAAGTATATATTTTATAATTATTATTTTTTAAAAGAGGTGTGAAACATTATTTATATGGTAAATTATACTTTATCCCCTAAACCATTACCCTTATTTCATTTTACACCCTCAACTATAAAATTTCTTACATTATATTTTAAAGTATCAATTTTATTTCATATCACTCCAATAGATAATAACTGTCAATTTTTTTAACAGTAAATGCACATATAAGTGTTTGTACTACCAATAAACAACTACCTATTACACATGTGTAGCTAAAAAATCTAAAAAAATATTCATCCATGACTTTGTCATTTCTAAAATTCAAATTGTCTTTCTCTGGGGGGACCTTTTTTTTTTTTTCCAAGCAGCCCTTGCACTCAAATTTTCTATACAGTACAGAAATTTCTTTTGCCTAATTTATTTATTTTCGTGCATTTAAATCGTGTTAAATTAAATAAACTATCCCCATGAGATGCAACGAATGGACACATACGGCTTTCACGTGTTTGAGTGTTTCACATCTGTCTGAAAATAAAAAAATATTAGCACGATAGTCATTGATTATTATAATTAAAGGTTTGATAACTACAAATCTCCTAAAATCTACTCAAGCCCACCGGCATCTGCTAAAGATGCTTTTTTAAAGTGGATCCCATGCAAAATCAAACTAAATAAAGCCATGGGGTATGCCTTTTGAGAGAGATCTTAACCGAGCTTCCGAATATAGAGGTACTTGTTCAATGCACATAATTAAGGCTGATAATTAAATTGAGGTATTCGAGTTCGGTTTGTTTTAAGTTCGGTTCGGACTCGATTCATTTTTTAAATAAGTCGAGCTTGAACAAATTTGTAGGCTTATTTAGAAAAACGAGTTTAAAAAGTTTCATTTCAAATTCATAAAGTTCGGCTTGTTTATATATAAAATAATCAAATTATTCCGACTCGGTTCGAGTTCATCTCAGTTAGTACTCGACTCTTATCTTAAATAATTTTTTACAAAGTGAGCTCGATAGGTTTGACTTAAGTTCACAAAGCTCAACTCGATTATCAGTCCTACATATAATTATAACTCATTAGTCAAGTTCATAGTGAAAACTCCCAACTTAAACACGACCTAATAATTAATCGTGTCGAAATCTCGTATGATATTAATGTATAATGTCAAAAAATAATATGATTGGGAAAGGTGAAATTTTTTCATGTCCTTTTGTTTTCCCACAAAAGGGTCCTCATATGGAAGGGGAAAAAAAAAGTTGATGTAGACTCCATATCCTCACACAAAGGGTTTCAAGGCATCACCCTGTCCCCACTTTTCACTCGGTGTTATTCACACCACCATGACTAAGAGCATTACAAACAGAATACGTAAAACTTTAAAATAATTAAAATTTATAAATTAAAAACAAAAATTATATTTTAACATAATATGTTCAATTTTTTTTAAATTTTTTTTTGTTATAGTAATACTCTAACTATAAAATATTACTGTAATAACTTGTATAATTATAATTTTTCTCTTTCCTTCTTTCTTTTTTCATTTTTTTTGTCCACTCTTTATTGTTCATGTCATAAATCTGTTGGACTGTGTATTAAAAAAATGAGTAATTAAAATAAAAAATGTGTATTTTTTGATAACTAAAATACAAAACTTTATTGGAGATGCTATAATTTGGAAAACTAAGTTGAATATATCACCTCAAGGTTTTGTGGTATGTGTGGTTGAGTGGATGAAAAAATAAAATGATAGAAAGTAAGAGCAATACACTTTCATTCTTCAAGAGAAAAATCTTTCTTTCCCACCTTTGCGTTTGGTAGGAGGAATAAAAAGTAGGAATTTTTTTTTTGTATTTGTAAGTGTATTTGGTAGGATGAAAAAGTGAAAATATGAAAACAGTGTAGATACAAATTTTATCATTATATATATATAATATTACTGTATACATAATATGTAATAGATAAATATAATATATACATATGTAAATAATATATAAGTAAATAATATACATTTCAACACACATACGTAACTTTTCATCCGTTTTTCCTCCCAATTTTGGAGAGATTAATTTTTGTGAGTTTAAAGGAAAACTAATATATCTATTTTTCTATCTTTCTTTTTTTCCTTCCTTATAAAACATGAGATCCGTTTGTTTAGCGAGAAAATAGTAAAAAATGTAAGAAAGATAAATTTTTTAAAATTTTCATGTGTTTGGTTAGCATAAAATAGAAAATGATGAAAAAAATAATTTTTTTCTACGCTTGAATTTTCCCACAACTAATCATCTTTTCTTTTTCTTGTAAAAAATACAAAACAAATACAAAAAAGTTGTAATCTACAACTAACTTCTCATTTTACCCTTCTTTTTTATCATATTTTACTGATTATTAATTTTAAAAACCCTTGGTATAGATAGATTAACCATATAATTTAACCTAAAGACCTTCATGTTGGTGTTTGTTCTAGAATTAGGTTACAAGCCACTTTTTCTAAGTTTTTTAACTTTTAATTATAATACATATTTTCTTCTTCTTTAAACTTATTTAATATAATTAAAGGGTAATTTAAATAATTAGAAAAAATTTCTTGTAACTTTTATTTTTTAAAACAATAAAATAATTTTTAATTTTTTTTTATATATTAATCAAATACATGTATGAAAATATATTTTATATTATTTTTTTATTTCATTTCACTTTTTATCCTTTTTTTTCTTCTTAATCAAATTAATTCCATTATATTTTATATATATCTCCAACTTTTTATTCTTCCGACTTTTCATTTTTTATCTTACCAAACAAAGCATTAGAGGTCCATTGCCATCCACTCCGCTTTACACATTAAGTAAAAGTAATGTTATTTGGATCGAATTTTTTAATTTAATTTGTTGACTTAATTTATCTTAATCATTCAATGTATTAGATCGACAACTTAAGTTTAAATAGTATTGTTGATTGAATGGAGTCCCAAAGAAAATTTTAAGAGTTATATTCTCAATAACACTATTAAATTATATTATTGTCACATTATTAAATTAATAAATTAAATCAATTTTTTAAATTTTAATGGCATGGTCAAGGTGATATATGTAATTTACTGACTCACTAAAATGAATACGAAACGGATTTACGAATAACTCTATTTTATCATGATAAACTCCTTCGGGTCAATTAGATCCGAGAATTTTATTTTCATGCACCATAAGTGTCAAATCTTAGTACAACATGATTTAAAATGACATGACTTGAAACGAGATTCTTACATTGATGTCCCCATTAAATGCATTTATCTATACTACATGTGCTTCACACAATAGTTTTTTTTGGGTAAATTGACATTTAGTTCACATTTCAAAAATTACACTGGGCTCCCAAATTTTGTCAAATAATTACACTCAGATCCCAAATTTCGTCTAATAATGGATGTTGTTAACAAAAGTAAAAAAAATGACAATAATATTCTCTATTCTGAGGTGAAAAAAAACTCAAGTGAACTAAATTACAAACCAGACCTTAATTAAATGAATTTAACACTTAATTCAAATTAAACTTAACACTTAAAACAAATTTAACACTTAATTAGAATTAAACCTTATAATTTTATCACCAAATTCAATCTTATCACTTAAACTAATAACGTTAATTTATTTTGAATTAACAACTATCTTTATCTAATTTCAATGATTATATTAAATTTATCTTGCCAAAATTATGTTTTAACATTACCACCACCATTTCCCACCCGGCGTCTACTGGCCATAACCACCAACCCCTGTTATCTTACCACCACTTCCATCACACCAGTTTCACCATCTCAACTCCTGAGACTCCCACCCCAGTAACTCCAACCATTACAGCCCCCATTGCCAAACCCTAAACTGAACTTACCTCCTCCAAGGCACAACCAGCACACAGTAAAATCGACAACCCAACTTAGCTATCCGCCCATTTCAGTCATCGGCTTCACACCAGAGGGGTGAGAGAGTTTAATTTTTCTGTAAAACTCGGGAAAAATTATTATTATTATTAAAAATTTTAATTAAATGGGTAAAATAATAATTATATAATCTAGATGACAAAACAGACCTCACCATTAGATTCGTCTCTCGAAATCTATCTAACCAATAAATTTTTGTAAAATTTTGAGACAAGACACGAGCTATAAAGTGATCGGGTGTCGCACGACTAAAATAATTACGATCAGATTTTATTCGTGGAACCCGAAAAATAATTTAAAGTTAGTTCAATAAAAATATATTAAATTTAACACGAGACGAAATTTAATTGATTTGAAATAAAATTAGATCCGTTAAAATTAAACGTGTGACACAATATGAATCAATAATTTAAAAGTATATAAAGTGGAAAACTTTAGTCTTGCAATCATTTTCTTTAGGCAAGTCTCGGCAAAAAGAGAAAAAGAGAAAAAGAAAAGGAAAAAAATAAAAGAAAAAAAAAAGAAGAGAAGAAAAAAAAAAGTTGGACCTTCTTCCTTCATTTTCAGGTCTACGAAAATTTAGCCGTTTAATTGCATTGCACCAAGAATTAAAGTTGTTATACGCAACGAGAGCTATGCAATCACACCAAAGATCGTATTTTTCTCCAAAAATATCGAGTATAAAAATTTAAGCCTAAGACTTGGGAAGATGAATTTGAGTTTTTTTTTGAGTCTACCATGTGGGCTCAAGCTACGAGAGGTAGGGTTTTTCCTAATTAAATATAATTTCAACCTAAAATATGACATATGAAATGAGTAGGTTAAGGATGTATATCACATGTTAGGTCTTGACTAGTGCACCTAATGCGTCAAATATATGATTTATAGTTAGCTTTGTAATTAATAAAATTATTTTATGATTAACTTGGTGTAAGTTAATGGTAGTGGTTTAAAGTATGTTAATTGAACATTAGCATGACTTAATGTTATAATGACATATCAAGTCTAATAAAATTATTAGCTTGTTATGTGATTATGAAATAATATGTATTTTAAATGATTATTTAGCATCTGATTATTGTGATGGACTTGTGCTTATATTTATAGAATTAATAAATATGTTGTCATATTGAAAGTAATAAACATGTTGTTATGTAAATTGATTGTGCCCTCTAGGTGTTTGTTTAATTGCTTAGTTGAATATACAAGTATGTTAATTGAGTTGGTTATCTTACATAACATGCTTAAGATTGTGTTGAAAATGTCATTATATTGCATTTATTATGTAATGAACATTGTAAATGGTATCAAAGACAATTATACATTGTATTGCATTATGTGTGGGTTTCACTACATTCATGGGCACTGACATGGGTGAAAGTTTGTGCATAGTGTGAAATCAATCACCACATAGGTGGTTGATCATGGGCTCGAAAAAGTCTCACTAAGGTTCGACTGAGTAGCACGAGAAATTAAATGGATAAATGTGTCAGAGATAGCAAGAAGGGATAGATTTTCCATCGGGTGCAAGACCCGCTTACTTGATTTATACACTTTCCGGCGATGCAATTCCAAAAAAGTGTAACGGCGTATACGGAGTCGCATGTGGGATGTCCTGAAGATTCGTTGATGGTGTGGTGTCCCATTGATGTAATACCATAAATCATCTTCTTACAAAGACACAAGAAAATGAATTAATTAGTCATTGAGTGTGCATAACACAAATGACAGGGAGCTTGGAATGCCTGGATATATACGCATGACATTGTATGTGTTGTTGGAGCTCGGGATGGGGTTCGGTGTTGGTATTACTTGCGTGAGTTTCATCTCATGGCATGACATGATTTATGACATTTGTTCATTATAGACATATTTGAATGAATGTATGAAATGATTGTTACATGTGACATTTCATATGCATTTCGGTTGAGAGAAATTCTCTATAGGAATTACCCTATTAAGCGTTGATTCACCCTTTATGGGTACATTTTTCAGGCATTGGTTAGGCATCCACCGAAGGCGAGGCCATGGGCCCGCTTTGACAACAGAGTCGGTCTGTGACTCTTATTTTGACTTTGTAGTCCTTGTTTATATTTACTTTTGACATTGTATAATTTTTGTAGCAAAAACTTGTTTATATTTAAAAGACATGTATATGAGATTCTTTTAAGACATTTATTCTTTTATGAATGAATGTACGCAGTGATGATGATTAGGGTGGTAACCGATACTACACAATTAAGTAAGGATAAACGGACATATTGAACCTCAGATGGGTTAATATTGTATGATTGTATATGTTGCGTTTTGGTTAGAACTCTTTGTACAAATGAGACTCTGTCATAATTTTGTTAAGTTATAGATCCCGATAAATGAGGCATAACGACGTGGTATTGAATTACATTGAATCCACAGGTATTCCACGGTTGATGGGCGATCAACCGGGTAATTACAGACACCCGAATTTTAGGGTGTCACATTTTCAGACCTAAGATCGATTTTAGAAGTGTTCGATTTTCTATAGAGTCTAATTTTTCAATTTTGAGATCTTTTTATTGATCTAGTTCTTTAGTTTTTTCAGATTTGAGTTCTCTAATGGTCTTAGAGAGAGAGAGAGAGAGAGAAAGAAAGAGAGAAAGAGAGATTTTAGAATTTTTAGATCTAAATTTCAGCCACCACTTCCTACCACCAAACCTCCATTACCCACACCCTTTTCACCATCTATTAGTCTAGTTACAGACCTCAGGTGGCAGAGGGTGCAATGGGGTGGGGTGTGACCGAGGAGCAACAACGTAGGGGAGTTGGTAGGGGATGGTGGTTAGGTGCAATGAGATGGTCTGCGTGTTGGAAGAGAGAAGGGAACAGGGGTTGGTGGTTTGATTTGTGTGGGGTAGTGAAGGGGATGGACGATGGAGGAAGAAGATGATTAGAGTTAGGGGGCTGGGGTTTTTGAGTGGTTTGGAGGTTTGGATTTTTTTAAATTTATTTATTTTAACTTAGTCAAATAGAGAGGTGAGTTGGATAGATTGGATATGGGCATTGGTTAATCTCAATGACATACAAGAATAAAAAAAGTCTTTTTAAGAAAATTGCTAACGTTTGTTAGACAAAAGGGGCATGACTATCACACGTGTTCAAATGTCGAAAGGTCTAAATGTAATATTTAAAATGTGAGGGAATATCTATATAATAAAACTAAATGTTAATGAGTGTGAATGTAATTTATCGTAGTTTTTTTAATTCACACAATAGTTGAATTACGCAAGTGTTACTGCCCAACAAGCCATCAACGTCAATCTATATGCTTTATGCCTCATGGTTCAATTACAATCCCACCGCATTCTCTATCTTTTCCATTCAACATACTGGTTATCGACAATGAAACATTGTAGTTTTATTGTGTGTATTATAATATATATCTTTTATGATTCTGAGTTTTGTAAGTTCAGTGGTTAGTATTTCATCAAAAAAAAAAAAAACATTATAGTTTGGTCAATGAACAATCAATTCTCTTGTACCCAAGACAAAAAATTCATATTTAATTCAAATTTGTTTTTTCCCGAATTCCGGGCTAACAAGGCATGGAGCATTGCCCCATATTTTGTCCAATAAAAGGATAAAAATTACAATAAAACCTTACAGCCCTAACATTCTGGCAATATCCTAGTAATTTTGGGTAAGTGGGTAAAGCTCTTCTGCCCTTTAGCATAAATACTATTCTTCAACGATATTAATTTATACTTAAAACGACGTCATTTTATGTGTAAAAGGCACTGCCCCTCCGATCTTGAAAAGATATCATCCCAAAAGTCCATGCAATCATGCATGTTTACACCATGAATATACTCATGGTCCATTTCGTGAAGTGGAGAGAATGGAAATTGAAGTAAAAGGTCACCATTTTCTGCCGGAAAATCGCTTGTCACACCGGAATTTTCTGTAGAAAACACATCTGACCAGAAATTTTCGTCCATATCAGGAAAGTTTTCCAGTGTTTTAGTCCACAAACAATCGCCGTTGTTGTCGCCGGCGGAGGTGGTGACCGAGGAGACATCAATACTGGATGAATTTTCTGGGGAATTGGACTGGTCGCCGTGAATTTCCGATCTCTCTTGCTTCAGAAAATTCATGGGCTTTGGTCCTTTTTCCGTGTCTTGCTCGGACTCGAACGTTTCTGTAGTGTTTGATTTGGTTTCTGGGTTGGACTGGTTTTTCTTGAGCCTCTTTTTCAAGTGAGTATGCCACACATTTTTTATTTCGTTGTCGGTACGACCCGGTAATCTTGCTGCTATGGCTGACCATCTGGAAATCAAAGATATGAATAGATTCGTATCAGATAATATATTGCTGTTTGAGAACCAAGTAAACTCTATCTGTCTCTGTGTGTGTATTTTCTCTCGCGCGCGCGTGTGTGTGTGTGTGAGAGAGATAGAGAAGAGCGCGGGGGGGGGGGGGGGTGAATGCACTCTTACATTACATCTCCATTACTCAGTCAAAGTCTCAAAGCTTAAGTTCACTAATATATCAGAGTAATTTGTGTTTTTAAGCCAAATCTTTTTAAAACCCACCTATTTCCTAGAACTTCATGTAGCTTGATAATGGTGTCCTCTTCTTCCTTGCTGAAGTTTCCGCGTTTAATGTCTGGCCGGAGGTAATTAATCCATCGGAGACGACAACTTTTTCCACACCTCAACAAACCTGTGAACAGAAATAAGGAAGCAAAACATATCAGAATCAGAATAAGTTATTTGAACATAAAAATTTGACATAGGTTAACAAATTACGTTAATAAACAACAAAAAACATGAGCTTGTAATCCCAAACAAAAGAAAAAATCATCAACCCAGTTCGAGATTGAAAATTACCAGCATGTTTTGGAAGTGCCCGCCAATTGTCATGGCCATGTTGATTAATGTAATTTATTAGAATTTGATCTTCTTCTCGTGTCCATGGACCTTTCTTCAGTCCCATCTTCTCACAACATGGAGCTCTCACCATTTTTGATCCTCAAAGCTGATATGTATTGCTATATCAACTCTCTCTCTTGATTGTTGACAACCCTAGGAAAGGTTGAAATGGTTTTGAGGAGAGGAATGGCTCATGCCTAAATATGTTGAGAGGTACAAGAGTGGGAGTACAGACAGCCAGTGAAAAATGTGGACCTGGAAAGTTGAGAGAGTCCAAGATGCAAGATGATCACCATTTAGTCTAAAGGCCGCCCGCAATGTCTAGGAAAGGGAGTGCTCTGACGTCAATGTTGATCTGATAGTCAACAACACGTGGGATATAAATGTAATAAAAAAAATATTAGAACACACAATTAATTCAACAATATTGAATTCCGTCGGACATTTCTTACAACCATTCATATGACCTATCAATATAGTTTTTCATATGTTATATTGGTCAAATTTTAGGATCAATTTTAGAGTTAAAATGATATGACGGTTGAGTTGAACTTCTTTATTTGATGTCATATCATTTAGGTCCCAATAAAAATTTCAAATAATATGCTGTCATGTCATTTGAACTTCAAATTTAATGGTCATTAAATCATATTCTCTTATTTACGAGTCTTTCCTTTTCGAATGCTATTTTCTCTAAATCAAGAAATTTTAGCTTGATTTTACAGTGTGAAACTCATGAATCTTTTGATCCAAAAAAAAAAAAAAACTCATGAATCTTAATGTTTTAAGTAAATTCGTTCGTGTCATAGTCAACAACAAAAAATAACAGGAATGGATTTCTTTAAAAGAAACTAAATTTTTTTAACTAATAAAGAATTTACTTCGAGATTGAATTTGATTATCGTGAATCATATATGATAAAAATTTATTTTGTGGTAAAAAAAAAAGAATCTTATCATATAAATTGAATTAGTGATTACTAAAGTTAATCACTGTCATGTCATTAGTTGAAGATTAATTGCAAAAGATGGACACATGCATGTTTCTTCTATCCAGTCAAATGTATTGAAAAAAAATGGGCACGAGCACTAGAATTTTCATTTGTCTAAGAACTGTAGTTTTTTTTTTTTTTTTTAAGGAAATTTAGCTTCTTTGGTTTGAATGAGGTCAAAGAAACAGGGCAGTGCACCTTCGTGATATGCAACAACGCTGCCTTCAGACCTGCAACTTGCAAGTAAAAGAAAGGGTAAATTACACCTACATCCTTTGAACTATCACTTTTTTTCACTTTGCCCTCTCCACTATCAGATTTCTCACAATGTACTTTCAACTATGTGATTAGTTTTACATTACCTCAATTATTAAAGTCTGTTTTATATTTAAAGGAAAGTTATTTTATTTTATCCCTTAAACTATGTAATTTTTTTCACTTTATTCCACTACATCAATGATTTTCGTCCAAAAAGATAATAGACGTTTGTAATTTGGATAATGTGAAATAAAAGTATTAGTTTAAGATGCTATATGAGAAATTTAATAGTTGAAAGGGTAAAACAAAAAAAGAGTGATAGTTCATGGGATGTGAGTGTAATTTACCCTAAAATAAACTCCATTGGCCCTCCGCCTTCTTTGCTTTTCTTGAGTGGGGGGGGGGGGGGGGGGGGCTATAGGATTGTGAAAATAAATCATTAAGTTAACCCATTAAGATAATTCGGATGACAAAACTTTTGTTGTGGATATCTTCAATTCACAAGTTGGAGTTTATATCTAACCTTGATTCTAAAACAAAAAACTCAATAAAAATTAAAAAGATAAGTACGATTTTATGTTTATTTAGTGTCTGATGAGAGTGATTGTGCAAATTTAAATTCACGAGTGGGTTGACTGTAGTACTCACATTCACACTATTTTGGTCAAGATTAAAGGTAAATATTATTTGGCTCTCTAATGTGACATATTATCATACACCTAATATGCACTCTAATGTACTTGATTTACAAACATTGTACCAATATAAAGCGAAATAGTAGTATCTCCACCTTGCAAATATTCAATAGATGATCAAAGTAAAATTTGGCAGGTACCCAAATGATCAAAGTAGAAAAAGTCAAAAAGGGAGGAAAAAAAAAGACATTTGAGATGTGTCTTAAACGAAAAGGAGGTCCAACAGCCATCTTTTAACTATTTGTTTGTTTATTTATTAGTAGTGTAAAATCTATTTTATTGAGAAACCTTTTTTAAAGATTAGACGTTTTAAGACCACATAATTATCACTACTTGAAGCCACCAATATCTAAAGCTTTTTGACTCTTTTAACACGGAGAAATGCTATTGAGATTTAATTTATTGATATAATTTATTGATATAATTTATTGTGACATTTAGATTCACTATAGACCCCATTAAACACTAAGACTTCGTGTTGATCCAATAATTCTTATGAAATCACATCATTATATCAGTAAATTAAATTAAATTTTTAGATCTAAATAATATTATTCTTTAATGCCAAGTTCCAAGTCCAACTTTTAATGAGAGCAATCACGAGTCTAGTGATTAAGTCTGATTTTTATTAATTCAGACATTTTAGGTTTAATATTATTTTTATATTTTTTAATGGTTAACCATTATTATCTCTTCAAGATATGTCTAATTTAATTCAAATCACAATGGTTAATCACTGAACTCAAACGAGTAATTAATATAAACATGAATACCCTGCGACAAAAAAAGAAAGAAAAAAGAGGGACACCTATGACTACCACATATAAAGTAGTGTATCACAGCTTCTCTTATGATCACCGACTTCACCGACATTAGACACTGGCGGAGTCGGAAATGTCGACATACTCTGATCAAAAGATTTACAATTTTTCCCATAAATAAAAAAAGTGATACATTTATATTTTTAACATTATATTTGTTAGGTAAAAATTCATTAAATAGAAAAAAGTCAAAAGTCAAAAATCAGTATACTAATTTATATAAAAAAAAATGGTTGATTATAACGCCAATCATAATCGCTTACAATTGATCCCAATAAATTTTTGTACTTTGCACAATAATTTTATTATCAATGTCATTGAAAAATGTATTTTTTTATATAAATAATCAAGTTGTCTGTTATCCATTGATCACTCATTTGACTACACAATTAAGTTTTCACAACCTTTATTGTTGAGAAATGTTTATTGTTGAAAATTATTTCTCAATAATACCGATGAGTCTTTGGTTCATTGAAATTCTTTAACTTGTAAAAATTTTATTTTCTTGAAGTCAAGGGTTCAAGTTTTTTTTCACTTTCTCGTCTCTTGCCGGAAAAAAAAAATAGTGACAATTATAATTGATAATATAAATGTCAAAGAAACAATTGAGAAAACCGGGAATATATCTTATATTTTTTATTTCTAACTATTTTTTGAGCAAGATGACCATTTGTTAAGGCATCGACCGAATTTGTTTGGCTGTAGCTGCAAATTTCATATGTTTCGCATGAGTTTTTTTTATTGCACGGAGAGTGAGCCCCAATTCAGTAGCATAAACAATATAAATAAGTTTTAAAAAAATTCTAGGGTGGGCCTGTGCCCACCGGCCCTTAGTGCCTCCATAGCCCCCACAGCTTGCAAGGACTTCAACTGCTCATATATGATGTGAGGGTAGGAATCCAAATTTACTGTAAAAAAATTTACAAGTCAATAAGGATTTGGTTTTGGATAAAAAAAATAAGGACTTGGTAAAAGTGTGGGTCTTAGTCTTTTCAAAAAAGTGATACAAAAATGTGTCATGAGAGGGTGGGACTATTTTGCATCGGATAGTCTTGGAGTTGTGTGTGTGCGTATAAGGTCCTCTACTGCTTTCACTTTTAAGTGGAGATTTCAAAGTGGTTATGTGATAAAAAAAATAAGGACTTGATATACAATTAATTCCAGACCTATGATATAAATAAGAAAAAAAGAGTAATAGACTTAGGATATGTTTGTTAACCCAAATTAAGTACTTAAAATGAATGTATGTAACACTTATTAATTAAGCTCGTTTGATAACCCAAATTAAGTGACTCAAATATTTGTTAAATGTAGATTACAATATAATAATAGTGATTATTATTTGTGTTATAACATATTTTATAAATATTTTTAAATTAAAAAGTGGACGGATAAACTGAAAATTAATTTATTTTCAGACGTCAGCTTTGTGTATTTACCAAACAGTTTGGTTCAATTCAGTACCTAAATTTCAGTGAATACCAAACAGTCCACAAATTCAGTTTTCAAATTTCAGTTTTCAGTTTTATCGAACACCACCTTAATTCGGGACCTAGTCAACAATTCCCCTCTTTTGTTTTTGTCTCTCTCCCCTCTTGCACGGTCATAATACAGAATGAATATTAGAATTGGCACTCTAAAATAAGAATAATGTGACATAAAATTCAATTCAATTCAAATTCTGGCTTTAGGGGTTTAGAATTTTCATATAACTTGTGATTTTGGAAATTGAACATTACCTTCCATTTTCCTTCAAACTTCAAGAGCTTCAACAAATTGAAAAATACCAAAACTTATTGAACCCACGTAAGATTTAAGTTCGATTATCTAATCATAATAAATCGCTCTTTTACAAGATTAGAGGGTGAGAGGGAGAGTAAATATTGGGTGTAACGATGAAACCAAATTATCACCGTCACTTGGTATCATCATTTAATAATAAATTTATAAGTGAATAAGGTAAATTCCATTTAGTGGTTATTTTTTGACATTGGGTGATAGGTTATGAAATGATATAGAAGAATGATTACTATAATATGTGAAATCTATTTGTTTACTTGTTATACTCTAATTGGATGGTGACACTATGTATCGATAATAACCTAGTGTCAATTTTACATCCAATTTTTTCTTATGACCGGCACTGTTTTCTGGGTCGCCTTCATACCATGATACCGTGCCTGTTTTCATCATCTTAAACGTATTTATAGTAACGTTGACGAAGGGACTATTTTGGCTTGGGGAAGAATCGTTCAAAGATGATGAAATGTACAGGATTGTGGGCGTCCCCTTTATTGAACTTCAAAGGTCCTAAACGCCTCTATTCCCGCCTTTCTTTCTCCCTTTGTCTGCTGAGTCGAGAACGTCT
>CM042187.1:3126595-3158975 GCA_023539305.1 Ilex asprella | reverse complement strand
GATACAATCCATACGACATATATACTTGCTTAATACTTTGACTATAGACAAATATATAGCACCATTTTGTGCATTAGATACGACACAATTTGTACGCATGCATTTTTGCTTAATACTTTGACTATAGGCAAATATACAGCACCATTTTCTACAACGCACCTGACTAACCTTGTCTTTAGAACATTGTAGAATGTACTTTGATTTACATAGACGGTTTAGCAAAATACAGGCATTTTCAGGTCCAACTAATTCACCAGAAATTGAAAAAGAAAAATAAATAAACTACTGGTCCACTGCAAATCGTGATTTCCCAATGTACCATGGCATTGTACGAGTTGGTGACCGTGCCAGGCTGATTTAAATATGTTCATATATTCTGATATGTCTGCCTGCATTGCAGACTAGTCCAGTTGTTGGTCATTTAAGGTTGGGACTTTCTGGACCAGATCCGAGTTTTGACCCTTACTATTCAAGCCGAACATTCACGACGGACCATTTCCTAGCCCGTTGATTGGATTATTCATGAAATTCACCCAGCAAAAAAGTGTTTAAATGGCTATAACATGCTTGCTTGCTGATATGGTCTGTCAATATGATCTCCTATATAAGCAATCCTATTTCAAAAGCTAAATCTTTACAAAAAAAAAACATCGCATCAATCTTTGACAAAGAGAAAATAGGAACCTGGGATGCTAGTCAAAACACATTTCAGCCTTATTGGACCCTCGTACAATAAAAGGTATCCCAGTACACAAAACTCCAACCCTAATCCCTCCGAGATATGAAAAAAGGGTAGATGTATGCAACCTCACCCTGCTTGCTGAGAGGTTGTTTCATGATGTAAAGTCGTGACAGTGACATCCAAGTTATCTCATGACTTAAACTAATGACATCGAGGTCACGTACAAAAGACAACTGTATATAGTCAGGAATTTCAATCAAATAACTTTTACGTCCTAAACAGAAAGATGGATTACCTGAAACTGCATTTATACTATAGAGCAAAACGGCTTCCTGTTCCATCAAGAAACTGATCAGTATGCCACCCTTTGGCTTGCAGTTCAGAGAGAAATGGAGAGAACACATTATTCATCCTCTCATAAGCCTCTCCTAAGACATTAGCACTTGTCTCATGAACAGACTTCTCCATGTCTGCAGCATATGCCGCTACCAACCACCCCCTTAATGCGTCTTCACCAGTCGCATTGTGCTCCAATACCATGTCAGTCCATCTAGTTCCACGATTTAAAAGAAATTTCTCCTCCGGGAATATTTCTTTAAGTAGGTGAAGTTTTGAAGGCCTAACAACATTATGCAGAGCCCTTCCGACTTTAACACTACCAGCATCCTCAATCAGCCGCCCAGGGAATAAGAGATCTTCTTGGTATCTTAAGTCAGCAGGGCTTGATATTTTTCCACTCTGGTTTAATCTCAGATGACAAATAACTCAATGAAAACGTCAATAAAGGTTAATATCTTAAGATGGTGGATTCAGATAATACCTTTAGAAACTCTGCCACAATCATTGCTGTTCTCTGAGGATTCAATGTGTTGACTGGAGCAGCTCGCATTTCTTCAGAGACACTGTAAATATGTATAATGGAAAGGAGAGGTCCAACAACCAGCTGCAAGATTTAATCATGGTCACAACCACCATGCAAATCCTAGTGTAAAAGAATGACATGATCCAACGCATCTTCCAAAGAAACAAATATGCTTCTTTTGTTTAAAGTTTCAAAAGAGTTTTCAGCTGCATGTCCATATGAGTTGTAGCTAAACACATAAAGCCCTGAAAACTATGACGTATAGTTATACAAACTTCCATTAATTGCTTAGCATCTCTGAAATGTCCAAAAACAGCATGAGGTAGCAATGAACCTAAGACTCAAACACTTATAGACTATGATTAATGCCTTTGGCTAGTTATAAAATTAGCAAAATTAGCAACCTTGCCATTTATATGGTGATGATGGCAACGGGGTGGTGCCGTCTACAATATCATAAAAACTTGTAAACTTACAATATAGTCAAACAATACCAGTTATTCAAAAACATCACACTGTTTGATTGGCAGTTCACTGGAAAAACTTTAGAAAACAACTAATACAGATACGTTAGTGCTGATTACTTTATGATTCAATTGTTTATAACAGATTTCTTGTAGCTTTGGCAACCAAGACACTCTTTGTGTTAAGTATTAAAGCTTAAATACATTTTAAAGGCAATACGGGGTACGAAATAACTTTTGTTATTGCCCAGTTGACTACCTTCCATGATTTGGATTGTGATTAAAGTTGACAATCTTAGGTATAATCAAGTAATGGAGACATCTTCAATCTAGCTGACTTATTCAGGGTGGAGTTCTTAAATTTTTGAACGAAGAACATGCATGTGGCTTTGGCATGAGTTTTTAGAGAGAGAGAGAGAGAGTACAAGTGTTTCTGACTTTCTAAACAAACCCTAGTACCACAGCAAGTCATGAGAAAACGTAACAGCCATTGCAGTACCCTCGGAGGCTTGGACAGTCACGACCAATGCAGGAACGGATGGCCATAAAGTTGTGGTTCCTAACCCCATGACTGTAAAGGAGCTCAGATCCTGTCACACAAATGAATCCACCAATGTTTAATTTCATATTTAGATTTCATTGTATTTTTACCTTTCCTTGCATTGATGAACAAACAGTAGATGCTAACTGGATCCCTGCCCCCATTCCAATGACATTAAAAAGAGTCGAGATGGCCTCTCCTTTTGCAAATAGGTCACTAAGGTTGCCTTCTTTGGCAAATGAAGAATATATTGGCAATCTTGTTGCTCTTGCTGCAACGACAGCCATCCCCTGACAGCCGCAAAGAAAATGAAGTTCAGCATGGACATTTGAATAAAGGAAAAGAAAATAACACTTCACATGAGATAGTTTGATAAGAGTGGTCAAGAGATCACATAAGACAGTATCAAATTATACATTGATTCCTTAATCATTCTCCTTCATATCTCAATAACTGTTAACCATCAGAAGGGTCATATTATATGCAAATAGCAAATGCCTCACCTTTGCAAAATTGCCTAGGCCTGCCACTTCAAGAAATAGGTGAGGACATAAGGGGGAAAGAACTTCTAAGCCAGTGCCCAAGTCATAGAGCACATCAGCTGCATGTTGAAAAGCTCATTCCATTTAATAATCTCATCAAGCCAAGCCACAAAATCTATTAATAAATTACAAGCAGCCAATATTAGTAACCAATGCAAACAAGTTGCAGATTAATTATAGGGCAAGTGGTAGTGTTCTGGAGCCAAGATACAAACCCAAAATTCTCCAACGTTTGGGCTCCGAATCCATTCTTGCACCCAAATTGCTACATATAAGTTTTCCTACATGCTGCATGCCATCCTTTAATATCTGCAAGTCATCGACACAATCAAAACGATTTTTCGATAGAGGTATTGGAGGATTCAATACTTGTAGACTGTCCAACCAATTGATATCTTACCCAACTTATAGCAGTCGCCTGAGCAGGAGTAGGTCGCAAGCCTGCTGCGAATAGCAGTGACTGCAAAGGATTAAGAATATTGAGATAGATATTCACGGTAGGGACTATTCTAAAGCATCAATGGAGAAATAAAACAATAATAATTACTGTGGAGGGTTGCTGGCAGATAGATTAAACATCTCGAAGGCAGTAAAAAATGCATAAAAATGAAGAGACAGGCACAGTACATCAATTTTCATCCTGCAGTCAGTTTCTTGAAATGGATAGTATAACATAAATTTTAGCTATGTTGCCCTGCAGATGCTTCATAAGTACCAGAAGAAGACCTGAGTTGATAGCACAGATAATGTTGCACTGGACAAGTGTTGTAGCGCCCGAAATTGTGTGTATCTAAGATAGCCCTCGTTAACACTGCACAAGCAAAATGCCAATAGCCAAGTTAAACAAAAAATTACAATAAATTAAGTAGATAAATAAACGAGATTTTTTCTTTCACAAGTAAAATACTAAAACAGGAGTAAATGACACGAGCTTGCCTATATGGATAACCAGAAGGAAAAAACTTATTCAGGAAAGATTCAACCATCCTAGGAACCACTGGTCTTGAGTCATCAAGCACCTTCACCTACAACATTTCAAAAACCACAGCTTAAAGAATAGAAAAATATATAGCAGACGAAAGTTACTAAGCTATAAACAGATAACTATGTCGGAATTCAAGCTCCCATGTGAACATATGAGCAGGACAATAAACAGAAAACTATGGTGTCCTCCCATGACACTACGATGGAACAAAAAGAAAACTGTATCTAACGACCATGATAGAAAAGCTGGCCATACATCCTGCTCCACACAAAACAGCACGTCAACCCACCTTTGGAAACTCATTCACCAATCCCCAGACAACTTAACAACTCTGTTAAGCTAAAACATAATATCAGACACCTTCCGGAAAAAAAACACATACTATCATACGACTAAGGCACTAATATTCCCATCAAATGATAATGGGGAGGTTAGTAGAAACCCTCAAATCCAAAAAAACTACCTGGCCCCTTTCATATTTAAAAACTAATAATAATCTGTGCCCAAAGGCCCTAAGTAAATAGAAAAATCTCGAGCACCGGTCATGCTATATAAATAATGCTATATAAATATTTTCAAACAGTATTTTAGTTATTATTATTTTTTTTTAGTTACACAATTCAAAATCAATTTGAAAACATTTTTTTAAAAAAAATTGACAAAGCTTTCTCTAAGAACACGACCCCTAAAAAATATCAACATGTACACAATTTTTATATTTAATCATTATACTTAAAAAAAAAATTGGTAGGAGTTGATATTGGCGTGTGTATAGAGAGAGAGTGAGTATAAGATAAATAGAGAGATAGATTTATATGAGAGATGAAAGTGTGTGTTTAAAATGTGTGAGAGATATGAGAAAGATGTTAAAGGAATAAAAATTCAATTATATATATATATATATATATCTATATAATAAAGTAGAACGAAGTTTGAATCCAAGACA
Source organism: Ilex asprella (assembly GCA_023539305.1). Classification (NCBI taxonomy): domain Eukaryota; kingdom Viridiplantae; phylum Streptophyta; class Magnoliopsida; order Aquifoliales; family Aquifoliaceae; genus Ilex; species Ilex asprella. The sequence goes on along the minus strand of CM042187.1, from coordinate 3,153,953 downwards.
AAGAGTGGTCCAGATCGTTTTTTAAAAAGACAAAGAGTGGTTCAGATCGCCCCAACATGATTGCCGAATTTTATTTTCCCGCCCACGAAGAAGTCTCTCTTCGTAAGACTCTACACTCCTATCTCATCTATACTAATAAGATAGAGACAATTTTAAACTTTTCAAATTAAAATCACCTCCACCAATTTAGAAAAGCAGAAGAATGGTTATGATTTGATTAAAGTTCAGATATACGGTTCACATCTCATCTAAATTCATCTAATTAAATCTAATGGCTCACAATCCATCCCACCCAAAACCCTTATCTTGTCCATTATACCTACACACACGCTACCCAATCCAAACCCTCTTTTTCTTCTTTCTCTCTCCCTCACTCGCTCGCTCCAGGTACTCCTCTCTCTCCCTCTCTCTCTCTGTTGCTCACTCCTCTGCCAAGAACATGCCAGGTACCCTTCTTTTCTCTCTTCACACACACACACACACACACATACACACACACAGGCACACGCACATTCGAACACACCCAACAAACACACACACACACACACAGTCACACACACAGCACCATACTCACAGCGCACACAATCGAACACACAGCGTACACTCACATTTGGGTATTTTGATTATTTTTGGTGTTTTCATAATTTGGTTTTTTTTTTTTTTGCATAATTTGAGTGTTTTCGATAATTTGAGCAAAAAAATGGTGATTTGAAAATTTGGGTGTTTGGATTATTTTTATGTTTTCATAATTGAGGTGATTTCATAATTTGGTTTTTTTTTTTTAAATTAAATGAATGGTATAGTTGTTAGTGTTATTTTCATTGAATATTGATTTTTTTTTTGCATAATTTGTGTGTTTTAAATTAAATGAATGTTTATAGTTGTTAGTGCTATTTTCATTGAACATTGAATTTTACTTTCATAATTTGTCTATTTGTTATGAGTTATTGTGATATTTTGATTGAATGTTATGGTTTCAAAGTTTAATGTTAGGTTTATTTTGATTGCGATTGCGATTGCGATTGGGTTTTGATTTTATTTTTTTTATGACTTTGGATCTCTTGATTGTATGAAATGGGAGTTGACTTCATTATTTTGAAATTGTGGATTGAAATTAGATTTGTGATTAAATGTTTAGATAAACAATGTATGAAGATCATTTAAAAGCAAGTGATCTTCTTTGTCAATTAGAGGCTTTTTTCACGTGCTCTTGATTTTATTTCAAACGCAAATACTTTTTTCAATAGAACTACAAGGTTTGTTTGTAATTGAACTTACTCTTTCTCTTGTATGTTTAGGGATCTTCTAGCTAGAAGCCACTTTCTTTTAAATGTTATAACGCTCAAGAGGTGATTCTTGGGAAGAAAATGAAGGTTTGTGTTGTTTTCTTTTTCTTTGCACGAAATTTTTTCATTTATTCCTCTCGAACTTTGCCTATTTGCATTTGACAACTCTAGCTAATTTACATGGTTGCGATTCGTTGGTTGGTTGGTTGTGATTGTGAATTAATAAAGATACTTAGGATTCTGGAATGTGTTTTTTTTTTTTACTTTTTAAATATGTTGAATGGGATGAATTTGAAACTATATTTTATTTTTCATACAATAGTTTTAATGGATGTGAATTAAGGACGAATGGGTGCTTTGTTGTGTTCCATGAATTTTCAAATTTCATTTCAATAGATCATTCAATTTTTATTGGATGTTTAAAAACTTAATTTCTATAACTGTCTGTTTGTTCTCATTACTCTTATCGCATATTGTAGTGGAGTTTATTGGATCAATTCAACTAACATTGACCAAGATGTAGACATTATGGCTTTATAAAAAGTTCTCCACCGTAATTCTTCAAGTTATCCCTTCTTTGTAATTTTTTTTCTTTGCTCTGTGAATTTGATGCAACTTTAATGGCAGATACTGCTTGCTTTGTTTAATTGTATAATGTCTTCTTATCTGTTATCTAATTCTTTGTCCGTACCTTGTAGCAACTCTCACTCTCTCCCTTATCTCTTTCTACCTCACCGGGCACCTTTCTCTCTCTCACACCGGAGTAACACCCCTCTACCAACCAACATCCAACTAGCCACTGTGACTTTGCGCCTGCAAAACACACGAACTGTAACTTTCCAACAACACCGCCAACAAGGAATCTAGGTATCTCTCTGTGGATCTCTTTTTTTTTTTTTTTTGCATGTCTGTGTGTTCATGTGTGTGTTTATGTTAGCATTGTGTGTGTGCCATTATGTGTTTTGGATTTTTGTGTGTTCATGTGTATTTCTGGGTTTCTTCCCTCCTCTCTCTCTCTCACTCTCACTCAACTATGCATGTTTTTTGGGTATTTTATCTGTTCTTTTATTGTCATTGTACTAAATTTCTTGCTTGATTTCTAATTATATGGACCTAACAAGGGGTATGATAGAAACCAAACTCATCACATTTTGAGTGGTTTTAAATTCTAATCCTCAAATCATTCCTTAGGTTGGTTAATGGAACTAGGGGACTTGATGGGTTATCTTATGACCTTGCTCCAATTGCACAAGCTGGTAACAAGTAAGCTTCGGCCATTTAAATTGTCAGTTTCATTACAAAGCAAGACTTTTCAATTCTTTATTTTATTTTATTATGTAAAAATGTAAGGTTTATGTTTGTCTCTCCTTTCTTTATAGTTTCGATTATTAATAATTTTTGCCCCTACATGGGTTTAACCAAAAAAAAAAAAAATTGAGTTTGTAATATTGATTACTTCGATTATACAAATTATGTATGTAAATTGATATTATCTAAAGGTCCTGTTTTTAAAATGTATTTTGTCAATTTATTTTAATAATGGGTCTATATTCATTGGTAATTTGTGTTATACATTGCTTTCAAGTATATATATATAATTTGCATAGTGCCTTCAGGCACGGGTAATAACTAGTATATATATATAGGATGGCATATGATAATGAACCTATAACTTGTTAGAGATAATCCTTGTTATTAGAGTTTTAATCGGTATTAGATGTATTTTATTATTATTAGATATATAGCTGTCCAAGAGAGAGTCATATGAAAGATGGGAGAGTGTATGTTTAAAACGTGAGAGATAAGAGACAGTATGAGATACGGAGAGAGTTAGACGAGAGATTGGAGTCTTACAAAAATTTCGTTTCTGGACCGTCGGATCAATAATCGTCATGTGATCTTATCCCAAAAAAAACTCAACTTTTCTAGCTATTTTTTTATATAGATTTATGCCCAAAGGATGTCCGAAGGTGGAAACGTCATTGAGCCACAAATCAATCAAAAAAAATTCAAATTGCAGTTCAAGGAAGAACTTCGAAACAAAAACAATTTTGCTTCAGTTAGGCCTAAGCTCTATGATGCTTTCCGAACCCTCTGGAGTTAGAATTCTAAGAGCAAGTTAGATTCGTGGTGGATATATGTTGAACAGTAGATAATTTCCGTAATGAAAGACTATAATATACAAAAAGATAAAAACGAATCAACGCCCAAAACCCTTGCTTACTGAGCAAGTGCAATGAATCAAAGAATATATAACAAAATATGTTTAGAAATATTCTAAGAATGACTATAGAGTAGGAAGGGGACTACTCACAGAGAGTTGACCATCGGGTTCGAACTGATAGTGGCGAGAGACAGAATCGGAGGTCTCAATCCAGAAAACCGGGCCTTGTGGCGGTGGATTCTCGGCCTCTTTCTTTTGCATCCTTATCTTCCGCTATACATGAAACAAAATCGAAAATATATACAGTTCAATGTCAAAAGAAAGTGTGTGTGTGTGTGTGTGTGAGAGAGAGAGAGGACCAGCAAGTCCATGGAGGCAAGAGAGGAAATGCCCGAAGGATAAGAGGAGAAGTCCGCCTCGAGAGAGTCGGGAATTGGAGCGAAGACAAGATTGCAATTTGTTCCAGCGGTGGAGCATGCAACAAATTCAAATACGGTGTCGTGGGGTAGAAAGTTAACACGTCGTCTTGTATGGTGCGGGACGTCGTCGTTTTCTCGTATTGATTGTAAGGGTGTACAAGAATATGAAACTTCGACACCGACTCCGAGTCCGTTCCGCCTTCGCGCCTGCCGGAGTTAGAGGACAAACTCAAAACTATGATCAGAATCGTTGTCAAAATCGGAGTTTCAAAACTTTTTCGAAAAAATTATGACTCCAATTCGGATTTTAGTTAATAAATAATTTTATATAAATTATATATTGTATAATTATATGAAAATTTAAAATCTCTATCTACAATTTGGCCAAAATGCCTATTATATAATTTAGAAACAAGCTCAAATGTCAAAATAAAGTTCAAATCCCATCCAAAATTGGTCCAAATTCCACCAAAAGTTTTAAAAAAACAGAAGATAAAAAACTCAGGGTCTGTTTAGTTTGATTTTGAAAAACTATTTTTTTTTCTCAAACCATTCAAAACAGTAAAAAATTTGTTTGGTCAGTTTTTTTGTTCTTTAATTTTTTTTAAATTATGGGAACAAAGACATGATTTTAGAGAACATCCAAAAATTATTTTCACAGTTTTCTTTTAAAATTTTGAAAACACCAAGACAAGCTAAACAAGTAAAATGAGGTTGCAACTTCGAATCCCCTTGGTAGCAAACTTCTTCTTTTTCCGGCATCTTCACTGTGCCCAACATCTTCTTCTCTGGCGTCTTCACTGTGCTACAGATCTTCTCCAGCGTCTTCACTTGCAAACAACGTTTTCTTCTCCGGCGTCTTCATTTCTCTCTTTCAAAACAATTATAGATCTGAGCACAGATTTGTGTGGGTCTATGCATGTGTGTGTGTATGCGTGTGTGTGAGTGTTTTGTGTTTGTGTATGTATACCTGTGTGTGTATGTATGCTTGTGTGTATGGCTATTCTTGTTGTGTGAGAAGACAACGTGGAGAGAAAGAGAGAGAGAAGACCGGTGGAGTGACTAATTGAGACATAAGTGTGATTTTTTTTTTGGTCAAAAGTAATAAGTTAAAACTTACTTTTGTGAATTATTGTTCAAATAAATTTTATAATATTTTATTTTTTAAAACTATTTTCAAAAATATATAACTAAATATGTTTTGCAATCTAAAAATTTTTAAAAATATTTTCTTAAAATTTTTCTCAAAAATTATTTTTCGAAACGCAAACCAAACATGTCCAAAATTTTCCGCCGCCTCCGACGAATCAAAGTCATAGTGGTTCGGAGCCTGAATTATGTGCTCTCCCCATGGGAGTCGGAGCGCCACATGGCATTGAACCCCTAATGGTACTCTATCGTAGTTCAAAACATTTTCCTTTCTTTTTATGTTGAGAACCTTCCTTTTCTTTCCCTTTCCCTTCCCCTTTTTTGAACAAATTATAATAATATTCTTTATGCATGTGATTTAGGTCCCACTCGAGAATCTATACTTGGCTCCCTCTATACCATGCACACCGGAAGTCGACTTACCAGAGAGAGAGAGAGAGAGTGTGTGAAAATCCCTAAAAGCATCTTAATCACACCCAACAGTCTATTATCATTTTTGTAATACCACCTCTAAGAAAAAGAGATTCTGAAAACAAAACGAGGATAATGATCATATAATATATACACATGAGGGTTAAGATATTGTGAAGAAACAAATGGTGGCAGTTCAAGCCTCCCATAAATACATGTCCACTACATAGCAGAAAACCGCTATCAAATTGGAAAATTCATGGACCAAAGAAAAATTGGGATCAACCCGCATCCTGTAAGTCTAGGATACTGCCATACAGAAGCACTTCTCACATAATCAAATCAGGATCATCATCATAGTCAAAATCTGGTTCACTCGATTGCCTCATTCTCTTTGCATCTCTTGGGCCTCCCCTGCCCTTCTTTGGTCTTCCTCTGTTCAATGGACAAACGAAAATGACATAACAATGAGCAAAGATGAATAAAGAAAACATCTTTTATGTCGAGCGTTTTGACATTTAAAGCATTAACCCATATAAATTATCACAAATATGCAGCACTGTTTTCTTCACGAGCTTGATGTATTCATCCATCAAGGCAGAAAACACAACGCAATGAGGAAGAAATTAAGCACTTACACTCCACTTGCAGATACACCACCACCATCTCGTGCAGCAGCATGCTCTTCGGCCTGTGATTGTGCAAACTAAAGTGAAGGATACCTCCAAGTTACATGTGAGGCATGACCTTTTTTTGGACAAGAAGTCCTAAATTTCCAGAAGGCATGCACTAAATATTCATCATAGAAAAGTATCAACAATAGACAATAGGTTGTCACTTTTATATGTTATCGTGCAGTGTACACAAGATTCTTCGAAATGCAATAATGATGAACAAGTTGGCAACAATAAAGGTTGATAGCAGGAAATACTTTCTCATTCTCCATTCTTTCTATACTGATAAAAAACATGTTATGTGCTTCTTCAAAGATCACCAAGGTGGGCCTTGAATGACAGAATTTCAACTTGGGAAAGGATTGTGTGCTGACGCGTAACAAGGTGATAAAAGAATTCTATATACATAATAGATTGAGTGTTGTGCTTCAGAAGCTTGATGACCTTGCTTTCGTGATGACGACTTTTTGTGAAAGCATGAAAGTAAAACAGACAATCAATGAAAAATGCAGGAACAGCCATCACTACTAAACATCATACATCACGAATACATACTGCTGGCGAGGTGATTGAAGATAAGGAAAAGAGCCTATCTTCGGGCTGAAACTTCCTGGACCGTTTTAAGCTGCATCCATAAATTTGAAGTTCCAGTCACTGATGTCATGCATAATATAATCCACCTAAAACCTGCCCTGTGGCGTCAAAAAGCTTAAGCAAACAATAGGATAAATTCAGACTAGATGTATTTAGTAATTTTCTTTGTTCTTTCTCATTTTACCATTATGACATTGCTAACTGTCCCTTGCCCTGTGGGCATCACTTTTTTCCCTCAACATTTAAAAGAGTCAATACCACATCAATTTGTGTTTGTCAGAGATTAGGTGTTCATTTAGGTCCTTTTTTCTTCTTTACTTAAACACTGTTATAGAAAATGAAGAGCGCCTAATAAAAAGAAGCAGCACAAAAATGTGTCAGAAACCAGCATCTTTCAAGGCTGAGTCGCATATAAAAACAGCAGCAATGTTAGTTTAATATACTCAAAATTCCATCTATATCCAATTAATTTTTTCGGTTTTCACATAAACTAGATTCATTTAATGCAGCAACAAAGCAAAACAAAACAAAACAAAACCACAAGTCCAACTGCTTAAGCACGACATATTTCCAGTAGGTGATCTCATCAACATATCATATTATCACTTTTGGGATTATAATGATGAAATGCCTTTGAAAATTGAAATGATAAATCATATCTTCAAAGGATGCATTGTGAATATTGATTAATCCAGAGCTTCCCTTCATTGGCAAAACTTGCTGATAAAATACTGAAGGGAAAAACATGAACTTAACCAGCAACAAGACAAAGGTAGCAGAAGAAGTCTTTAATTGTGGGTCTGCAAGTCACAGAAAAAGTGATCATTTCATGAACAAATTACCTTCACAATTTCACCCATGTATGCTCATGCAATTAAATGAACATCACAAAGATACCCATCTAATTGCCAAAGTACATCAAATACGACTTAGTACAGATAGATTGGAAAATGAGGTTAATGGATTTACAGAGTAGTGCTCTTTGATGCTGATAGAAACCCGTCAAAACCTTTCAATACATTGCCACATTGGCTTGGATCTTGTAAATAACTTGTTTCCATATCATAAACCTGCAATTAAAAACTGTACTGTTAGGTTCCACAGAAAGAGAGAAGTTCATATAATCGTAAGGTGCGTCAGTGAGGAAATTGCACGTGTTTTAACTTGTGAAATGAATAGTGTCACTTAATTGTACACACAAACTCATGGAATCTTCAACAGATGAAGATAAAGCAGCGCTGCACGTCCAGGCAGCTTCATAATGTAAAAGAAAGAAAGAAGCCACAAATTTTTAACTAGTGTAGGTACAAAATAACAAATGGTTTTACCCAAGGTTGAGACTTGTTATGACACTGCTGAAGGTGACATGACATGACAATACACTATACACAGATCTTCTATTGTGCCCATTTGATTCTAACAAGATCGTACAGGTAATTTGATCGTATCTACTAAAATCAAAACATTGTTAAGGTTATCTAATAAGAGCCCCCAAAAACCATCGGAAGATCAACAATGATATATTATAATTTGGGAAGATCAACAATGATATATTATAATTTGGGAAGATCAACAATGTTACAACATAATGTGGGAAGATCAACAATGTCATATGAAAAGCCCAACAAAACCCTAAGAACCCCAGAAATCAGAATACGAGATCATACAGATTTAGCGTAGAAACACATAAGACACATAATACCATCCTCTGCAAATAAACCTGCTTTTCGATGTTTCGAAGTTCATCGTGAAGTTTGGCTCTTTTGCATAGCAGAGCAGCAAGCATTGCCGATGGGTTCGAGGAGGTTCGTTGCCCTGAAAACCAATTAAGAAACAATAAATCATCAGAACACCTTTCAAATTAGGAAGGCACGAAAAAAGGGTCGTCCCAACGGCTACCTTCGGCCTCCATTTTGCCTCCCGAACTCGTCCGATTTAGCAGTGATCTCTCTCTCTCTCTCTCTCTCTCTCTCACACACACACACACACACACACTCACACTCACACGCGGAGATTAATATGTATGTATGTACATGTCCGTGAATTAGGGCAATCAAAGTAAAAGCCTTTCGATCTCGGACCATAATAAAAGTCCGCCGTAAAACGGTTTTCTTAAAAAAAAGTGTGCGCTAATTCTCCATTCGATGTAAACATTGAAGATTAGTAGACCGTTCTGGATTGGGCTGAAACATATTTTGTTGTCCCAAATTTATTGAATTGGGCTCAAATAATAGGCCCAATAATAAGCTTGGGTTTAAAAAATCAGCCCAGCACAAAATTCCAAACTAAATCTATCATCAGCGATGAATATCTTTTTGTGGCTCAAGAAAAAAAGTAGTGAAATTGGAAGTGAGTCTCTAAATGTACTTGTTTGGAGATAAGTCTTACAAGGAAATTTATAAGAGGTTAAGTCCATGTTTAAAATTATATATAATGACTTAAGTCCACTTTTTTTTTATCTCAAAAATACCCTTCCATGAAAGGAAGTTAAATTAATTTCCTATTTTGGAAATTGGTATTCCTTAATTCAATGTCAATAAAATCTCCATCATAAATTTAAAATTCAAATTCAAAGTTCTATCTCTCTCTCTCTCTATATATATAAATATCAAATTCAAAGCACTCTCTCTCTCTCTCTTTATATATATATATATATATATATATCAAATTTAAAGCACTATCTCTCTCTTTATATATATATATAAATATATATATATCAAATTTAAAGCTCCCTCTCTATATATATATCGGAATGGAACTAGAATGGATTTTTGTGTGGTGGTGATGGTGGTAAGCATTGTTGTCGAGGTGATGATAACGCGATGGTTGGCATTGTTCGGGTGGTGACGATGGTGAAATGGTGAAGAAAGTAGTATATATATATATATATATTTATACCTAACATATATATTCAAATTCATGTTACTATTTTTTTATTATGTTACTACTTTTGTTGAGTATGTTACTGTTCATGTTACTATTTTTTGTTGAACATATGATTATTTTTGTTGAACATGTTACTGCTGTTTTTTTTTTTTTAAATTAATATTGAATATTTTATTTTTTTATGTTTATATGTTACTATTTTTGTGTGTTTAAATGTATTATTTTTTGTGTCTAAATGATAATTTTTTTGTATTTGAATGTTACTATTATTTATTTTTAATGTTACTATATATATATAAGAGAGAGGAAGAATTTTAAAGTTAGTAAAACTCTTGACCTATATAAGGATATAGATAGATATGAGAGAGAAAATACTTTAATGTTAGTCAAACTCCTAAGATTTAAGAATTTTTATTTTTTAGTTTTATTTCACTTCTAAAGCAAAGAGATAGTATAGTAAAATTGACAAAAAACGGACTTCATAACAAATAAGTTTTTTTGACGGACTTAAGTCCAAACAAGCCCGTATAGGGGGACCAACATCCAAATTTCCTAAAAAAGTACACTTTTAAAAATTTTTGGGATAAAAGTATATGTGCTAAAAAAAATCATAAAAACTCTTTTTACTCCTATCATAAATAGTGTATATCTAATTGAATGTGAGACTTTTAAGATTCCTTTTGATATTTATGTATCATTTGAATTTTAAAATTTCATATATATATATATATATATATATATATTTACACATGCATATATATATACACACACACAGTCACATATATATAATAATATTAAACAGAAACATGCTCAAAACAAAATAGTAACATCAAATAGTAGTACGCTCAACAAAAAAAATAATAACATCAAACAGTAACATACTCAACAAAAAAATAGTAATATCACACAGTAGCATTTATATATATACACACATATATATGTATATATATAATAATATTAAACAGTAACACGCTCAACAAAAAAATAGTAACATTAAACAGTAACACGCTTAACAAAAAAAATATTAACATCAAAGATTAAATTTTTAATTTAGTTTTTTATTGAGTATGTTACTGTTTAATGTTACTATTTTTTTTGTATATATATATATGAAATTTCAAAATTCAAATGATACACAAATATCAAAAGAAATTGAAAGTCTCACATCTTAATCTTGAAAGTCTTACATTCAATTATGTATGCACTATTTATGATAAGGGTAATTATGAAATATATTTTTAGAAAGAATTTTAAAATATTTTACAATGTGTACTTATTGACAACTATTTGATTGAAAGGAAGAATTAAAGGAGGATAAGTTTAGATGTGGTACTTAAAGTCAAATAAATTTTGAAAAAAAATACTCATATCCCATTATCTCTATTTTTTTTAGTAAAAATTGGAAGTGAGTCTCCCTAGATATACTTGTTTGTAGATAAGTTCTAAAAAAAATTATAAGTGGTTAAATTCATGTTTAAAATTATATGTAAAGACTTAAAGTCCATTTTTTTTTTAAACTCAAAAATATCATTTCTTGAAAGGAGGTTACATTAATTTCCTATTTTAGATATAGTTATCACTTAATTCAATGTCAATTAAAATATCCCAATAAAATCTCTATCATAAATTTAAAATTTAAATTCAAAACTCTCTCTCTTTCTCTCCGGTTAGCTAGTAGCATTGTTTCATTAATGTTCATCTTTTAATTTTTTATGAATTATGTCAATTTTGTGGGTAAAAGATGAGAATCTCAGGTCTTTGTTATTATTTTTTTTTTTTTGTAATTTGTGGTATTTTTCGTTGAGGTTAATTTGTTAAATTGAATGTTTCATATTACTATTTTTTTATTATGTTATTGTTCATATTATTGCTTTTGCTGAGCATGTTACTGTTCATATTACTATTATTTTGAACATGTTATTACTATTATTTTCCTAAATATTAATATTCAATGTTACTATTTTTTTTTTGAATATTATTTTTTGTGTTTGAATGGTACTATTTTTTGCGTTCGAATTTGGGAGAAATAATTATTGTTAAATATGTTATAGTTTTTTTTTAACATGTTAATATTTTTGTTGAACATGTTACTATTGTTATTTTTTTAAAAAAAATAATATTGAATGTTTCAATTTTTTTATGTTTAAATGTTACTATTTTCTATGTTTAAATGTATTATTTTTTGTGTCCAATAGATATGAGATAGAGAAAATTTTAATATTTATCAAACTCTTAATATATGTATGGATATAGATAGATGTGAGAGAGAAAATATTTTAATGTTAGTCAAACTCCTAAGATTTATGAGTTTTTAATTTTTAGTTTTATTTCACTTCTAAAGGAAATGGATAATATGATAAATTGACAAAAAATGAACTTCATAACAAATAATTTTTTTTGACAGACTAAAGTCCAAGGTAGTCCATATAAGAGGACCGACCTCCAAAATTTCCTCCTTTTTATTCTAAATTTACTAATACTAACGAGACATAATTTAGAGATATGATTTAAATGTTAATGTATTAAAATTATTGAATTGATAATAAACTTTATTCAACAAATTTTTTTTTTCACAAGACAGTATGCCACGGTCTTAACGATGCATAATAGGCAAAAAGCAAGCATGCGAAGAAAGAATTGACACAACTACCCACATTTTCGAGAGCTAATAGCATTACTGATTGTTGAACTCATTTATGTACATATATTTATTGAGTTAATATAAAATAAATAATTGATAAATAATAATAAATTTATTGAGTTAATATAAATTACGAATAGCCCATTCAATTAATATCATAAAAACGTATATTTATAATCTTTATATTCTATTTAAATGTAGTCTGCCCGGAGACTCCCAAACCTTCAATCCTAATTTTCTACAATTTAGAGTTTTTATAATTTAATAATGTTAGCTGACTTCTCCTCATGGATTTTTTTTATTTTTTTTTTTTACAAGGATAACTCTTTACCCATATTAGTTCTCTTTCAAATTTCTCCCTATATCTATACTATTTATTACAGCAATTAATTTAAGAGAGAGACTGCTTAGAAAGCTCTTCCCTCCTCAAACATTAATTTCTCATAATTTTAAATCATTTAATAAAAATTACATTGATTTATCATATTTAAAACTATTAAAATTTGAATTTTATATTATTTTTGTTAAACTAATTCACGTTTAAATTTTTAATAAATTAATTTGTCATGTAATTGTTCAATAATGGGATAGAGGTGGCGATAGGGATTGGGGTAGGGCGACGATAGGGGTGGTAGTAAGATGGTGGCGAGAAATGATTGAAGATATCGTAGGGAGTCTTCGTTTGTTAATTAATAAAAAAATATATCAATCATAACATGTTATTACAATTAAATAAAAATTCACTCCTTTTTTCACATATCTTTTTTCACATAGAGTATAAGAAAATAATTGCTTTCACTCTTTCTTTGGCCCTTTTTCCCTTCCATCTCGATTTTATTCCTTTCCTTCTTCCTTTAGGTTTTGGTCCCCTGCTAACAAACTAGGGCAAAGGAGAATTATGCTCCCCTATTTCTCCCTGCCTTTTTTTGGCCATCATTCGTCTAACTCAACTTTTTAAAGTGATGGTGTAGTGGTAAAATTGTTTTATTGTCGTCAAAACTTTGATTCATAAAAATAATCTCGCCAAATGCGAGGTAAAATTATATACATTCGACATTCTCTCAATTTTACAATAGCAAGTGTCTCATGCATTAAGCTGTCTTTTTTTTTAGGACCGGACAATTAGCAATGTAAATTTGTAACTGAGGAATTGAGGATTTGTGGAATATACTGCTTCGCTATTGTCGCCTTGGGTCTATTGATTTTGACAATTACAAAGATTAGCTTCCTTCGATAAATATTATGTCAAAGCCGAAAGGTAAAATATAGGATAAATTGTAGCAATGGTGTCTGAGGTATATTAGTCATCACACTTTGATTTTTAAAGTTTTAATTTCGTCAATTTTATCCCAAATTTTAAACATTAAGTCAATGTATAAGTACTAGCTGCTATTTGAAGAAGAAACAGAAAATATTATGTGCATGTCACTCGTGAGTCTTTAGGGGAATTTGTGGATGTGTACATGGAATTATGTGCACGTCAACTGAGTCTGTTGATTTTTTCCTGTATAGTTACGAAATTAATTTTCTTATGTAAATATTATGCCAAAATAAAAGAGTAATGCTACTTATACTTAAAATGTTGATTTGATCAATCACTGCCATTGATTTAACTGTAAATCTCAATATTTACTAAGACTCACTTCCTCTTTAATAGTTGTAACTTATAATTGATCAAGTTAGCAAATATTTTAAGTTCAAATAGCATTAAAAAAGAAGAAGAGGAAAATATATATTTTGTACACTTTAATGGAGTTTGATATATATTTTTTCTGGGCTATGTTATAAATTCTCACATAGGCATGCCCAATAAAAAAACAAATTTTCCAGTGTACAATACGGGTGTTGTTTTTCAAAACGACGTCGTTTTATATATAAAACATTGTTTCATGTGTAAAACGATGTCGTTTTAAATAACAATACCCCAGTTGTACAGCAGAGGATCCAGACTTGCTCGGTAGAGCTACTCTATGATGAGCTTGCATAAGCTACAACTGCTCCCAACTACTCTCCTTAATTATCTCCATAAACTAGGACCAAGTTGACGAAATCAAAAGGGGGAAAAGCAAAGTCTACAAACCCAACAAAAACATTTCACATCCATTCGAACAATGAGGAATTCAGATTCATAAATATTGTATGTGTACATATATGATACATATTCTCCATTATGATCTAAAACGACCACCACAAGAATGGGAGAAAGAAACTTGTGGAATGTTACGAGAGTCAGAAAAGATTGAAGTTACATAACAAAGCTCAAAATTCGTTTGATACATCATACATAGTTTTGAAAACATGGATAATTTTGGAATTTAAATCCCAAAACATCCTTAAGACATCTCAAAATATTCTGGAACAATTTGAAAACTAAGAATTTGGATATAGTTTCCAACATTTCATGGGATCGAAAAGAAATTTTATTTCTTTGCTCCATAAGGTTATTCACTGCACTGTCCAAGCTGCAGCAAACAGAAGCAAAACTAGAACTACTAAAACTTCCATCATGGTGCAATTACAGCATTTGCCCAAACAGCCATATGCTAGGAAAAAGATGGACCTCGGAGCTTTGTCCTTAACAGTATTACGCTAAGAACTCATACAAAACCAATCTACATAACTGGAACCGTCCTGTTGTCGTGCACAGGCGCTGCTCCAACTTCATCTAGCTCCTCATTCTCACCTGACATCTCCTCCAGAGATTTCCCCTTTGATTCGGGCACCAAGAATGTAAACAACATTCCCAAGAAATTGACCACACCCAACACAATGAGAGAATTCCTAACCCCAATACCTGCTGGATACCCTGCATCTGCCTTGGCCTTGTCCTGGTTCTGAGCCAGATACAAGAACCCGAAAGCCCCAACTATTGCCCCTAGCTTTCCTGATGCAGCTGATATGCCATGACAAGTAGACCGCAACCTTGCTGGAAAGATCTCTGCTGGCACGACAAATGTGGTTGCATTGGGTCCAAAATTGGCGAAGAAGAAAGTTAGGGAGTACATTGCCACAAACCCAATTCGGTTGTCCTTGTGAGTCCAGTGATTGTAAGGAATGGCCAGGGCAAACATAAACACTGTCATCATGAAGAAACCCATCAACTGAATAGCAAATCTTCCCATCTTATCGATAAAAGCCACTGTGAACCAATAGCCTGGGACAGTACTGCACAGGGCAATAAGGGTTTGTGCCCTTGCAATCCTGTAGACCTCCTCAATTGCATTCATAGTCTTTGGTGCAGGAATCCAACCAATTGCGCTAAAAATGTCCTTTTGGAATAGATTTTGGCTGTAAAATGCAATGTCAAGCAAGAACCATGTGGTTGTCGTACCAAGCAAGTGAAGCCCATGGCGATGAAGAAACTCCTTAGAGAATAAACCAAATGCATTGGCTGGTTTCTCAGATAGCTGCTCAATCTTTTGTGGTTCTGCCTCAATGTCAACCTGCAAAACCTTTGACATATCTGCCGCAGCCTGTTTTGCATTCTTGGCAACAAGGGCAGTGTAACGAGCAGTTTCCGGCATCTTCATCCTCCAGTAGTATGTGAGTAGGGCAGGAAGTGCTCCAACCATCAAAATAATCCTCCAAAGATAATCTGCTTGTGGAACAGTTGAGCTAATTGGATCAACCTCATAAGCTGGAGACTTGAACCTAGCCTCAAATGCAGATGAGATTATAATTGCAAAGATGCCACCTGCTAAAATTCCAAATCCTTGCATGGCAAACACGGCAGCAATGAAGGCACCCCGAGTCTTCTTGTTAGCATATTCGGACATGATGGTGGCAGAAAGTGGGTAATCACCACCAATGCCAAACCCAAGCCAGAAGCGGAAGAAGCAAAGGGTGGCCATGACTGACTTTGGATCCTTGCCAAAGGAAAGGCCTGAAGCAACAGAGCAGAGACACATGAGCATCAGAGTCATACCGTAGACTTTCTTTCGTCCCAACTTGTCACCTAGCCAGCCAAAGAAGAGTTGCCCCGATAGAGTTCCACAGAATGCCACACCATTGACAGCAGCAGACACATTGGGAGGTAAACTGCCAGGCTTTACTGCACCATCAACATGGTAGTATATGCGGCCAAGCAATTTGGTGACGAGAGATATGCAGAAGAGATCATATGCATCCGTGAAAAAACCCATCCCGGCAACAATGATTGCAGTGAAATGATACCATTGTGTTTTTGCTACATCGAGTGCATTAAGCACCTGCAAATTTTCCCCAGCCATGGTAACCTTCCTCAAAATCTCTTTCTGTGTATTCTTCCCTTCTCACCAATTTCTTTCTCCGCTATCCCTTTTTGAGAGTTATTTCTGCAAGAGGTGAACAATAATGTTAAGAGCATGAACTTCTATTAAACTCTGATTTGACTTAACAAAAAAAAAAAATCCAAATGAGAAGATTTCTTGACTGTGTGAATGGGACCGGAGAATAATTAAAAAATTTGTTCCTTATGCAAATAATAAATTGATGTAATCACTGCTAGTTGTGTTTATACTTGATACAAAAGATAATATCTACTACCTAGAAGAATATAAAGTTTGAGTGCGAGAGCTAAAAGTAACACCAAGGAACAGACTCCAGAGGGATGGTTATGATATAATGAAAGAAGACAACGAAGCGCAGCTCGTGTGGTAAGACGCTTCCCCTACAACCGTCAGGTTGTGGGTTCGAGTCGCCTAATGGGGGAGGTGGGGAACCACTGTTGATCCTCATAAAAAAAAAAAGTAAAAAAGAAAAAAAATGATATAATGAAAGAAATTGTCCAAAATTAATGGCTCTTCAACAGAAAATAGGCCAAGAATAACCACTGTGATCACTCACACAGTGAGTATCAGACAAAAACAAATCAAAACCAAAGACAGATATATTATGACCTTAAGACTCTGTTTCCTGATACTTGAAAACTAGGGTTTGATTTACTAAAAAAACCAAGGTTTGGGACAACTGACAAAAGGAATTGATTAAATTAGCTCAACATGATCGGAAAAAAGTCCATAAACTTGAATTGGAGCACCATTAACCCTGTTTACTTGTGGATAGAATTTTACACCTTTAAAAAATGTTCAAGAAAACGTTGCCACCTTTTTCTATGATGATCATAGATATTTATCTCTTTGTACATAAGATCAATTACTTTTTGAGCAATGCTAGCAGACCCTAATTTCTAACATAATTTGTTGACCTAATTTATTGCAACATTTGGATTCATTGTAGACCTCGTCAAACATTAGAATTTGGTGTTAATCTAATGATTCATATGTAGCAAATTAGGTTAAATTTTTAGGTCCAAATAATATTACTTTTTTTTTTTTTTAGGTTCAATGGTTAGACATATCTGGACTAGTTTACGTGCACCTCAACTAATCTATTCCCAGTCAGGATAAAGGCAAACCATCTATAGACCATGCCAGGACTAGAATATTATAAATCTCTCGTGGTCTGGTTTTAAAGAGTTGTCAAACGGTAAGTTTATATCTCATCTTTGTTATCATTTGAATTACTCTGTTATCACTTTAACTAATCCCAATGGGGCTAACTTCTTTAGATATGGAAGAAAAAACAAAAAGATTCATCAATCCTCTATCAATGACTATTGGAAAAGAGGAGAAACACAATTAAAATCTCTCCCTTGGCAATCACATATGTACAGAGCATCACAGAGACATGCAACTGGTTCGCATCGACATCAGACTATAAAGGAAACACATCAAATGGTAATAATTTCAGATAATAACTCAAACAGAGTTCTTAGTACCACTTTTTTTTTTGGTAAAATCGATATTGACAAAAGAATCTCACAAAATAAACGAAGATAAAATTTTATGTAAAGAAAATCTCTTTCGAGTGAGAGAAATGAAAATTAATCGCAATAGAAAGAGAAATTGAAATAAAAAAGATACCGAAACTATGATCTTTCAATTTAGAGAAAGAAAAGGCTACCATTTATGCTTCCTTTTTCAGAAAGAGAACAAAATCACCAAGAATTTGATAAAGAAACAATCCTCCAAAAGCTCTTAATTGTCGCCATGCTAAAAGAACAAGCATCACCTTTGCATGCAACAAGACAATAACACAAAATGCATGCGTGTGTGTGTGTGTGACTGTGTCTAGTGTACATATAGATCTACAATTATAACTATGTGCATGAAAAGATGTAGGAGATAAATGATAATGTACAAGAAGATGGAGACACAAGAGAGAGAGACGGGGAGAATTTTTGAAAAATTTACACTGACCTGTTTCTTTCTCAAGATTTTGCTTCAATTGAAAGAGAAGACAGGTATAGAGAGAGAGAGAGAGAGAGAGAGAGAATTGTTGAAGTGGAGATGTAAAAGAGCGGTGGATGGGATGAGAATTTATATCCAACGGAGACGAGGATCTTCGCCGGTATATTCCTCTTCCTTTCCGCCTCTCTCTCGTACACCAGTCAAACTACTCGGCCTTTAAACGACGACGTCTCAAGCGTCGATTCAATTCTCTTTGTGTGACACACACAAAAAAGTGACGTATGTACCACTTGGTGCCTCTTTCGTGGTTTTGCTATGTGTGCGCATAGTGGGGAGTGTACACGGTACACCACCTGCGATGTGTTTTCGCTCCCAACGCGTGTCACGTGTTTTGATTCGGAGGAGGACAATGTTGTCATTTCAACTCTTTGTTTTTTTGAATTTTATGGTCGATAATCGATATGTCAGTATTCAACTTAAATTTATAAGGGAAATATTATGGCCCGTTTGGTAATGTTTAAATTTTTTGTTTTTCGTTTTTATTTTGATATTTAAAAAAAAAAATTCGTTTAATAACCGTTTATGTTTTTCGTTTATGTCATCGTTTGATAAACGAGGGACGATTTTTAAAAACTACAAAAAGACGTTTTTAATTTTCGTTTTTAAAAAACGAAAAACGAAAACGTTATTACATTCTAAATGAAGGGAAATCATTAGATGAGTGGATCCCATCAACTTATTCAAATGAGACTTAGTGATTCAATGGTTCCTCTTAATTTGAGATGCAAATTTGAATTACAAATTTGAGTTATACTATTTGGACCTAATTTGTTGACATAATAATATGATTTCACTAGAATTATTGAATCAACACCGAATTTTAATATTTGATGACCCCACAGTCAATCTAAATGTTATACTGAATTAAGTCAACAAATTTACGTAAACTAATGCGAAAATTAAATTTGAAATTTTAATATAATAACCCATTAAGTCTTCTTATTTAACCTAAATAACAAGTTTGGTGGTTGCTTATTTCTTTTCTGTTTTTTGGGAAGGGGGGAGGATATGGTTTTTGGAATTTAATGACTCAATCTCATCATGTTTGACTTGAAGGTATACTTGGTTTCCTGCCATGTTTCTCAAATATTCTTACCAATTTTTTCACTCTAAATGTGATACGATTTTTATCATTAAATATATAGATCGCATTAACATTAAATAATACAGAGTATACCATGTCATTTGAGATGAGAAATTTAGTAAGAATATTCAGTAATTATAGCATTGCTCTTCCTAATATGATTATGTCCATAAGTCGCAGTTATTACCTTTAACATTAATTTTCCAATTAAATATATCACTCTACTTTAAATTTTTTAACCAAATGTGTGAAGATAGGGGTGATTAGCATAATTTGATAGAATTTTTAGTACATACAGTTTAACAGTATATTGCATTATTTACTCGACTGCTTCCATTTTGGTACTCAGGTATACCAGTGTTGTGGATTAAGATACAAACTCTAATATAATTTTTTTGTGTCGACTATTTCATCAAATTTAAATACTAATCATTGTAGTATGAATAAGTTTAAAATATATACTCTTGAAGAACGAGACAAGAGTATACTGTTTTTAAAAAATATGAAAAATGTTAAATCTAAAATTTTTGAGTTATCAAAGATCAAGTTCAGGCACCAAATTACACTTAAAAAATTTTTAATTAGTTTTATCTTGTTTAAAAATTAAAATAACCAAAAGTACTCTTCCATATTCCGATCCCAAGTGTATTCTTTTTGACTTCCAATTGAAATTACTGGACCAAAAAAAAATAGACGGTGGCCCAGTGATAACCATTATGACATTGATTGTTTAAAAACCAAGGAATATTCTTACATTGACATTAAGTCTTAAACAATTTAACAAGCTGATACATATACATTTAATACTTGAAAAAGTAATGGCCCTAAAGGTCCTTTGTAAAGACGGCTGCCATTAACCTTAGTTTAAACATTAAATTGTAATCATCATGGCTTTCCTATGGTCAAAAATAATTCAAAGTTGGAGGCCTAGGGTAGACATATTTTGACTTACGATGTATTAAAATCGAAAAGAGAATTTTTTGGGGTTAGACTATGAAAGATTTATTCATTATAAATATTTAATACTCTATTTTTGACATGAATGACCTGTTTTTAATGGAACCAAAGAAAAGATTAATCTAAATGTATCTAAACTAACTTTTAAGCATCCTTAACCGTAAAACCAAAAAAAAAAAAATCTACGATGACTACATAAAGAAATTATATGGCAAATGTGTTGGTGCCTTGAAGATGGCCTATTTCTAAGAACGGACAAATACATTGCACTAAAATATCAGCAACTTTCTCCCCCATCCCCACTATGGTATTTGATGTCCATGTGCTGTGATAAATATGTAGACCCTAATTCAAGTGCAATCTCCAGGGTCCTGGTTTAAAGTAGAGCTAGCTAGATGTTTCTTTTCAGTTTTCCGCACCACGAATCATTGACCTAACAGTGAAAAGTCTCCTATTTTCATCTTAGAATAACACGTCCAACTATGGTTTAAAAAGAGACGTTTTTTTGGTACCAAACCGTTTATCTTTCACCACTTTAAACATAACATGTGAAAAAGTTTTTGATTTTGCTATTTCACTTTACTTTATCATATTCGAAATCAACACAACTGTCATACAAGATTTGCAAGCACGACAAGAATTGGCGTCTTTTGAAATAATTTTTTTACAGTGTTAATGTTTATCATCACAAAAAAGAGTGTTATGAAGATTTTTTTTTAATGACTGTAATGATGTCATAAAAAATTTATTTGTTACCATAACTACTATTTAAGACGGATTGTTGTAGTCACAATTTTTTTTTGAAACTCCACTTATTACGACAAAGTGTTATGGCGACATGCCTCGCCATAATAAGTATAGTCTCAAAAAAAATTGTGATGACAACTCCTGTTTTAAATAGCATTTGTGATAATAAATAAATTTTTTATGATAGTATTATCGTCATAAAAAAAATTATTCAGATCACTTTTTTTAACAATAAATATTGTTGTCACAAAAAACTTGTCTCAAAGGACTCTGAACCTATTTGGATTGCATCTTAGAAAAAAATATTCAAAAATAATTTTTGCGAAAATTTTTAGAAAAATGTGTTTTGATATATTTTGAGACAAAGAACTTGTTTGGTTAGATCAGGGGCGATCCAAGGTCAAGTGGGGCTCTAGGCAAAAATTTTATATGGACATGTAATGATAAAATATATGAGTAAAAAATAATTTTAATATAATAAATAATTATTTTTTATCCATGAGCTATGTGCATCATGAAATACAAACACACCCAAAAGAGCTAGAAAAACTTAAATAAAAGTTCACAAAAAGTGAATAAGTTTGGATCTAACAAAATTAGATGTTGAATTGAACTATTAAAATTTAGGGCTAAAAATTTAAATTATATCTAAAATACAATTATAACTTAAAAAAATAAGTCTATCATACTAAAGTGATAAATTTTATGGAGGCTCTCCAAATTTTGGGTTTAATTAAGTAGAGAGTAATTTTGGGTTTAATAAAATTAAATATTAATTTGAAGTTTTAAAATTTTGGCCTTAAAATTTTAAATCATACTTAAAAAAAATAAACCTATTATACTAAATGAGTAATTTTTTTGGGGGGCTCTAGGCAAGCACTTAAGTTGCCTAAGGGTTGGGCCGGCCCCGGGTTAGATGATTCTAAAAATAATTTTACATAACAGAAAACAGTAAAACCTGTTTAGATAGCCTAAATATATGTTTGGACAATAATTCAAAAATTAATAAAAATAATATCAAAAAGTTATTTTAGACTGGCAGTTTTTTTTAAAAAAAAATTCAATAAACCAAATTTTAAAATAAACTAAACAAATTCAATGGTTTTCATAAAACATAAAAAATATTTATATATAAAATCAAAAAAATTATATTTCAATTTCAATATATAAAGTATAAGCATCCTATTCACACACCAGGTTCTGAGTAGATACACACATTGCCTAGGAATATATATACACACACAAATTGACAAACACCTATACATACAGAGATCGACACAGACAAAATCTAGCTCAAATCTAAGAAATCTAATTCATCTAACAAATTTTACTCAAATCTAGCAAATAATCTAATAGAGAGAGTGACAAAAAGCTATGTTGCAGAGAGTGACAGAGACGAGAGAGCTTCAAGTCTTCGTTGCAGAGAAAGAACTCCAGTCTTCATTGCAAAGAGACGGGCACCAGAAAGCTCCGATCTTTGTTGTTTCGACGGAGGCAATCGGTACACAAACCGTGAGAGAGAGAGAGAGAGAGAGAGATAGAAAAAGGATGACTTTTATACGTCAACAAAAAAATGTGTTTTGCTCCTAAGGAAGTTCGATGGATTAATCTCATTAAAGAGGAGGTGTTGTTTTCGTTATTTTCTATTTTGTCTTAAAAACTCAGAAAGCATCATTTAGATGTTCTTTAGATTTTATTCTCAATTCCCGCCTTTTTTTGAAAAATTATTTTTGAAAATTATTGTCCAAATAACATCTTAAAAATTTTACTGTTTTTTTAAGAACAAAAAACTGTTAGAGAGACACAAACCAAATAACCCAAAAAACAGAAAACTGTTTGAGGGACACAAACCAAATAATCCCTCCAATTCTTATAATGGACTAACATGCACATAATCAAAGACACAATGATTCCTCTGAAACTTTACAAACAAGCCCCACTCTTGAGTGGAGAACATTATGAAAAAGCAGAACGAAAACGGTCAATCAACCACCCTCTTTATATTGTCCTTTGAATAACAAAAGTAGGCACTTGAAAATGAGGCTCTTGGAAACTCCTAAGTGGAAACGTGTCTAGTTTTGTGCGCGGAGAACAGTAGTAGTTCAATGGATTGTTCTTTATCTTTTCCCCAGTGGGTCCACGGGCTAGTTGTCAATGATGCCCAGCAAATTGACAAAGAACAAAACTAAAACGGACTGAAAATTTGATTCCATAAGGTATTTTGGTTCGTTGGATCAATATATTTTTAAAGGACGTGGGTCATTTTTTATGGAGCAATGCTATTGAGATCTAATTTATTGACTTAATTTGTTGACATAATTCATTATGACTTTTAAATTGACTATGAGAGTCATCAAGCATTAGAATTTAGTGTTGATCTAATGGTTCTACTTTACTCACATCATTATGTCAACAAATTAAGTCACTGTTTTAGGTCTAAATAATATTACTATTTTTTATTTTATGGCATTGTAATCCGTCGAAAGAAGTTTTTTTTTGTCCCAAAACAATCTAACCTGCTTTTTATATTTGGGATTCTACACTCTATATATACCTTAGTATATAGATGTGAGTTACGAATACGAATTCCTTTCAATATTTTTTTTCTCCCCTTAATTTTATAAAGGTGGATCACCCACAACATATGATTGGGAAACCCATCAATATATCATACATTTTATTTAAATTCATGACAAGTGATTGATATTTCACTACAAGAATTAGGATTTTTCAAAATAATTTTTTTGTGGCGACAATGTTTCACCGTTAAATAAAAAAAAAAGCATGTTTTGGATTTTTTTTTTGTGTGACAATAGTATTATTATAAAAAGTTTATTTATTGGCACAGATATTATTTGAGATAAATTGTTGCCATCACAAAGATTTTATAAAACTCCACTTATTATGGCAAGGTACTGTGACATTATGTCCCGTCATAATAAGCGGAGTCTCCAAAAGTTTTCGTGCCGGCAATGACTATATCAAATAATATTTGCAGGTAGCAAATAATTTTTTTTGTAACAGTGACTTCTGTAGTTATAAAAAACTTGTCTTAAAAGATCATAATTCTGATAAGAGTAATACTAGAAAAACTTAAAAATTTGACTTGAAGATATGGTCGTTAAATTGGTCATATATTTAACTTTGGGTCTTAATATTTATTAGAACTTATTACTTATTTCTACAGTAATAATTCATCAAATCAAGGTTTTAAATTAATTTTCTAAGTGCGTTTAGCATTTTTGTTCTTTTAGTGTTTAAAGGAAATTGTGAAACACATTGGGAATGATCCAAATCAGTGCTCTTTACCTTTGATGAGTAGCAGGAAAAAAATGTCAGAGGAAAAAGAAGGGCACTATTTGGGGGTAAGCATGAGGCACACAGAACCATACTGAACGAGGGTGGACCAAGTAAGCGAGTAAATATCACTGTTATGTGGTGTTTAAAATCCGATCAGAAATAATCAAATGGATAAATTAAATTGTATTCTTTTACATGCAGCATTTATTAAATTATATGAACAAAATGGTAATTGAATTGTGTGGGGTCTAGTTAGGACTTTTTTTTTTTTGTGAGTTTTAATTAGTAATGTGAAAATATGATACGATCCACTAATACAATATGAAATTAGAGGGTTTGATTTTTTCATAAGTCTCTTGTTTAGTAAACGAATAAACCTGACACAACACGATTAATAAACAAATTGATTATGTGTGAAGTCAATCAGAAGAAATATGTGATATGACTCGTTTATATACTATTTATATACGGTTCATACACAACATGAACTCAATTTGATGCGATTTGTTAGACACGAATTAATAAACAAATCGAATATAAATAAAATATTTTTTAACACTAACTTGCCTCATACGATAACTTTGACAAGTCTAATTATAATATTATAGAATAATGATGATCTAATATCACCGTTTCTTACATAGAATATTTTTAATTACGTGCAGAGTTTTATTTATTTTTTGATTTTGTGGTTTTGGATAATTGTAACCTGCAAGTTATTGTGTCTTTCGCTCTGGTGGGTTGTCGGAAAAGACAGGCAAAAATAGGTGGTTTTGCTCGAGCAACGATAGTGACGCTGAGAGACAATCGTGCCATCGTAGTCAGGAGTACACTTTACAAGTGCCAAATTCAACTTTTAGAGATTTTGAATATACACGTTTAAAACTGGAGCTGAAATTTGAATTTAATTTCAGCCCAACCCGAATAAAACCCAAATTTCTTAATTCATAGTTCGGGTAGAACCCGAGATTCCACCTTGAAAACTACCCTCATTTGAATAAAGTTTAATTTTTTTTTTACTTTTTTTGGGGAGTCGGTTTGACGTAAATATTAAAAAATTTTGTACACGTGTTGGATTTGAGTTAATACACCCAAATTCTAACCCCCCCCCCCTATTGCACCTCCATTTACAAGCATTGCTGTTACATGGTGTCTTAGTTGCTTTATCAAATATGTTGCATACTGTTTGGAGTCACTTGTTATGGTGGAGATTGCCTCACAAAGTCATTGAAAATAGTCTTCCTCAAGTATCAAACACCTTCGAGGATGGTCTGATAGACTGTCACTGAGAAGGGTATAGAAAAGTAAATTTTGTGATGCAATACTTTATTTATTTAATGATAATTTAATACTTATAAAAAATTTCTTAAATTATTAATTTAATTATCTTATTATTGTTTGTTTATTTTTAAGAGTGTTATATGAGAAATAATAAATAAAATTTGAACCCACCACTTTTAAATCAAATTGCATAAGTGGCATTTAGGCCACGAATGAATTCTATCATTATTAGTTGGGCTGTCAAAATTTGATACGATATGATTAACCGACACGAATTAAGCAAATTTGGATCAGACCTTAACCGGTTTGGATAATAAACGGGTTGACATGCCAAACACGCTTAATAAACGGGTCATGTTCAGGTGAGACCTGTCAAACTGTTTATCACACGCTTACCCATTTTAATAAAATTAATATAATAATAAATTGATAATTATTTTTTTAAAAAAAGCAAAAAAAAAGTAAAGAAATCAATACAAAAAAATAAAAAGAAAAAGAAGTAAAGTAATAGTTCAAAGATAAAGGAGGAGAGATGAAAAACACTTCAAAGACAAAGACAAACTAATACATTTTGTTTGTATCCCACATTAAAAAATGAGAGAAGAGTGGGAAGGTTGAATTGTCTATAAAAAGACAAGAGTCTCTTGTCTTTATTTTTTAAGCATTCAAGTATGATTTTTTATGAAATTTAACTAAAAAATCATTTTTTAAGGTAAGTACACTTAGAAGTAAAAAAAAAAAGTTGAGTACTAAAATTTATTGATATAATTATTTTAAAATTAAATGGATTAAACGAGTTATGTCGTATTACCTGGGTATTAAATAAGTCGTGCTCATATTAAAATTTTTTATCCATTTATTAAAATATTGTATACAAATTTATATATTTTTCACCATTTACCAGAAAATGTGTGATCAACGGCCGAAAGTCAAAGGTTTTAATATTGTCCGATCATACGAGGAATAAAGGCAGAGGAAACGTATCTATAATATAAAACAGAGCGGGGCTTCAATAAGCCGATCGAACGGTCTCAAATTCATTCATCAAACGGTCAAGAAATTATCATTTTTTTCTTAATATTTCTCCCTCAAAAAAGTCAACGATTACGGCTGGTTTTGTAACACATCCTACGGTCTCAAATTCATTCATCCAATAGTCAATAAATTATAATTTTTTTCCTTAATATATTCCCTTTTAAAAAGTCAACGATTACGGCTGATCTTGGAACACATCCTACGGTCTCAAATTCATTCATCAAACTGTTAAGAAATTATAATTTTTTTTCTTTTAATATTTTTCCTCCTAACATGTCAACAATTACTGCTGATCTTGGAATACATAATTTTTTCAGACATAATAATTAAATTGGTCAAATTTGTCATTGATATCATCTGTATAGTGCAGCATTTTGAATTTGTATAAGACACAATGATATTAAAAAAAACTCATCAATTTAAGATGAAAAAAAATAAGG
>CM042187.1:3079290-3116595 GCA_023539305.1 Ilex asprella | reverse complement strand
CCACCATCCCCACCGAAAACCACAAGAAAAATTACAAGAGAGAGAGAGAGGAGGAGGAGGAGGCGAGAGGCGAGATTTGGAGAAAATGAAGAAAATAAAAAAATGTAGTTTTGGAGAGAGAGAGATAAGGAGTTTTTTTATTTTTTTTCCTAACAGTAAAATGTATAAGAAAATAAAAAAAAATGTATTTTTGAAAAATCACAAGGGTATATTTGGACTTTTACATTAAGTTTTTACTTTGACTTAAATATTTTACATCCATACTTGCAAATCTAGCGCGTGTGGTACAATTTCTGTCAAAAGTAACAGAAATAGTAACAGTTGCACTTTAGTCCAAAAACACAAGGGGGTTTTGTGCTGATTTTTGAATGACATGGATGTGATGTGCACAATGACCAAACGACAAGGGGATAAACTATATTTTGCCCTTAAATTAATGGTGGTCTACATGTTATTTCTACATCCACTACCCATAATTATCTGTTAGTAGTGCTACACTAATTTGAGAAATAGAGAATTTAACAGAAGGTAGTGAGTGTGTTCCTTGTGTGATGCGAGAGAGAGGGGGGCAGGGAGAGATGACTAGACTAGCATAAACAAGAAGATAGATCTAACTCGCTGAGCCGTTACCTGAGTTGAGCTTTAAGCACCTTAACTAGCCAGAGGAAGGAGAAAGGAGAACCGAAGCTGGCTAGACTCTGGAGTAGTGACAGATCAGGTGGAGAAAAAGGAGAGTGAGTCTCTTGTGCATTTGTCACTTCGCTTGGAGAAGAACCGAGTGAGAAGTGAAATTGCTTTAAGACAAAATTACCCCAAAAAAAAAGAATTTTTATTTTTATACAAATTGATCGATCCAATCGGGTTCTGATAACACTGCAACCATTGATTAACCTTTAGTACCTTGCCTTATTATTATGAGACATTTTCTTGGTGGGCTTAGACTTTTGCGGGGCCTTGAGTTTTCATTTGTGAAATATTATAGATGAGGTCGTCTTTAAAAGTAAGCCCTACATTCATTGCTTTGATTGCCTTAGTGTTCCAGCCCGCCCAGGTAATATTCAGAATGAAATCCATACAGGCCCAATTAATACAGAGGCAACAATAAGAACCACAAATGTTTAAAAGTTAGGATTAGTCTTCACTAAAAGCTTGAAAACGAAAGGTTTGGATTGACCAACATTTGTAACGAGTCCAACAGTCGATGTACCTCGTTGGCCATGTTAAACAATCATCTATTTACATTTAATTTCAACATGTTTTCTCACGTGCAGATTAAATTTTGGGTCTAACACATGAATTTTTTTTTTATAATTAGGGTGGCGGTAGGCTAGATTTTCAGTCTAGCATGTGAATTTTTTTTATTAATAATTAGAGTAGAGGTGAGAATCGAATATATGATTTTTTTTTGTTTTAATACTATGTTAAACAATTATCTACTTCAAAAATTTAAGCTACTAAAAATAGTGTAACTTAAGTATTTATACTTTAACAGCCTTAGCCGCCAATGATTGCATGGGAAAAAAATCCCTCAATTCTATGTTTTATGTATTGTATCTCTAATTATGATTATTAATTTATAGTTTTTCCAGTAGGAATCTAAATGTTGGGGAGAGAGTTTAAACATTTTCTTAGTTGAACCATTTGTTTTTGAAACATTGTCAAATTAATTCAATTAGTTCAGAGGACATTATAATAAATTCAATAATGGAGAGAGAGAGAGAGAGAGATGGGGATCATAGTATAAGTAGACAAATTTTATGATTTTCCCAAATTAATATGAGTTCAGGAGTATTAACTACTAACTTGTAAAACTTCAAAAAAAAAAATGGTAGCAGAGCTCATCAATATACAAAAACTGTAGTCTTCTCCCATGCCAATAGTAGCTAAGCTGCCTTTCAGAACAAAAAAACAATACTAGACCACACATACTAGACAAAATGTTAAACAAGTTAGTAAATGAGATCAGCCTGACCAAATCATCATACGAAAGATGATCAAAATGAAGACCTCCACAAGAGCCATCTTTCCCAGATTTGTCAAAGGGACCTGAGAATTGCAATGGTTGTTGAAGCACTGCGAACGTCGGATTTCAAGAGCCAATTTGAGTACCAAATAGAAAAGATAAGCAGCCATAGTCAGTAGCAACCTCCAGTGGCTAGCATACGCAGTGGCGTTAGAGACACGAGAAGAGATGATTGAAGTATTCACTGCCATGGCCACTGAATCTATGGTGTTTATAATCAGCTTGTACCAAAGGTACCTGTAAAAGGTATACCTGAGGACTTCATACTTCTGATATGTACCACTAGATTATAACTCGTTAAGCAACTGTCTCAATACTATGTATCATGGAGACTAAAATAACTGAACCATTGCCAATTGATTTTAGAATTTCAGTTCGATGTCTTTACCGGATTTTTGGTACATTCCAAAGCATAGAGGTCAATTCTTTCTGAAGAAGAGCAGTAGCTTTGTTTATAATCATCTTGGTGACACGGTGTACAAGACAAATTGGGGTGATCCATCATATTCATGAGGGGTGCATCAAAATTCTAACATAATTTAGAATGTATTAACTTAACTTTTAGTTTACAATATAATGCATGTTCTAGCGTTAGTGTTCAAATTTGCATATACCTCTGTGGAACATCCACAACAGCATCTTGGACTCCTCCAGCCTCCATCTCTGGGCATATCTGTGACAGGAAAATTCATTTCTGTGAGGACACTACGGAATTGAACAGCAGATCCCCAACAGCACAAGCATTTCTAATAAAGAGATCATGAAAATGCACTAGAATTCAGACAAATTGAACAGAACAGCTTTAACAAAATTGAAAACATAAACGGACCAAAAAACAGCAACCCGTGGCATAACCGTATTACAGATAAAATGATTATCATGATATCAGAGTAAAAGTCAACCATCATGATATTTGAAATACTTGTACTCTCTTCGTCCAAAATTTGACCCGCACGTAAGGCGTGTGTCGACGTATATAGATACCAATGTACATTTTATGTAACAGTTCAAGGTTTTAAATTAGCTGGCGATTCAACAAAAAAATCAGGATTGCTTATGGTAGAATAAGCTACAAGGAGTAGACAGAGAGCCTATACCTCCAGCTTTGAGTATTGCTTCATTGTGGCCTTTGATTTGGGCACTAAAGCAAAACTATTAAAAGCATTAGTTCCCCTTCTTTCTGTCTCTCTTGGTCCTATTCCACAAGATGGAACTGCATCATCTGCCAACATAGCCCTCAACCATGGGCCAAACTTACCATTGCCGGCAGGGAACCTACATGTTCTGTATTCATTTCCAATGAGGCCACACTTATAGCAAAATTGACCCAATTTTTCATATTTGAAATCAATCCAAATGTCAGGCAATCCACTACGCCTAAGCCAGAAACCAGTTAACAAAGGAAGCCTAATGTCAACAATCACCCGAATTCGAAGAAACTTTCTGCAATCAATCTTTCCATCAAAGACAGTTCTATCAACACCAACCAATTTTAGGAAAAGTTGAGCAGTCTTCAACCCATTTTCCTCGGTCAAATAGTTCACTGGCAGTCCATGAACCTGAACCCAAAATGGTGAATATGAGAATTGCAACTCTTCTGGGACTTTCCCAGAACACCATGGAGAGAGAACAAGAAGACCCCTGTTTACTGTCCAAGGGGCTTCACGATGGACTTTGAAACAATCATCTTCGTCTTCAAAAGAAAACATAAAGACATTGCGCTTGATTTCAGATACAGAGAAGTCCTGCTTACAGTTCCATTCTTCAGTGGTTATGGATTTGACAACCTCTTTGTATACAGCTCTGTTTAGTAAAATCTTCCCAATCAAGCAAAACTTTTCAGCCCTATAAGTCACTTCTTTGTCTGGCTCTAGCCTGAGGGTTGAATGGATTTTTCTCTCCATGTCAAGAAAGGAATGAAAAGAAAAAGAAGGGCGAAAAGGACTATGGTTTTGGCAACAGAAAACAGAGAGAGGAAGAGAGAGAGAGAGGAAGCAGGTCTTTAGTGTCTATTCTACTTCTTGGAAAGAAAACAGAGGAAAGAGAAAATGGTATTAACAGCTTGCATTTGTTGAAGATTTAACATTGCCATCCTATCATTTTTACCTTTTTTGTTTTTCTTGGCAGACAAACAGAGAGGTTAATGGGTAAAGACAAACCAGAGTGGGTGGAAGGCTTACACATTCACAGGGTTAAGTTCATCAAGAACTTGGAGTCTGTAAACATAATGACAAACAATGTCAAAGAAAATAAACAAAAGGATTACTCATATCTCCCCCACAAATCAGATCATAACTATACATTTCACAAATCAAGAATCAAAACAGAACAAAAGGGGAAAGATGGAAACAACGAAGGAAAAATTGCCTCTGGACTCTGCAGAATGTGTGTGTGTGTATGAGAGACAGAGAAAAGGGGGGGAGCAGAACGGGACAACCTCTGTTACCGGCTAGTGGGAAAGAAAGCAGAGCGCTTTTCTCTGAAGAGTGGGAAAAGGACCATTTGTCTTACTCAGTTTTCTTCACTAACAAACAAAACACGGGCGCACAGCTCGCCTGATGCTTGTGGGTTAAGCTAGGAGTAGCCACGTCAGCACCTAACGAAACAGTACAAGATAATACTATTCGTATTTAATTTTCTTAAATAATATATTGACTTAATCTATCATAGTCATTGAATTGATAGTTGATTCTAACAAGTATTGAAACTCGCTATCAATCAACTAGTAATGAGTGATTAGATCATTAACATAGCCTAATAGTATTTTTGTGATGGTAACAGATAGACTTCTTCATTGACAATCTATTATCGGATAAATTATTACGTCAACAAATTATATCAATTTTTTAAATTTCAATAGTATTACTTTTTATTGATCAAATCTTTCATAACTATTTAATTAATAGTAGATCCCATATTTGTCCAAACCCGCAACCGATCTAATAATTGTGATGGATTAGATTATTAAATTATGTTCAATTAACATTATTGCTACTAGTGAGAGGCTTGCCCCATGCACGAAATTGAGTGATATTATTAAAACATACAAAATTTGATATAATTTAATGACTTAATGATGTGTTGTATAATAATGTGTAAATAAAAAGTTCAGCAATTACCGTTATAAAAATGTTTTTGGGTAACACAACTATCACATCATTAAATTAAAAAAATTAAATCAAATTTTTATGTTCAAATAACATTATTCCACCGAAATTTTCACTCTCCTCTGCAGCACCCCTACCCCCTACCTACGCCATTCTACCCTACCCTATTCCATTCCATCCCATGCCACTGCTGTGTATTTTTCCTATTTATGTAACTTTTTATAATTAGAAATCACCAAAATAGAGTTGTAGTAGGTCTGATAAGTTTGGGTGTATAAATATAGATAACTATAGATAAATGTGAATTGTGTGATGGTGACAGAATCTCTTGGTGCAGGGCTTTTAACATGGCTGAACTCTGAGAAAATATCGTATGTGTATGCTTGGAGGCCCAATTCTACATCCATAGGTAGAACACTAGCACCCCAGCACTACTGGGAAAAAGAAACATTCTTATTTCTTGAGGATATCCAAATATAGAAACATGATTGCTTATCCAAGTCATATGAACTTGGACACAAGTTCTTCAATCAACAGTGCCAACTTAACCCGAAGATGACCGTGAGAAATTATATTTCATGAATATTCTAATCTAAGCGTGAGTAGTGTGCCTTTGATCAAATTAAGGAGGAAATTAATCGACATGTGTGTAAATTGATTAGAACACTCATGATCGTTGAACAAATAAAAAAAAAACTAATAGATTAATCCACTAAAGAAACTTTTATAAGCAGACACTTGACAACAGAATAATAGGAGAAGTCTACCGTATCAAAACAAGTTCGGGATCATACCGCCATTTACAAATTTTTAAGTTTTTTTGTGCAATTTTTTTGGTTTTATTTACAATTATGGGATTATTTAGATCGATTTTAAATTTATCAGGATGTTCTCAATTACTTCCCAAAAATTAACACTTGACTCCTAAAAATTATAATTTGACTCTAAAATAACTTGTATCTGAAACCACGATACTCATAAACATCAGTACTTACCTCATTCACTACGATACTCGAATCCCATTACAGAAAAGAAAGGAAACTCAAAGGGCTTGTGTTGATATATTTTTTGCGAGAGGTTTAAATTGACTTGTCCAACCCTTTTCAAAATTAAAGATGAGATTCAACAATTAATGTTGTCTATACCCATGTTTGATATACAAAGAGATATATGACTATTATGATAATATATTTATATATAAATGACTATTGTACCCCTTAATCAATTTAATCCAAATATTGGTATGAATATAAGAGAGGGTATAAATGTCATTTGAATGTGAAACCCCCAAATCCACATATGAAACCCCTCACGAGTTTCATGAAACGCATTAACATGGGTTTCATGACCGGACTAGATTTCAAATCGCTACATAATTACCAAACATAAATTTAAGAGAGTTTAGTCTCCAACTTATATTCCAAAATCTCCATAAACCCGCGTACCAGACAACCCCAAACGGCCTTCAGAAAAGAGATGTTGGCATTTGGAAAAGACAATTGTCTCACCTCCAAGTATAAATGATCTAAGCCAATAATATGACATGTTTACTGGATATTAGAATCATCGAGAATGTATTCCAAGAATTTAGGGTTTTTTAGGTGTGGGTACATATTCTAGTATTTATTTATCCAAAAGTGTATGGGTAAAATGTTTACTCTTTTAAGTACATTTTTTATTAAACTTTTTGTGTTTAGGTACAAAATTCAAATGTAGTGAAATGCTTTTTACTTAATCACCCCTCCTTAAATTATGCAGTCATGATTGACACATATTTTAGGAAAGAAATATTTAAAGATTATATATTTGTTATTTTATTTAATTTTTGAAATTTGAATGTGCAGGTTAGAGATAGATTTATGGATAGATTGACAGTTTTTTAGGAAACAAATATGTAAACTTTACATATTTGTTAATTTTTTGAATTTAACGTAGGGTTCAAATTGTTTAGTCTTCTTCAACTGCTTCTTCTTCGTCTGCCTTCTTATTCTTCAACGGGTTTTTATTTTTCCGGAGGTGATTTACTTTGAAAAAGGAATTGAAAATACCAAATATCGTCATCGGATTGAAGGTGAGTTGTTAATATTTTTTTTTTTTTAGATTTTTCCATGTTTCGGTTTTTTGTGTATGGTGGTTTATGGAGGAGTAAAAAACTGGTTTTCAATTCATGTGGGTGTAAATGGTTCTTACGAGTGTAACTATTTTTAGTGTACACGAAATAATTATATTTTGTATACTATTCGATCAACTCTTTATTTTGTAAATTTATATTTATTGATTTTTGTGTATGTTTGGTCGTTTTTGAGATAAATGGGAAAAAACTCGTTTAGGTTTTAAGGTTGTAACTGTTTCTAAGAGTTTTTTTAAAAAACAGATTTTAAACCACTGATTTGGATCTTCTATTTTAGAAGATCCTGTTATTTTCTATTTTTTTTTGTTTTATGTTTATTTACCAATACGTAGATAATTATTGAATTGCTTTGTATTAATGTTGTACATAACTGTTTAATGTAACTGTTGTTCTTTTCCTTTTGAATTGATATAATGACATTCATTTTTTTAATGTTTTAATCAGGAATGAATAGAATGGTATTGCTTGTCCGCAAATATGATGTTTGAAACTTTTATTATTAGATGTTCTGTTCGTGCAACATTCGAACATTTTTTTTGTTAAATTCATATGTTTGATTTTGTGTATGTTTGTTCATTGTTGGAATGAATGGAAAAAAAAAACTGTTTTGGGTTTAATGGGTGTAACTGTTTTTAAAATTTGTGTAACTATTTTTTCATAATGACATTAATGTACATTATCGAAAAAATATTACTATGTCATTGTTTGTTAACTGTTTTATTTTGTTCTTAGATTATTAATCAAACATTGTTTTATGTTGTCAGCTTTTGCACTCCTTGTTAATCCTGAAGCATCAACATTTTGGGCTCACAAAGAAAGCTTGAGATCATGAGAGAAGTCTGTGGATAAGCCATCCCTCACTGCCTGGAACCCACATAAGACAAATAATTTCCTTAAAATCAGAAGAATAGTTACGCAACACAGTTAGACCCATTAAATTTTGAATATGAACTATCTATATTTGAATCGCAAATAGTTATTTAAAACAGTTACGTAACTATTTTTAATCAAAAAAATCATGAACCATAAAGTTGTCAATAACAGACTTATAAGATTGAATTTTTAAAATCAGAAGAATAGTTACGCAACACAGTTAAAGCCATTAAATTTTGAATATGAACTGTTTATATTTTGAATCCCAAATAGTTACTTAAAACAGTTACGTAACTATTTTAATCAAAAAAATCATGAATCATAAAGTTCCTAATAATAGACTTATAAGAATTGAATCCTTAAAATCAGAAGAATAGTTACACAACACAGGTAAACCATTAAATTTTGAATATAAACAGTCTATAATTGAATCTCAAATAGTTACTTAAAACAGTTAAGTAACTATTTTTAATCAAAAAAATAATGTTCTAAATTATTATTTTTTTCTTCATATACATATGCTATAATAGTTTTTCAAATTCTTAATATAATTTTACAAAATTAGAGTTTTAAGATTTGATTTTATTTTTGAATCAACTTATACAGGTTTATGAAAAAAGAATTAAATAATTAATGACTGAAAAAAAAAGCGGATATGTCATATGGTTTTATATTTTGAATCCCTCTACCGAAAATGATAAGTTTTGATAATTAAACCCCCTATTTTACCTCTCACTTGATTTTATCCAAAAAAGAACGAATATGGCATTTTCATGGCCATAGAATCCCTTTTGCCTAAGAAGAAGGGATTAGATAATTAAACTCCTATTTTTTAGCTTTTATTTTTTAACTCCCATTACTTGATTGTAGTCAAAATTTTTGGTAAAAATTCAAATTGTTTCCACCCATCTGCACTTAACTGAATGGCAATAGTGTCATTTTTTAAAAATATGCACTTTACCCCAAATAAGTTTTTGAGTTGTATTTTTGCCTAAATAAGTCTAAAAAATTGTACCGGCTTCTAAATTCCCCAAGAATTTAAACCACAAAACCACAGCTGTGCATGCTAAAATGGGCTGGATCTTTGGGCCTAAGCCTGCTTCAGTTTGTCATTGGCTTCTTCATTGAGTCATAAATGAAATGGGCTCTCAGTTTTTTAAGATTTCTTATTCTTCGGTACAAAAAAGTCTAAGTTTTTTTCCTCAATACATTGAACTAGGTCTAACTACGTCTCTGTCGGAAGAGTCGGACGCATCCGCTGAAAATGACACATGGGCACTGTAAAAACTCACAGTGTTCAACGTTATCATTATTGGTATGATTGTGAGGAGAATAATACAAAAAAATTGTTTCAGTACTACATTGTCATATATGATAATTTTAAATTTTTTTATATAATTTTTAAAATTTATTTATAACTTCTAAGATTTTTTTGTAATCGAGCTTCTCATTTGAAGATTGATTCTAGTATTATTATGATCGCTTGCAATTTCTTCGAAAGTTATAATTTGGTCATTAAAAAATATAATTTAATCCATAAAAATTGTAAGATAATTTCAAAAGTCATAAATTTTTTAGGATTGATTCTAAATTTTTACTTGTAACCCACACTCAAAAATTAAAGTGATGACACATAAAAAAATATAAATTTTAATATTTTACCTTTTCTGAGATTGAAATTAAATCTTTATTGTACCTCTATTGATATCGAACTTAATAACATGAGTAATTGTCAAAATAGAAGTATTTCATAGCAAGAATGTATCATTTTTTATAGAGTTATTAAGATTGTCATATGTTCAAGAACATAATGCGACAGCTATATCCAGCCCTAACTGTAATCCTATTTTTTTTTTGTTCTAATTAGTGCAAGAAAAAAAAAAAGAACAAAAGTCCTACGTTGGTGAGTGTAAAATTACAATTATTTTTTAAAAAATATTTTTTGTTTCAATTTTTACAAAGAAGAAGACGATGATATTCGAATCTGCAACCTAACAATTCAATGATATATTTGTCACGTATCACGTTAGAACTGTCTTGTTACTTTCATAATCATTCAAAAGATTAAAGGGGAGACTTTCGAATTATTTTATTATTTTCACAATCATTTCAAAGGTTTACGTGATCTTGATTTTTTTATTTTTAAGTCGACACGTTATTACGTTAAAAAGTACAAAACGACAAAAATACACTTTTGATCGAAACTCTTCCTTCTTTATATATAAAAAAAAGAAAAAAAAATATCGTTGTTGAGAACAATATTGACCCAATTTTGTTGCGTTGGCAATAATACTCCATCCTTTTGTACAAAAAATCAACATGGATGAATTAGGACAACTTCAAAATTGGACATATTCCTAGCATGACTCATCTCTCCTCAACATATGGATGATGGTCACTTTTAAGGTTGCTCATGAGTCGTGCTGCGATGAGAGGGAAACTCAAAAAAAACAGAGAGAAAGGGAGTAATTAACAAAGTGAGAGGTGATGGAGATGTCCGTTCACCAAGTAGTAGTACTTTGAGATTGGCATGAACTCAAGAGTTCCTCTAAATATTCAGGTCCCAAATCCTCCAACACCACCACATTCTCTACCTTTGCTTTGTTTTTCCTGATGACTGACTTCTTCCTCATGGAGTGTCTCCTCTTGAGTGCCACCACTGGGGAGCACCCTTCTTCACGACCAATCTCGATGCCACGAAGCGATTCCTCGACTCTCTCTGCCGGAAAATTGAGGACTGCCATGGCGCCCCTCATTGAAAATGCAGCTTGGTCATAAGCCAAAGCGGCCGCCTCAGCGCTATCAAACGTTCCAAGCCACACCCGAACTCCATTCCTCGTTGAGTCCCTTATCTCGGCTGCAAATTTCCCCCACGGTCTTCTCCTCACTCCTCTAAATGATTTCTCTTCCTTAGGTGATTCCTCCATGGCCGCATTGGAAGTAACCTCCTCTTCCTTAATCCCAATTGAGGAATTGGATTCCGAGGTCTCCCTTGCACCCTCTGCTAGGACATCAAAAAGAAGCATTTCTTCGGAATCATTAACGTTAAACGGAAGGGAATTATGATAAAAAAGAATATTGTCCCAAGACAGAGACTCCGGCGAACCAAATGAAGATTCCGGTGAGTACTCCGAACTTGGGTTTTGAATGAAGGAAGAAGCCATTTTTGTTGAATTGAAAGTGTCTTAGTGACCAAAAATTTGTTGACAATGTTCCTGGACATTGGCTGTCTTATATACCCATAGAAAAAGGAGGCTCTGAAAGGAAATATTTACTAAAAAAAATTATTAAATCAAGAGGGTGATCAGATTTTATTAAAGTGGAAAGGAACGATTTATGGGTAAAGAGGATATAATTGGAATATAGAATAATAAAGGAGGTTGTGCAACGTAGGACCAAGCCAATTTTGGAGGAGTGTGGTTTTAAGGCACGTGAGTCAAATGACGCAAGGCGGCGGGGGTCTAACTCAACTTGCATCTTGCGATGCGTCATCACTACACCCCCCCTCCCCAATTTAAATCTTGTTTTATTGGAAGTGTGTCCACGTGGCATGTTGAGGTTTTTGACAAAATATTATATGTTTATCGGTTAGGGGTTGTCTACTATTCAAATTTATAAGATGTCCAAAATTCGATATTTCTCACTTCTTTATAAAATTATATTTCTTTAAACTAATTCGAATTACAATATTCTTATTCCTTAAGTAATGTCAAATTATAAGAGATTTACTTTTTATGAACACGCTAATCCCGACATAAATGACCTACTTTTGATCAAATTGAATTTTTTTTAATTAAAATACGTATAAATTGATCTAAACACCTATAACACTGCTTTACACTCAATTTTACCTTAGTAACTTGTCTGAGTATTTACCTAGTTGGCAACTTTTGTCAATCCTCCTCCTCCATTTCATATCATTGAAAATAGACACTTTATATATATATATATAATCTTTGTTTTTTAATGCATAGCATGAAGTAAGTGGAGGTATAACATCTTAGAAAACTAGACTATTCTTTGGTTGGAAATGGTCCAGATTCAGGCCCCCCTTTGGTGACCTTCTGATTCCATTCAAAAGTCTTGTGAACTTTGGATGAATCCCTCAGTCCTGAAGTTGAAAGTCATGCATAGAGAGTGCATTAAAACAGTTTTGATTGAGACAATTCATTTGCATTTAATAATGCTCCTGTGATCAAAATCATATTGGAGTCAGCCACAAACATTTCTGTATGTATCTATCTCTCACGCAGGGGGGCGGCCCAATATGTGGAGCTCTAGACAAAAAAAATGTTAAATTAGGCCCTATAAATATTTATTATAATAATATATATTGATAAATAATTTTTAAATAAAGTAAATATGTTATTTATTTTTTTTTTGTTTTTTATTTTTGAGATTCAAAAATATTAATTTAATTTTCGAATCCTCGACCAAATGTGATTACAATAATTATCTATTGAAGGTAAAGAGAAAGCAAATAAACATTTTGATGAGCTTACAAAAAAAATGAAATAAATATAAAACACAAAATTGTATGAGTTTCGGAGAAGCAAAGCGATGTTTTAATAAGAAAAATTTAGCAAGATAACTACCATTACAATTAGTTGCAAATAGTGAGATACTTCTATTCCCTATGTTCTATGCTCTTTTTGTACACTTTAAAAAATAAGTGAGCAAAAATCTATCCTAAATTAGAAGTGAACTCAAATTTAATTTAAAAACTATTGATTGAGAGACAATAAGTTAGACAGTTAATTTTGATAGTAAGATAGAAAAATATGATATTACGTATTTTCCGTATACCATAACCATTCAATAAGATAAAAAAAATCATGTCAAATTTTAGGGCCATAAAAAAAATATGATATTAAGTATTTTCCATATAAATTTAAAATCAGACTTAAACTTCTATGAGGCAGACACAATATCATGACTCAATCTTCACTCTTCAATTTCCTATTTTTTTTTGTCTTATATCTGAAATTTTGCCTATTATGAATAACATTTTAGATTAAATTATTTCGATACATTAGACTTGAACAATTTACTTACAATAAATTGAATTATTCCTACATCAATGTGTTATTCAATAAACTTGTGATAAATTGAATTACTATCTAATTTTTGAATCTGTATGGTAATTATTATTAAATTTGAATCAAACTAAATTAATTAATTATTTAATTAAATATCTGAAAATCCTGATCCTTTATTTGAAGATGCAAATACTCGAATTGTTTAGTACCAAGTGGCAGTTGCCTCGTGGGATAAAATAAAGTGGTCCTAATCACATCACATTGGTCGTGTGCTGATTGACCGGACCAAAAGTCGTTGCATAAGCTTGCATGGTCTAAAGATTCATAGTACATGGTCATTTCTTAGCTTAGCCTTTAATTATTTTTCATTATTTTAAGTAATCCACCATTTAATTGATTGGTCCCACCCCCTACTTGCTGTTTTAATTGAGGAAACCTGATCAAACCAGTCGGCGGCATCACCGGGACACCCTACCATCTATGGCTTATAAGAAATAAGAAATGCCTCTTCTAGAAAACAACAACATAAATAAATACATATGTAATGTTGTTTTCATGAATGGTCTACAAAGAATTTTAGGCAAATTAGGTAACATACCCTTTTTCGAGGAAGCATCCTTACATATTACTGTACATTTCGGTTTTTTTTTTTTTTTTAAAAAAATAGAGATATAGTCAGCAATTTTTAAATTTAAATTGCACATTGACCCACTTGATTTCTTAGAAATTGATATCATAGTCTTATTTTTTATTTCATCCATTAAATCAATGGCCTACCAAAATAAAATTATAGTTGTCCCTAATTTGTAACCAATTATAAACATGATTAGATTTAAATGGTAACTTATCCTAACAAAAAAAATGTATTTTATGCCCTTTCGCATAATCCATTTAAAACAAATGAATAGCTAATTCTGTATTCACGTTTTGTTTCATCTAAAAAAAAAATTCTAGCTCCGTCCTGAGTCACTGGAGATATGTGTGAGAGTCAATTCTTACCCAGCTCTAATAACTAGTTATAGTGTAAAAGCTTAGTCATTAAGAGAATGAAGAAAATAATAAAAGTGTTGGTTAGATTGTCGTGTAGTTTCTTGTGAAGCAAACTAGGAACAGATGGACGGGTAGTTTCGATGTTTTTTTAAAACATGGGACATTGATCTTGACATTCTTGGGAATGGTTCATGAACCTGTCTGCGTATTTCATGCTGGCAATGCCTTTTTATTGGCTTCAAAACCCTAGTGCCCTAAATATCCTTGATTATCAAAATATGTTTTAAACTCACTCGATTTGAGGTCGTAAGAATAATAAATGTAAGTCTGAACACTTTGTGACCGAATAAAAAAAGTTACAGAGAAACTAAAATAAAGGAAAACATCATAAAGACAACCAATTATCCAAGATCTTGTAACCTAATTGAAAAGTTACTTCTCAATACTATATTAACCTCATAAATATTTGATACTATACAGAATCTGGTACTGTAGATTTCGAATAATTGACCTAAGCCTAGCAAAGCACTTATTATTATTCATTTCAGTGGGATTATAAAATTAATCCTTGGTTTGATTTAACTTGAAGAATGGTAAGTGCATGCATCTTTACATAATTACATCTACATAATTATTTTATTTGGACTGGATTAGGAGTTGAACGTGACACCTAATCCTTTTATATATATATATATATATATTGGACTTTAATCCTTATTATTAAAAAACTACCAATCTTTATCCACCATAGAAAGAGAACTATGAATTTCCCATCTCTTTCCACCTAACAAAGTGTTACTTGCAGTAAACTAATGGAAATGTCTGCTCTGCTTGATCATTATTTGCCTAATTTGAGGGAAAATTCACCCTAGCTAAGCTGAACCAATTTGAGATATCCAATAATTGAATAGAATTTTCATTATTCAAATCGGGTTGAGACAAAAAAAATTATAATTTGACTTAACGTCGGTTCATACTTGGATTGGAGTCTTTGAACTAAACCTAAACATGATTTAAATGAGTGAATTCCGGTTCACCTCAAATTGAACCCGAATTAAGATTGAACTTGTACATATGCAAGGAAAACTCATGTAACCCAAAAATCAAATTCAAGTCCAACTCGTATTTCAACCCGATTTTTGTAAAGAGAATTCAATTTGAGTTCAAATTTGTTTTCAATTGAGGTTGATATTGAATTCGAGTTAAATGTTTTGTAATTTGACTTGAATATAAATAAATATGTGAGCATGCCCAACTCATCCAAATTGCACCCGAACAATAGGACATGTTAAGGCTGTCCTTAGAATATTAGAATACAAAAATCAAATTCAAGTCCAACTCGTATTTAAAGCCCGATTTTTATAAACAGAATTCAAATTTTTAAGTATGGTCAATACTCATGAAGAGTTTGTGTTCAATTGAGGTCATTAAACTTGAGTTGAATGTTTTGTACAAATTAGCATGCCCAGCTCATCCAAAATTGCACTCTAAGAATAGGACATGTTAGGACTGCCCTTAGAATCTAAGAATATCCTGTGCTGATAAGTATATGCTTACCCTACCCCTACCCCTACCACTACCACTACCACACATATTAGTTTACCCTGGAATCATGATGACATGGCATATTCTATGAACAAATTATAAAATTCATACAAAGTTTCGTCACCATGATTTCAGAAAATCTAGTGAAATTGATCCATGTGGGACCAAGAAAATCTGAGATTGGTCATGTTTTGCTGTGTTATTAAGTTATTCACTAACAAAACATGGCTCAATGCATGAACACACTCAGTGAGCTCAATTAAAAAATGTTTAAAAGGTTTAGTTGCTTCTTTGAATGTGCTTTGTTTGACTTCCTTTGGAACTTGCTTGGAAAATCACTTTGTTTTCTTTTCATTTATTTTTGTTTTATATTTTGAATTCAGTTTTAGGGTTGTAGTGAGTGTTCAACTCAAGCAGGTAGGCTTTCTAGTTTTTCCTGGAAGTTTCTATATGTGTGAGATTGAGGGATGTTTGGGCTCAAACTCTTTCTAGTCCAAGCTTATTTTTGGGTAATTGAGTTGTGGAAATGAGAAGAAAAGAGAAAATTCTCTTCTTACTTTGACCCTCGTGGTGCTCTTTGTTTGAACAATCCGATATGATTAAAGTAACCACTCATCCAGGATTTCACACAGGTTGGTTAAGTTGGTAAAGAAGGGTGTGAAACACAGGATTTCACACAGGTTGAACTTAAATCAAGTTATACAACTCTCCATCCAAATCTTTCCTCTTCATTGTTGCTCCAATTCGGATTTCACAATGGGCCTGTTTAGAATTGGTTTAAAACTTCAAAAAAAAAAATTATTTCAAAGAAAAAAAGGTATGGTCTATTTGTACTTGAGTTTATTGAGCGGTTTTTCTATCAGTTTTTTGAGTAAAAACAATTTTTATTAGCACCAAGAAAAAAATTAAAACATGGGGCTTATCCAAGGATTTTCGAGGAAAAATCAACTTTTTCAAAACACTTCAAACCATTCAAAGAATTTTTTGAACTCCAACTTTTTTATTTTACTTTTCAATTTTCAAACCCCGAATTCGCACTCAAAAAATCTAGGTCCAAATGGGCCCAGTATGGGAGAATATTTAGATGAAATTCTTGGATTCAATTCTGCTT
The DNA here is from genome assembly GCA_023539305.1 of Ilex asprella. NCBI lineage: Eukaryota > Viridiplantae > Streptophyta > Magnoliopsida > Aquifoliales > Aquifoliaceae > Ilex > Ilex asprella. The sequence continues at coordinate 3,099,776 of CM042187.1, read as the reverse complement.
GAAATTTAGTTTAGTTTTGGTTCAATTATCATATTTTATATTAAAATTCATGTTCAATTTGGATTAACCTCGGATTAAGCCCGAATTTATTGAAGAAGAGCAAAAAAAGATTATTTCAGATGAAATTCTCGGATTCAATTTTGATTGAAATCTTGCTTAATTTGGGTTCGATGATCAGATTTTATAATTTCAATTAAATTTGAAATAACTCAAAGAACTATGAGTGATTTAAAAGTCGGTACAATTTTTTAGACTTATTTAGGCAAAAGTACAACACAAAAAACTTATTTAAGTTAAAGTGCATATTTTTAAAAAAATGACAGTGTTGTCATTCGGTAAACAACTGGGTAGAAAACCATTTGTATTCCTTCTTAAAATTTTGGCTATAATCAAGTAATGGGAGTTAAAAAAAATAGGGGCTTTAATTATCTAATCCTTTCTTCTTCCGCAAAAGGTGTTAAAGCATATTCAGATGAAAAAACACTTTGAAACAAGAATTTTTTGATACAAAATAGTTATGTAACCGTTTTAAGTAACTATTTGTGATTCAAATTATAAGTAGTTCATATTAAAAAATTAATGGATTTAATTGTGTTGCGTAACTATTTTGTAATTTTAAATAGTTACGTAACTATTTAAAATTTATGATTTTAAACTAAATAACTGGAAGTCTTTTTGTATTGAATGAATAGTTCAAGAGTTGGAATTATTTGATCACAAATTATAAACAGTTCAAAACAATTACACAAAATTCTAATATCAATCCAATTTGTCATTCTATTATTTACATAAACTAAATAATTGCATCATTTAATATTGCGATATCGTTATACCATCATGCCTTAACAATTGCATGATACTTTGATTGTCACATCCATTAAGAAAAATAGTTACAGTCATTAAAAATCAAAGCAGATTTTTTTTCCCTTCATCCCAAAAACAAACAAACATAAAACAAAATCCAATATAGGAATTTTCCAAAAAAAAAATGACCAAATAAAAGAAGAAATATAATTATTAAAAATTTACCTTCAAGTCGATAATGGTAATATATCAAAAATAATTCTTATTTGTTGAAGACATACTTTTATTGCAGATATACCACAAAAATTGCTCATTCAAAATTCAAAAAAATGAATGATAACAAATACGTAATATTTACATATTTGTTTTCTCAAATAAATGTCAATGATGAGAGAATAAATTAAAGAATGTTGTTTAAGTAAAAATGATTTTAATTCATTTGAATTTTGTACATAAACACAATTTTTTTAATAAAAATTGTACTTAGTAGAATAAAAAACTTATTTATACACCTTTGGTCAAATAAGTCTAAAAAATTGTATCCACACCTAAAAAACTCAAGAACTATTCTTGAATACATGGCCCTCCAGCCCATTACTTGGGTCTAAAATTTAACTGGGCTGTAATTCCATGTTAGATGGGCCAGTAAGATCTGTTGGACGCCTTACAAGCCCATGATCAAATTTTTACGTTATCCTCTGGCCTGCACATTCTGGTTTAGCCTGGATTTAGAAGATTCCTCTCATTGGTTTCTCTCTTCAAATCAAACCCAGCTAGAACACAGACTCGAGTTTCTCTCATTAAGTTTTTGATAGAACGTGTTGAGCACGTGATATCTCTAAAAAAAAATACGTGATCAAAAGTTAATGGTCTATTTATGTGAGGATCAAAGTGATACGAATTAAATATTTTAATGATTAAATTGATACATTAAAGATTAAACTGACAAAAAATACATATTTTAGATATTGAAAATGCTATTAACTTTATTTGATATCTACAAGGAGTTTTAAGAGAAGAAATATAATCGTCCAATTGATAAATGATCAGAAGTTTGATCAAGAGATACTTTAGATAGACCCTTTTCATGCGTATGTTTTATTAATTTAATATAATGGGTTTTTTTTTTAAAAAAATAATCAGGTTGGTGAGTGAGGTCATTGGATTACGTTGCTCTAATACATCATCGTATTTACGTTATCAATGCAACAAAAATAATAAGGAAAAATTTACCTCACTTTTCATTATTCTGAGGCTTTATGCTTCATAAGGTCAACTTTCTCTGCATATTTCTATATTCATTTCATGGTCTGGGTCAGGCTGGTGATGGTGAATAGAGACGTCATGTTGCTTATAGTTTGTCATCACCTCCTCCACCTTGGGAATCACTAATTATTATAAGTCAGACTTCGTACACAAGAATACAGATTTCAACTCAAAGAAAAAATTGAGACAATTCATAAGAAACCGATCACAATTTGACTTCTTCTTCCTCTTGAATTGCGTAGATCCCTCAAGTGATGCCAAAAATGGGAGATTTTCTGAAGTTGGATTCCTCCGATTTCACTCACCTGTGAAAAGTCGTTAAATACAAATGAATGCAATACTAAATTTTTTATGAAAAAAAGAAGTTATTTTAGTGATTTAAACTCGTAAAGTTGAGATTTCTATTGTAAAACAACCTCCCTTTATTTTGGATCCGTCCTCTTGATCCTTGGTCAAAATATGGAAGCTACTGCAGGTATTTTACTAAGGTATATTAGTGAAGTCACAGTAGACACACACACACAGATTTCAATTTGCAAAGCTTATTATGTCATTTGATGACGTTTCATTCAATTCATCATCTTGCTTGCATAATCAATTTGTTATGAAGAACCCCCCTCCCCCCCCAAAAAAAAAAAAATCCCCAATGATTGGATAACAAAGCTTAATTATTTAAATAATTACGTCTCCTTTTTTGTGTATGATAGTGCACTTCTCTGGATCATGACATCAAAATGGTGGTGATGTCACTTTGATTATGTATCTCTCGTATGTCATTGTATAAGAGTCATTAATGAATATAATTAATTAATTTAATTCATTGAAAGTGAGACATAATTAAATATATGAGTAAAAGCATATGTGTTACGACATTGTTATTATATCATCTAGGTGATTAGTGATCTCATATGGCTTATGATTTTATAGGTTCATCACAAGGGCTGTCAATTCCGCTATGTTACTTGAAATGTTTAGGAGTAGAGCAAGAGATTTTAGTATTAGGTAGTTTTAGACTATAGTTTTTGGTTAATGAAGTGTATTCATTGTAACAAAGTCTTCATTATATGACTGCATTGCTTCCTTTTATTCTGAAAAATCGTAAGGTAAACCTTTGTTTAGACAGTTTCAAGCTCTCCAAATTCCGACAATACTTTTAGGACTCAACCCGAACCTATCCCTAATTTATTATCTCTGGTTAATTTCAATCTGAATTAACCCTCAAATTGTGTAACAGCACAATCAGATTAGGATTTCAACCTCATAATTGAACCCAAATTCCAGACCGAATGTGCAACGAAATTCAAAAATCTTGTTTGGTTAGGAAAATGGGTTTGGGTTGACAGTTTTATTACTCTATTTAACCATTGATTGATCTCTCAACTCGTTCAACCTTCTGTCTTACACCTACACTATCAGTTTACTGTAACCTCCCCCCCCTCCTGCATTTGGACTTACATTCTTGTCCTTCTATCTTGTCACAGTGTCGAATGAATTAACAATCATAGCATTCACTCTCATATCAAAGTAGTTTGATAGCTGATCTAACCATGAAACAGCTGCAAGAAGCAGAGGACCAATAGCATTCAAGTTTCAACGTGAAAAACAGGGCACTCTGCCATCAAATCTAGACGGGTGCAACAGGGCATACTCTGCCATCAAACCTAAACAGGGGTAAATCAGGGAACTCTGTCATCAACCTGATACAGGGGTAGACCATAAATTAATGTCTTATTAGAAGCACCCAAGTCAAATATAACAATTTATTTGACATAGACAGTCAAATAGAAGCTTCAGAGTAGCTCAAAAGTCAAAAATACAGAATAATTATACAGAATTTAGCATCTGTTGGGAACATGCAATCAGGACAAGTATTTCCATAGACAGAATTCTAATAAGAATTCTTCTGTCCCAGCTATATTTCGTATTGTCAATCATTTCTTATTTTTATCCTCTCCGTACTCAAGAAGATCCTCTAACAACTTATCATCCAAGTATTCAAATTCGAAAACTTCTCTTCTGCCCTCCACATTCTCAACCATGGAAGAGGAGGAGGAGGATGCCATTGATGACGAGGATAAAGCTGATGATGACAATGATGAAGGGGGGTATTCGTTGGGGAAGTTGAGAACTGCTAGATGACCTCTCATTGCATGCGCGGCTCGATCATAAGCTCTTGCTGCTTCCTCTGCTGTTGCAAAAGTCCCAAGCCAAACCCGGACTCCTTGCCTATTTGAATCCCGAATCTCAGCTGCATATTTTCCCCACGGCCTTCTCCTTACGCCTCTGTATCTAACTTCCCCTTCCTTCTCTTCATTCACCTTCCCCTTTGGATCTTCCTCCATTGTCTCAAGTTAATGACAGACTACAGAACTATTCTCTCTCTGTCACACCATTTATACAGTGTGGATAAAGTATTCAATTGGACAAAAAGGTCAATATTTGTTTTGTTCCTATTCGCATCAAAAATAAATTAGAAATCTTCAAAAGTTCTCCAAGAGCTGGACATGAATGATCATGCTGATGGCTTAAGAAAAGCCTCTTTCTGTGGGTACCTTTCTCTCCAAATCTATTTATTCAAATAAGGTAATCAGAATCAGGGGGTGAAATATGTCGTCTCTATTCAGTTAATGTTCGTTAATTTGTTGAAATAATAAAAAAAAGTAAGCAGAAAGTGATTTGATGGGTTAATTTTTATATGCTTAGTGTGGGAATTATCAACTTAGGTGGGTTTGATTAGATTACTAGAGAAAATAGGATGTGATTTATATATAATAATAATAATAATAGAAGCTAGTACGTAGGTTAGATTCTGATGGTCACGTTGGGTGGATAATATTTACCACATGTATGGCTTAAAGATGATATCATATGCTTACGTTGCTATAAACAGTGGTGACCAACGTAAGCCAAGGCAATTGACCTTTGCAGCCGTAGAGTTATCCGAGGATAGGTTCAAAATGTTTTTGTTTTGATAGAAACAAAAAAAAAATGTTATTAAATGTCAATTTTTTTTACGTTTTTTCATGTTCCGAATTGTTTCGATAAGTTTTGACTATAATTTTTCGTCTACTACCATTCTACTTCCAAAATATTTCTCAAGTTATCAAAAAATATGTCAACGAAATTGTGATTCTTCTTTCAAACAGTTTAGCGGTAACTTTTACATCTTAGTTATGAATTTTTGTAAACATAAATGTATTGAATTCGAATCTTAATAATTTTTTAAGAGCGGATCTGAAAATTTATCTCTAAAAAAAATTAATTAAACTTGGTGGTCCTAACACAGTAATAAATCTCACTAAGAAAAATCCACTTGGTAACTGCAAAATCATTGGGAAGTGTTGTTGTGAAATTTTGTGGGCAGTGATAGTTTGGATGATCCGTGTGCAAGTTAAAAGCACAGAAATCCACGACAAGCCCTTGTCAAAGGGCCCCTCTCTCTTGGAGATGCTCTTATACATTCACTTTCATCAAGGGCTGTATAAATAAATTCACAAGAAAATTTAAAAGATTACATCTTAGTTAATTAAATAATAATATTATTATGACTTAAAAATTTAATTTTTTTTTTTTGTAATAGAATGTTCAGACGACTATTCTCTCGAACTTATCGACTCGTCAACGTGACTTGAAAAATTAATAAAATTTGTTGAAAAATTAAGAGGATAGGAAGGATTGGTTTCAGTCCATCAAAGGGGCACTTTTGGATTATTCGTGCATGGAAGCAATGGCTAGTCTAGCCTAGTGTCACTTTTGGCTTCTAGAAGGTTTCAGAGAGCCCTATAAATCTATAATATGGGTTCACTAATCATAACCTGTGTCAGTACGATAAAATATAAAATTTAAGCGTTTAAAAAATTAATTTTATTAAATTAAATTTTTTAAAAATATATTAATTATAAATTAATTAAATAATTAAATATATGATAAAAATGAGTGATGTGATATTTTTAAAGAAAAAATATATAAATGATTAAACATGTGATAGAAATGAGTGATGCGATTTGACGTTTGAGTCTGACAAAGAAATGATGGGTGATGTAAGTGATTGATGATAATTTTGAGAGAAAAAATATTAGTAGGATAAAATTCAAATACATTTCTATTTTATTATATAAATAAAATCTCTAAGAAAATAGGAGAATATATAAGTGAGTCAAAAACCTTTTGTTACTTTGTAGAAAGTATAACTTGAGACCGCTTGTTTGGGATAGAGAAAGAGAAAACGCATTGAAATAGGTTAGTATTGTATTATGTATGGAACACCTTTATGCTGCTGCATTGTTTATTTATCCCAAAAATTAAAAAAAAAATAAAAAAAATAAAACTTTATGCTGTGTTGTGTTTGGTCCTCCAATAGAAACATGCCACGTTGCGGATTGGTGCAATAATTGGTCAGAACTTCTAGAATTGTAAATATTCTTCCTCGGCATTGTTTATTAATCTGGGCAAACCCTATAATCCAATGGTACAGCTACAACTTAGCGTATTTATGGGTTGAGCTGGCCCATTGCCCAATCACCGGCCCGCAAAATCTTATCAAACTCGGCTTCACCCAAAATAGGCCCAACCAGCCCTTTTGCCCGACATGTTGCTGCTTAGGCCCTAAAGAAACATACCTACAATCTTTTTTTTTTTTACAGAAGTTTAAACCTAATTGGACAACTCGACTCAACTCTTTACAAAGGAGAAGAGGCGAGAGCCACTATATCCTCACACACATACCTACAATCTTTATGCGGTTGATAAACTAAGTTTTTAGGCCTTATCAATATAATAAGATAGCAAAGAAGTTGAATTTTTTTCCTTTATATATTTCATTTAAAAAAATCACATCACTCAATTCTATTGCATATTAAATTATTTATTTTTTGATTAATTTATAATTTAGTACAATTTTATTTCATATATTGTCCATACACAATAGAGTACAAGTGTTGAAAAAAAATTGTCGAGTTATGCTTTTTTAAAAAAAATTGACCCCATTTTTTAAAAAATAATAAGTTAAAATTAATTTTAAATGATGTAAGTAAAGAAACGAATAAATAAAAAATTGTTATTTGGTATGGTTAGATCAATATTTTAAAAATTTTAATGATATGTTTTATCGTGCCTTCAAATATGGGGTATCTATAAGTCACGGGTTATAACTAATAAGTATATAAGTCGTAATATTATAAATTATAAACTATAAATTTCAATATAAAAAATTCCACTGGCTGGGCCGAAAAATAAGCCATGGACAGAAACAGTCATAAGCCTTGGGCTAGTCTGTGTCACGCATTACTTACACCTTAATAGGTACCCAATTGGGCTAGTTTATGGTGCAGGCTTTTTGCCCGGCCCTTGAACACCCTTGGTTGAACCAACAACAATAGGTAAATTGAATTTTTACGACGGTTAAGATTGATATAATTTTTATCTATTTTGATATAAGGTATTAAATTAATTTTAAATTTTTTTATTCAAAAAAAAAATATATATATAATAAATTATAATACAATTCAAATTTCAAAAGATAAACAAAATGGCTTTTATTATTCGCGGTTGAGATTTCTTTAAATTTTACTTTAAAATTGATCTGACAGCTAATATTAAAATTCTAAATTTAATAGAAAAAATAGAGTCCTAAGGGTGTGTTTAGAATAACTTTTTAAAATTATTTTTAAAAATTATTTCTTATAAGTACTTTTAAAAAAAATAGTATTTGAAAACCACCCCACCAACACCTCTACCACCACTAGTTCCACCGCCCACCATAATCACCACCCTACCACACCCATCACCACTATTACTGCTATCATTGCCACCACTACTGTCATCTCACCATCACCTTTTCCACAATAACCACTATCACCGCCACCTTACCAACATCGTCACTATCCCACCATCACTCAATCTGACGGTTAATATTAAAACTCTAAATTTAATAGGAAAAATAAGTCCCTAAGGGTGTGCTTTGAATAACTTTTTTAAAGTGTTTTTAAAAATTATTTCTCATAAGTACTTTAAAAAAAATAGTGTTTGGAAACCGTCCCACCAACACCTCTACCACCACCAGCCCCACCACCCACCACTACCACCACTGCCACCCACTATCACTACCACCACTCGTCCACACTATAACCAGTGCTTAATTCCTTTATTTCTCCTCTATCTTTATAATTTGATTTAGGTATGAATATAAATGTGTTTATTGTTGATCATTTTTTTTATTACTCCGTACCTCTAGGCATAGAAAATAATTAATCCTTAATATCAGATAAGTCAACCAACACACTTTATAATTCTAAACTATCCCATTAAATATTAATCCACACTTACATCTCTTTATTTTCTCTCTTTTTACATTAATTTAAATTATACAATTAACAAAATTATAATTTTAAGATTATAGGTAATAATTGAAGACCCAATATTGATGTTTAGAATTCATACCCAATTAAAAGTTTAAGGTTATAAGCTCATCAATGATATATTACGATACTTTTTTTTTTATATAACCAACGTAAAATTCTCAAACATATAATACCCGATAAATTTCATGAAAAATCATGAGGAGTGATCTAGAAACGAAAGCGTGTGGCGCTAAAGAGGATTCGAGTCCCCACTCTACGCTATGGGCCGGATTTGTCTAGCAACGAATTTTTGACCCAACCTTTGGGACACTGATGTCCCATGTTTGTATTCTTATTGCTGCCTTTTCTACTCACAAATACAAAGCTCAAAAAGGGGTGTCATTCATTAGGTTACCCACGCTGGAGATACATGGGTCACTAGGTCTGAAATGTTGTGCCACGTGGCCGATGTGAACTGGCAATGTATCTTTTAATAATGGTTTTTTAAATAAAAAATATTTTTCATCAAAAAGTAAAAACATATTGGCTATTATTTTATGCATTTTAATACATTAGTGATACGCCCATATATAGCAAGTTCTCAGAGGAGAAAGAAGAAAAAAACAGACAAAGTTAAATATTACTTTAAAAAGTACTTTAAAAGGCAAGCAAAACAGAAAAATACTAAAAAAAAAAATTACCTTATGGTACATCAGCTTTGTTAGGGTTGACCAATCACTTATGTAGTGAAGTTTTGAAAATTATGTTTTGACCCCTCAACTTGCTATTAATTTTTAGGGTGAATTTCATTTTATATCTTAAAAGATTTTAAGATTTTTACTCTCAATTTATCAAAATCATTGTAATGTACTATTTATGTTAGTTTTCTATCAATGTCGATAGGTTGACTATTAACGAAAAAAATAACGAAAGTTAACAAAAGGGTCATATTACAATTCTTTTAATATATTAAGGGTATAATGTAAAAAATTTAATCTTTAAAAGTACAAAGTAAAATGTTTTAAAAAAATTAGGGTTCAAAGTGCAAAAAACCCTAATTTTCACGACACTGTTTGGCTCTCTAAAAAAGTAGAGATCTTTAAATGTCACTCTGTGAATCTTATATTGTACTTGTTCCACTCTTTGTTGCCCACTTTAATATTAGAACTTCTTGCGTTGTTCATGCATGTTGGTTGAGAAAAAGTCCAAGGTACTGTCAATAACCTCGAAGTTTGTCCTATTTATTTATCAAAATTCATAAAGAATTGGGAAAACTCATAAAAGAGTCCATTTATAATCTCTCAGATCCATGTGTCCTACCACAAATCAGGCCCTATTTTTCCAAATGGCTTGTCCTGCAGGCTGCACCACATGGGCAATGAAGTATTGTAAAGACCAATCTTCTAGATCTTACTCACAACTTTAAACCATCTCATTCTCAAAAATTCCTATCAAACAGCAATGTCATTGAGTCAACTTGGTTTTTCTCTCTCCAACTCCCATCTCCATGCCACAGCATCTTCAAAGGTCATGTCATGTGTTTCCTCCAAGCTTTTTCCCCTCATTCAATGCGAGTCCTTTTCTATGATTATTGACTTTGAGCTCTTAATACACTGATACTGATCTCTCTCTCTCTCTCTCTCTCTCTCTCTCTCCGTGGGGGTGTGTGTGTGGTGTTTTGTTATAATATTCCCTTCATTTGATTCACTCGTAGTTCCTGTTCCAGATCTTGAAAGCCCCATTAGTCAAAATCATCACCTTTGCTTCAAAAGTATCTTCTTCTCGCATGTTTTCTACAAACCCTTCTCTCATGGATTCAGTACAGAAATACATCTACACCCATGAATCCCAAGTTCTCTCTCCAATCAAGAACCAGCAAAACTCAACTTCTCAATCTTCATTGCCTTTTTCAGACAATGGTTTCCCAATACTAGCCATTGCAGTACTAGGCATCATGGGCACAGCTTTCTTACTAGTAAGCTACTGTATCTTTGTGACAAAATGCTGCTTAAACTGGCAACAAGTCGATCCACTGAGACGCTTTTCCATCACGCGAGCACGGCGAAGTGAAGACCCTTTAATGGCCTACTCTCCCTCATGGCAGAGTCGAGGGCTCGATGACTTGTTCATTCGCGAAATCCCAACTTTTCGATATAGTAAAGGTGAAGGTGAAAGTGAAGAAAGAGGATTGTCCAAGTGTGTGGTTTGTTTAACAGAATTTCAAGAACAAGATATGCTGAAAGTTCTTCCTAAATGCAGTCATGCCTTCCACTTAGACTGCATTGATGTGTGGCTTCAAAGCAATGCTAATTGTCCTCTTTGCAGATCAAGCATTTCAGGCAGAACAACATATCCCATTGATCGAATCATTGCCCCGACTTCTTCACCTCAAGATCCACAGCCCTTTGTCAGGAGCCTTGTGGGTAGTGATGAAGATTTTGTTGTTATTGAATTGAATGAAGAGGATGGAACAGGCATATTATCGGATAGACCAAGTGACTCAATGGAACATTTGGTGCAATCCAGAAGTCATTCATCAAGACAGTTTGAACAGAAGCTTGGAAAATCGAAACCAAGAAAATCCCATCATGCTTCGATCATGGGAGATGAGGGTATTAATGTGAGAGAGAAAGATGATCAATTCAGCGTTCAACCGATCAGGAGATCTTTCTCAATGGATTCTGCAGCTGACCGCCATGTTTACTTATCAGTTCAGGAGATCATACGGCAAAACAGGCGTCTCAGAGATGTCAGAAACAGTGAGGAATGCAGTAGCAGAGTCCGAAGACCATTCCTTTCGTTTGGACATGGAAGAGGATCCAGAAGTGCAGTTCTTCCTATTTAGTTCTAGAGATAATTGCATAATATATGTGATTACTTGAATTAGTCTCTGTTTTGGCTTTCACACTGACATTCTTTTCTTCAAATCAAGATTCTGAGTTTTTATACGAAGGAATTGCTCAGTTTGTTTCTGATGTAGACTATACTGCACTAAGAAGGTTTTGGATTTAAGTTATCCATAGATATTAGAGAGAAGAATTGGTCAGGCTTGCATGCGAGAATCATTGCCTAACCCACTATGTCTGGAGAAGGCTCTTTATCTAGTTGCTTCTTCCTCTTCAATGAATGGAAATGATTGTGATTTATCTACTCTCCTTTTATGCACAATGAGAGAGAGAGAAAGAAGGGGGGGGGGAGGTTTTGCTGAATGATACAGATACCCTAAACACAGAAGAGATGGCACAGAGACCCATATCAGTGTTTTTAGACGAAAATCAGTAAAGAAATTATTATTTGACATCTTTTTTACGGTTTGAAAATATTAAATAGACAAAAAAAATAAGAACAAATAGGAGATTCAAATCTATATTTTGCCACAGGAAGAACATAGCTAATACATCACCTTAAACTCAGGAGGTTTTCTGTATCATTTCTCAGATATTATGAGGTATTCGTGTTATTTTGTCAAATCTAAGGAGATGCGAGTGTAATTTTATCCACTAATAAATTGACAGAATCTCTTGTATCACTCTCCCATTTCTAATCACCCCAAATCTTTAAACAGATGCTTGAACCTTGCCATTACAAGATCCAAACCAAATTAAAAAAAAAAAGGGAAATGGGGAAGGAGAGGACCCCCTGTTTCCTTGAACAAAAGTACAGTAATTAGGAACCAACGCATTGGCTTACTGAGATTCTTGACCTGAAATAATAGCCATAAAAAAAAAAAAAAAACAAACAGTTACTATAACGAACACTTTCATGACCAAATTGGCAGGTAACCACAGGAGTGAGAATTAATAAAAATCTATATGTAACAGAATTAATGGTTTCCGAAAATCTGGTTGGGCACCTTGAGGGACGAGTTACACATGTCATCAGAAAGATTATAATTAAAACTTAATATCCGTCTCCAGTCCCAGTATAAATCTCACCAGGAAGGGAAGTGTGCACCATTGTGCTTGATAAGGCCTCAGATTGTAGAGTGATATACTAAACTGCACTTGATCGCTTCTCACTGACTGAAACTCCAGGTTGTGAGCCCCCTGTATTGTTAAATTCATTAGTGTGGGGAAAGGGCAATGCCTTAATGGGAGGTTCGTTTGAGGATGCATCACGAGCCTTCTTCTTTAATTGTTCAAGCAGTCGCTTTGCTTCTTTGAGTTCGTCTTGCGCACTAGGACCATGACCTTCCCAAGCTTCAATTGCTTTCTCCTGAAAGTTAAACGCAAGGCTGTAGCTGCAAAATCCAAGAAATGCCGTAAAACAAGATATTTTTTATAATTGAACAAACAAAGCCACAAATAGATAATTTAGCTAGACTTGAAATAAACTAAACCTAAGGGTCTAGTCATCCAATGGCCAGGAAAGACCTTTAATGGTGTGAGGTGTGAGAGAGAGATGAACACGGTGATAGACAAAATTTTAGAAAATCAAAAGCATCTAAAATGGAAAAAAAAACCAATAATGCAGGTAAAATGGAAAATATGTTGTTGTGGTGGATGAAGCAGTGGGACAAAGTGGCCAGGGGAGTGCCAATAAAAATTTCTTTTCCTTGTAACAGTATGAAAGGTTCCATACAGCATTGATATCTCTCACTCTTGCACCCACTTCTCAGGAAAACATCCAAAACCAGAATGTGTGCTCCTATTTTTTCTTTTCCACAATCCATTATTATATCTGCTCTAGCAAGTGACAACTTGATAAGGAGAATGAAGATTTATATGAATTGGTGATTTGTGTAAAGAAACAGGGTAAAGCTTTAGTCATCTGTTGATTTCATGTAGTATGGCTATGATGAGATTGCCAAATGGCCCAAGTTTTGCTATATTCATCCCAAATTCATGGTCCAAAGGAAAGTTATAGAACATGTTTGGATTATATATGGTGTCGCTTGGGTGAGTCTGACATCGGTTAGAGAACAGTGAGCTGGTGCTTCCACGATTGAGGAACCGACCTTCGTGGTTGGGTTGCTGCCTATTTCAGTTTTTGAGGTGTACCACCATTTTGAGGATTAAAAAGTTTATTCTTAAACTAAACACTCTTTCTTTTGGAGGAATAGAGGTGTATTAAGGTCCCAATGCTACTTCTGTAAGATATTGTCTGTTTATATGCATTCAAACACGCCTTGTCTGTATACTTCGATGTAATTAGGTTGTGACCCTTTCTTTTGGCACTTTAATGAAATCCTTGCTTGTCTAGAGACAGCTATCAGAATGCGAAAATATGATAATTTAGAGTATATACCCACACACCCACTAATGGTCTAAAGTAATCGTCATATGAACAATACTTGCTCTGGTTCAAAAAAAAAAACCAACACTCGCTTGGCCAGACTAGATGTTGGATAATCACATTCTACAGGAAAAAAAAAAGACATTATCTAGCATGTCTTAGACAAAACATTACTACTACTTTCTCAACGCAAGACAGCAGGAGCTTTTGAAAAATTCTTACCTTAAAATACAGAATTAGAGTTTTTTTGAGAGGGGGTTTATTATCATCAATTACTTGTCAATGTTCCCTTCACATTGCAAAGGATAATATGAGCATTTAAACACTGGGGTAAACATATCCACTCGTTGAGATATACAATATAAATTCGACTCGATCAACCAATGCAAGAAACAAACAACAGGTATAGCGAGTGAATATGAAATAATGAGAGCATTGATCACTAAGAACTTGATAAAAACTAAGTACTTCCACAATAAAAAATAATTAGTAGGACACAATGCAATGCAATTCATGCAACAGATAAACTATCAAGAATATGTCAAATGATGAGATCGAGACTAGAAACCAGGCAGGGCCTTTGCAGGTTACCTTCCCATGGCACCATAAGCTTTTGACAGATTCTGGCATGCCTCAATTGAATCCACATGATGGGGACCGAGGGAGACATCCATGATCTCCTTTGCAAATGCAAACACCTGGGCGGCCGACTGAGGTCTATCTATTTCCAAATATGCTGCACCTAAATTGTTGTACACGTATCCTACGCCATAATGCTTGGCACCAAAGCTCTCTTTTAATCTTTCTGCACCATCCTCCAAGTAAGGTATAGCCTGTTCCACCTTGCCTGTTAACAGAAGTAACCAACCAACTCTTGCAGAAACACTTCCCACTGAGTGTTGTTCTTGAGGGAGCTTCTCAAGCATGGCCAATGTTCTTTTCAACAATGAAATTGCTTTTTCAAATTCATTCATCGTTTCATATTGCATTGATATTTCCATATACGCTTCAGCAACTTCTACAGGAGAGGACTTTTCTTTCTTGTCTAGAATTCCGCATGCAATCTCTAGACACCTCTTTGAGTCTGCAAACTTTTCCTGTTCACATAAAGCTTTGGCCATAGAAGTGAAGATCATAGCACGATCCTCACTATCTTTATCAGTCTGCTGAACAACATCCTTCAAAGTATTAATGGCCTCATCATACTTCCCCAGTGCAATCTGTATGTTGGCAGCATCGACCTCTGCACGAAGCAAATCAGAACTAAGACCCCAATTCTTTAAAACCTTCTGAGACAATTGATTCTGCTCCAATGCTTTCTCATGCTCCTCCAATCCAGTATAAATCACTCCAAGAATCCGCCTATCATGAGCAACCTCAACCGAGTTTTGCCCCAATTGCGACTTATGTATCTCCAAGGCTTTCAAACAATAAGGCAGTGCCTCCTTAAAATTCAATATAGCAACATGTGCCTCCGCCAAATCACGGTTAGCATTACCAAGTTCCCTACTATTTTCCTCCAAAGTCATCTCTTTAATCTCCAAACACCTCTTAAGATTTCCAAGAGCCTCCTCCCTCCTCCCCAGTGCCGTCTTGATATTCGCCAATTCAAGATGAACGGCATGAAGAACCGGTCTAATATCTTCAACACTACAAGAACCCTCTTCCTCTAACCTACTCAACATCCTGTTAGCCCTAGTCAGATACCCTAAACTATCATTGAACCTTTTCGAACTGTAACAAGCAGACCCCAACAATTGCAAAGTCATAGCAAGAGGCAAAGACAATTTATCATCAGTGTCCAAAACTTTTAAGGCCCTGTTAGCAAAAGATAGAATCTTTTCAGGTTCCTCACCTTCTTGGTCAAGTTTGAGGCCAAGTTTCAGACAAGCCAAGCCAAGCTCTTTCTCATCAAAATTAGCCTCCATGTCTTTGAACGCCTTGAGCATGTCGTCAGGGGTCTTCGCAGACTCAAAGGCCTCCTCGAGTTGCGATCTTTCTTCAATCTTTCTCTGTCTCGAAGACATTTCAGGACGTTGGTCCACAAGGGTGTTGAAATTTTGAGATGAGTTCGTCTGAGGTTGGTGAGTTTTGACATTGGAGAAGAGCAACCCATTAATTTTATTGCAGTTTTGGAGGTGGGTCTGCGATGGGTGGCCGTAATTGGGTTCATTAGTGACGGGGGAGAGGGAGGAAAGGTGGGTTATGAAGTCATTGGAGAGCAGAGAGAAATAGGATTTGGTGTGTGGTTGCAAGTGACAGAGAAGTTTGGAGGAAGCTCTTCTCATGGTGGATTGTGAGGGGGGTTTGGTACCTCTGATTCGGACCACTGAGTTCGTAGTTTCTCAAAGTTAAACCCTTGGAAAACCCTGAAGAGCAATAACAGTGCAACGGGGTCTCACTCTTCTTGCATTCATTCTCTGTGGGAATTGACATATTGGCAAGGGCCGTACTTTATAATCCAAGATGAGTTCAACCACCACTACCAGTGACTCTTACGACGGCGTATCATAGTCTCACTAGTTACCACAAGGCCCAAGGGCTAGGAGACTGGGCCAAAAGTTGGGCCTATACAATTTAACCTCGCTCAAAAGATTGGACCAATCCAGCCGAGCTTGGCCCGTCTGTCAGGCTTTTACTAGTCGGACTGGACCACAACCACCCCCATGCCCAACCCTTGTTTGAAACTTTACCCAATCCTTTTTTGAAGCAATGCTATTGGTACTTAATTTACTGACATAATTTACTGACCTAATTTACTATGACATTTAGATTGATTGTGGGGGCCATCAAACATTGGAACTTGGTGTTGATTCAATGGTTCTACTGTAGCCACATCATTTTGTCAACAAATTAGGTCAGTATTTTAGATTCAAATAATATTACTACTTTTTTTGAATTAAAGCCTGAACAACGGTCTAAATATTATAACGGTCTACTTTGGAGTCCACCTAAAAATTAATTTAATTTATTGAAATAATGATTTGACTTTATTGAAATAATGATTTGACTTTAATGAAATCTTGGGATCAATATCAAGTTCTAATATTTGATGGAGTTCAGAGTCAATTAAAAGACCACAATAAATTAGGTCAACAAATTAAGTTAGTAAATTAGGTCCAATAACATTGCTCGTCTAATATTATTCCAAAAAATTAAATATTCATTCATTCATTCATGTAATATTCATTCATGTAATATGTAACCACTCTATATAAAATAATGGAGTTTATTTTATTTATTTATTTATTAAATAATTATACCACATAAGGATACTACTTTGATGTAACTATTATACAAGATTTACTCCAAAAGTAAGTTAGCTTCACAGGCGATTGTTAAGAGCAACTTCAACAATGCTATCTAAAATAGTTACTCAAAATATATTTAAATATTGTATTATCTATTTTAACTAACCACTTTTTCAAATTCACTCCAACAACGCTATCAATTTTATCTAATAATTTCAACTAACTTTCAATAATAAAATTTAAAAAATAGCAATTCGACTATACGTTGTATAAATTTAATCAATTATGGGCTAGAAGTGTAAATATCATAAAAGATGAGTTACAAGAGTAAATATCATAAAACACTTGGGAGGTTTTGTTAGATTTTTTGGGAGTTTTGCTAGATTTTTGGAGGAATTTTACTAATTTGGGGGAGGGGGTAATTGAATTTTTTGGGCGTTCACTAGATATTTTGGGGGTTTTATTGAATTTTTTTACTACCTTCTTAATCTTCTTATACAAAGACCACTGATAAAAATACAAATGATAAAATTCCCAAATTCATACGAACCCAGATGATGCTACAAACTAGGAAATCAAACACGAGGGTGAAAAATATCCAACCAACTCAGGAGAGAAAATCTGAACATATCAACACACAAGAATCCAAATGCTTTGAATTTAGAAATTCACATAAATGCAATGAGTAAATATTATAAAAGAAGAAGCAGGAGCCATAAGAGTAAACACCTTTGCGATGAGTGAAGACGATTTTGGAGTAAACACCACCGCCTCAGGAGTCACAAAAACAGAACCCACCTCTGTGGAGTGAAGACAATTTTGGAGTGACGAAGACGATGGAGCTGTGGAGACGATGAACCCTCCTTTGCAATGATTAAGACGATGAACCTCGATGGGTTTTGGTTTGATTATTGGTGCAGTTGCAATGGAGTTTTCATAGGGATTTCAATGGGGTTTTCAGTGGGGGCAGAAAGAGAGAGATGGGAGTTGTGGAATACCTAGTTGTGTTGCCTTGCCAGGAATAGCCAGTGGAATGAGAGTTATGTAAAATAACTAGTGGGATACCTAGTTTATTGAAGACAATTTTTTGGGAGGGACTAGCTAAAATAGCCAAGAAGGAACTTTTATAGAGATTATTGGAGTTGCTCGAACATCATGAGCACTAGCAAGGAATTTTGGCGCAAACGCTGATGTGTCACTAGACACGTCAGCATCCAACCTAGCATTCTTGCCAAAAAAAACCCTAATATGCATACGCTCTGTTTTTCTCACTCTCCCTTTTGGCATATGCAGGGTTAGTTATTTGGCGTTTGTTAGTTAAATTATAAAATTGTTTTCAAATGGAGTAGTTATTTGACTAATTATTTTATATCTGGGCTAAATGACTCTTTATATTTGACTAGTCTCCTTGACTAGCTATTTTATATTTGAGCAATATTATTGAGACTTAATTTATTAACGTAATTTACTATAACATTTGAATTGATTATGAGTTCTATCAAACATTGAAACTTTGTATTGATCTAATAATTTTATTAAAATCACATCATTATATCAATAAATTAGATCAAATTTTTAAGTTCAAATAAGATTAGTCGTTATATTTGGAGAGTCAAAATTGTCAAATAACTCTTTTTGTGCTAAGGGCGGGGAGAGTTATTTTACATTTTGGCCCTGTCCACCTCTCTCTCTGACACACATAGGGATGTCAGTGGATCGAAGCGGGGGCGGGGGTGTAGTCTCCATTCCCGTACCAGCTAAAAAAAATTTCGTCCACCCCCATTAACCGGTATAGTTTTTATTCTCATCCCCGTCTACGGGTAAATTTTTAATCCCCGTCCTCGCTTCCCCCGTACTCGCCAAGTCCAAGTCCAAGCCCAAGCCCAAGCCCAAACTCAAACCAACATAATTCAAAATTTTAAATAAATATGACATTTTAAAGCAAGACTAATTTTATTTTAAAGGATTGACCGGATTTTTAGTTTGGGTATAAACAAGACTAATTTTATGCCACCTATCACATAGATTTAATCCATACCATATATATGGTATTATTGAACATTATAGCACTGAACAAGTATTAAGAAAAATTATACCCAACTCTATAATATCTAATTTAGTTAAATCTCACCCTAATATTACAACCAATTCTCCATCATCTATTAGCTACTTCACTTCATGCCAAACTTCAATTTGTCAAGATCATGATATAGCTAATCATTCTATTTTTTCTACTTAACCCACATGAAGAAGCTTAATGTCCTCTGTTGAGCCTATTAACTGGTGAAACTTGTTGAAGTAATGGATCTCTACACCTTTGCTTGGACTATTGTAAGAACAACTCCAAGAGATTCCATAAAACACCATTTTTAGTTATTTTACATAGTCAATTCTTAAATATTGGCTCCAAGGGACTAGCTATCACACTAGCTATTTCTCATTACCACCATTTGACTAGTTACTCCTGGCTAGCGCAAAGACGCTAGCTACTCTGATTGTTGCGCCAATAACACCCTAGATGGTGCGCACTTCACCAATCTCATTACAAATATGATCGTTACAAACATGACAATTATTAATATGACCGTTAAAAAATTCAAATTTTAAAGTTTTGAATTTCATGACTGTTATAAATATGACCGTTATTAATAAAAAAAAAAATTTAAAATTGTTGATGACGTGGCGTAATACGTTAGCTTGTGCTGTCATCAATATGTGATGACATGATATACTACATAGTATTTTAAATTTTAATAATTAATAGTTAATTAAAATTAGTTGAAGTAGTTAGTTAAAATAGATCGCCTGATTATAGTAAATTTAAAAAAATAATTAATTAAAGTAGATAATATAATAAAAATTTATATTTTTGTTAGTTAGTTTACATAACAGCCTTGAACTTACTCTAAGTTAGAGTTTGAGAGTATTTATTTATCTATAATATAAAATAGAGCGGCCCAAATCCCAAGACTTTAACATCCAACGGTTACAAATCAATTAAGGCTTTAACATCCAACGGTCTCAAGTCAATTTAGGTTTCAACATCCAACGACCTTCATTCATCAAAGACTTCAACAAGCCGATCCTACGGTCTCAAATTCATTCATTCAACTGTCAAACATTTATAATTTTTTTTAATATTTTTCCTTAAAAAAAGTCAACAATTGCGGCTGAACTTCTAATGCATCCT
This sequence comes from Ilex asprella, assembly GCA_023539305.1. Classification (NCBI taxonomy): domain Eukaryota; kingdom Viridiplantae; phylum Streptophyta; class Magnoliopsida; order Aquifoliales; family Aquifoliaceae; genus Ilex; species Ilex asprella. The sequence continues at coordinate 3,079,692 of CM042187.1, read as the reverse complement.
ATAGTCTCAAATTCATTAATCCAATAACCAAGAAATTATAATTTTTTTCCTTAATATTTCTCTTTTCAAAAAGTCAACGATTACGATTGATCTTAAAATACATCCTACAGTTTCCAATTCATTCATTCAACGGTTAAGAAATTATAAAACGTTTAAGAAATTATAATTTTTTCCTCCCAACAGATAAACAATTACTGTTGATCTTGAAATACATGATTTTCTCTAACATAATAATTAAATTGATCAAATTTGTCATTAATATCATTTATGTGGTCTAACATTTTAAATTTGTATAAGACACAATGAGATTAAAAAAAATTCATCAATTTAAGATGAAAAAAAAATAAGGGCGCTGCTTAACACATTTATATTGAATATAATTAATTTTAATTTTATTTATTT